>PYSR01000006.1:0-447809 GCA_003049425.1 Magnaporthiopsis incrustans
GGGGAAAATCAATCATCGATAGCAGTCAGAAATGACTAGAGGGGTCATATGGGTGTGGACGTGGGACGTTCTGCTATGCATCAGCTTAAGCTTATATTCCAATCAGCCAGTCGTCTTGTTTCCACGTCTGTTATTAATCATGAGTGGCGAGATCAGACAGAGGGAGCCCGTGGGTAGGGACAAAGGCTGGCGGGCATTGAGCTGATGATCAGCCCCATCTTTTCTTGGGCTGCAGCATCGCCATCACCCGATGGAGAGTCAAGATGGAGACTGTCCGCTCGCGGGAGGTAGTCAAGTCCACGAAGTGCGCTGAGTTAAATAACAGAACATTGAGCGACGCGGTCGCTGACTTATTGCGACGGGTTACAACCGTATGGCCGGGGGAGTATGACGACCCGTGGGTGTGTTTCGATACCAGGAGCTTCTCCCACCCCCCAATGACGGCATACACCCTCCACTCTCGTCTACAACCACCTACCGAAGTAGACGAAGAAAAGCATCAAACACACCGACCCTGACAAGCTTGTCGTTGCAACGTGACCTAGAGATCTTCCCAGGGTCGTCAGTGCGGAGTGTCCAAGCAGGCTAGCAGCCCGTCGTCAAAAACCACATCACTCGCTTGCCTAAGGTGATATGATGAATGTGGCTTGGCTGGATTGGGGCAGGTAAACAAACAGGCAAAAACGCATATGGAGTACTCACCGGCGCCGTTGCCGCTACGGCCACCGTTCCCCGAGCCCGTGGCAGCCATCTCGGACTTGCGCAGCACGTAGATCTCGCCCGTGTCGTCGGAGCTCATGAACATGCGACCCTTTTGGTGGTCCAAGGCCAGGCCGACGGGGCGGAAGCACCGCCCCGGACAGGCAGACAGGTCCGGGTTGGACATGATGTCGATGGTCGAGGAGCGGCTGTCTGCCGGCTCGGTGGGCTCGCCGTTGGCGAACTTGACCATGGAAATCTTGTAGCCCACGGGGTCGGCTCGGTTCCCTGTTTTTTTTTTTTTATTTAGTCCTGTGTTGTTCGGTGAGGCGGCGTACGCGCCACGGGGACAACACCCTGGCCGGTCTTACAGCTTCCATGAAACGCGACATAAGCCTCAGTCCCGTCGGCCGAGAACTTGAGGTCGAGCGGCGCCATGTGCGCCTGGAACGTGAGCCTCGGCGCCGTGTAGTTGGCGCTCGCGCACGCCGCGTCCGTCACGCTGCTCCCCTCCCCAGGACCGAGGGCGAACTGCGACCCCGTCCGCATCCCGGACCCTTGCGGCACGTTCGCGTCCCAGATGGCGAAGCAATCCGGGTACCCGTGGTTCGCGCCCCTGGGGGACGCGACGGTGCCGTGGAAGTTCATCTCCTCGCCCGGGTTGTCGCGGTGCACGTCGACGCCCATGCGCCGCACGTCGTCGGCCGAGTTCTCGACGCTGTACACGCCGCCCGTGGCCGGGTGCTCGGCCACGCCGACCGAGTTGCGCAGGCCCCAGCCCACGAGCCTGCCCTCGGACGCGTACCTGTAGGCGCGCCGGCCGCCGTCGGGGAGGGAGCTGAGGTCGAAGGCGCGGATCTGCGATACCCCCGAGCTCCTGTCGCGCGCGTCGGCGTCCATGTTGGAGGCGCTGCCGCGGTGGACGAGCAGCGTGCCCTTTGACTTGCGCGACGCCACGACGGTGCGTGTGACGTGGTCGGTGCTGGCCATGCCGCTGACCAGCGTCTTGCGGCTGTCGGGCCTGGCCGAGCCCTGGGCGGCGTCGTACTCCCACGAGTAGACCGAGTCGGCCGACGACGCGTACAGCGTCTTGCCGTCTTCGGACAGGTCGATGCCGTGGTTGAGCTGGTGAGCTTGTGAGTTGGCGGTACACATACGATATGGAGGCTGGTCAGGATATCGATACTCTGCCTACCTCGCTGAGCTCGACCACAGTCTGGTTCTTGTCGATCCCGAAACAGCCACCACCGTTCCCATCCTCCTTGAATGTGAACCGCCGGATCCCGCGGCCGGACTCGACGACCAGCAGGCCGCCGCCGCTGTCGAGCACGACGCCGCGCGGGGTGCCGAGCCCCGTGGCGACCAGCTGCGCCGTCCACCCGCCCCCGAGCACCGGGGCCGGATACGAGGGTGTCAGGGCGTTTGGACAGGCCGCTGCTTGGGCCGCCGCCGCGCTCGGCCAGCACGCCAAAAGCAGAGCCGCGGCCACGACGTGGGCGGGGAGATTCCGTGGGGGTGTTGTTGGTGGCGCCATGGTTGCAAGTGAGTGTGAGTGGGCGGGCCGTTGATCTTTTTGCAGACAGACAGACTGCCAGCGCCAGTCGGCGACCGGCCAGAAATAAGCAATCCTGCACCCGCACCGCTAAACGCAATGGGAGTACGCGGCCAGTACGGAGCGCGCGGGCCTGCGGGCGGTTCCGCCTCTCGTAGCCGTCCTACGTAGTCCCCTATGCCGGCTTCCTGCGGGGCGCCACGGCTGCAAATTGCAATGTGACGGCGGGCAGGGGTCGGGGTGCGAGATTGTTTCCTTGTTCGAGAGGCCAAGCAAAAGCCTTTTCGACTGCAGGAGACCGGTCTGGACCGAGTCAAGAAGCGAGAGGCGGGGGAGGAGGAGGAGCGCATTGAAAAATGGGGGTGTGACTAGAAGAAAGGAGGCAGGAGGAGAGGAGGCCAAGTTTTGGTCAAGCAAAGTCGTCTCGCCTGTCACAGTTGTCTCTTTGCGCCACACTCCAGCTCACTGTACCTGGATCGTCACACGTATAGCCCGTCTTGTCGTTAATGCGGCTTGGCAAGACGGCGGGACTGGGGATTGCTGCAGGCGCCAAGGGAAATACGTCATTGGATTCTTTGGGAATGCTTTAATCGCGATGCGATGGCCCAGAGCCCAGTCTGTGTAAAAAGGCATTCACATTGTGTGTCTGACTTACAATGTAAACAGGTACATGACTTGCAATTAGCAGATTTCTTGGCTGGGAGGGGCAGGCAGGTCGAGGCAGGTGTCAAGCCAGAGTTTACTGGGCGACAGCGGCCCATGTCCTAGCCTATGTGAGCCATGCTGGGCGGTGAACAAAAAAAATTAATATCATCAAATGTATTCGCTGACTAGGTAGATACCCAGACCCCTGGGCACAACGTACTTTCTCACGGCCGAATGGACAGTCGAAAGGCCGAGTCCCGAGTTCTGGCTTCTCCGTGGGGTATAGAACAAAAAGCAGACGAGACCACCCAGCCACGAAGCCCGCGCTGCGCCCGCTCGAATTCGCGCCTCGGCAACGAACGCTGCATTGAATAAAAGTAATTTCGTTCTCTCTTGTTTTTTTTTATAAATCCCAAAGTAATAACGAGTCGCTAGGTATATAGGGCATGTGGGGTATGTATGACGTGGACATCTGGTTCAGGAGGGCTAACAGACGAGGATTCAGGGGCAAAAGTGAAACAGAAATGGTTGGCCAAAAACAAAAGAAACGAACTGTCACACCGGGCAACACCAGAAAGGTATTAATTAGTAATACCACCGAAGGCTAACCAGGAATGAGAAGGAGAATCCGAACAAGGGCATATGAACGCCAGCCTCGAGCAAGGGAATCCCAGCGGAGAAAGGGAAACGAAAAAAACGGGGGAATCGCAAAGAGGTATAGAATATATCATCACATCAAGTCTCAATAGGTATTTAAAGCATGTATAGTCCTCGCCACAACGGGGGAAAAGCCCATGAACAAAAGAAAGAAGGACGGAGAGAAAAGGGACCCTTCACCACCACTTAGCCTCTTGGCTTCCAAGTTGGGTGTTTATGCGGTGCGGAGGATAGCTTGAGTGCGTCTGGTATCCGTGGCTCATTGTCATGGGCGGCATCGTGGACGCCGTCGTCGTGCTCGGCAGTGGCAAGGAAACAGGGACGGGGTCTGTCGGGTATGGCGCCCGCGCGGAGGCGAAAGTTGGCGTGAGGTCGTGCGCCGCTGGAGCCGGCCCGGTTGCGGTGGCTGTTGTCGTCGTTGGTGGCGGCGGCGGAGGCGGCGGGAGGGAGGCCGGTGTGACTCCCGTGTCCGGCGAGAAGCCTGGCCGTGGCGCCGACCCGTAGCTGTGGCCCAGATCTTGCGGCGACAGGTACGGCGTCGACTGGTATCCCGCCGACTGGGTCACCTCGCTAACAGGGATGCCGGGTGGGCGCGGCGCCATGTAGCTTGTTGGCGATTGTGTCACCTCGCTGCCCGTTATGGCCTGGTGACGCGAGGCCAGGAACGTCGGCGACGGGTTGGTGTCGCTGCCAGATCCGGGAAGGGTGGGCCGCATCACCTTTCTAGGGGGCTCGCCGCTGGTCTCATTGTTGAATGGACTCCTGCCGGACACGAAGCCGTGGCCCATATCATGGGTCTGGAGATATGTCGGAGACTGCGAGACCTCGCTGCTGGGCATCGAGTAGCGCATACGCTTGACTGTGCCCTCTGATCCGTAGTACGACGGGTCCGCGGTGTAGCTGTCTGCGTAGTGTCCTCGGTGCGAGCCCTGGTCGTAGTAGCCGCTCGCGCTCGGGAAGGACCCCATTGTGCGCTCCGTGGGCGTCATGTGGCCCTCGATGATGCTGTTCGGGCGAGAAGGGTCTTGCTGCTTATCCCAGTCCGAGTGTTTGCGCGCCACCTCGGCGTGCTGGTGATTCCTCTTCCGCGTCGTCATGGTCCGCGAGTCCTTCCTCAGCCGCAACCTCACGCCCTGGTCGCTGAAGGACCGGGTCAGAAAAGTCGACTCGGTCATGCCGGGGAAGCTCTTGGCCGGATGGACAGTAAACGGCGCCGTGACCGCGGTTGCGACATTATCGTACTCGGCGCGGTTGAGGTCGAAGAGCGAGAACATGAGCCTGAAGGTGCCCTCTTCCCTCACCGAGAGATCCCCAAACACAAAGAAGCCGCCATCCTGGTTGTCGCTGTCTCTCAAGCGGTGGAGGGATGAGACCAGCGTCCCGAGCAGGCTCTTGGATGAGGGCTCTTCGCTGTGGTCGTCGGCGCCTATTAACCTGCAAGTCATGAAATAATATGGGCCTGTGCCGGAGTTAGCCAAGATGCCCTGGGGCACGCCCGGGAGAGTGCAGCAGCGACAAAATACAAACACCACTTACTATGCAGGAAGTTTTGGTGGGGATCTTTACGCAGTGACCTCCTGAGCTGGACGATTGGCGGAGGATCGATAGGCTTCCGGTCTAGGTTTGTTAGGCAGCACGGTCCCATCTGTCAGCAAAAACAGCACCGCAGAAAGGCGCATCATGCGGGAGCTTTATACGCGGAACATACCCTTCTCCTTGCCCAGGGCAACCCGAGCATGCTTTGGCTGCTGCCGTATGGTCAAGGTGTAGCCATTGTCAATCTCCTCGACGGGCGTTTCCGCCAGCTGCGGGTCGCCGTACGGGGCGCCAATCATGAGTGGTCTGCCCGGCAAGGCTTCTGTGGTCGGCATTGAGTAGCTGGGCTGCGCCGGGTAGCTGGTTGGTATGGGGTAATTTGTTTCTAGCGTCATGGGGGCGACTTCTGGGTTCCAAAACTGCGGTGATGGCGAAGGCTCCCAGTCGAACCGCGGGTCGGCAAAGAGGCTGTAGGGGAGGAGTTCGACAGAGGGCTGGTTCTCGTCGAGCCAAAAGACGTCTTCGTTTGCTGGATCCGGGGTTTCAGGAGGAGGTGTGGGTAATGGATATTGAAATGGCTGCCTCTAGCTGTCCCAGCTCATCATTTAAGTGTCCGGCGGGTGGTCGAACACGCGCTCTTTTTCCGGCTCGTGCCTCAGGGAGGAAACTCTCAGTGTGCCACCCGTTGGATGCTTCGTCGGTCCTCTGGGTAGCAATGAGGGTGGCGGAAAAGAAATATCCTCCGTCGTGGGGTGGAGCGCAGTATCTGTGAGGAAAAGATGGCGTTCTTTGCTTCAAGGCGCAAGGTAACCTCGACGTAGTGGAGGCCCGGCTCTTGGAGTTTGCACTCGACGAGAAAGGCTTCAAGCAACGGAGACGCGATGACGCACAGGCGCAATCAACGCACACGAGCGAGCTAAAGAGACGATCGACGATCCAATGTCGTGCGGCTGTGCGCTAGCCCTCTGCGCTGTTCGGGCGATTGGGAGGAAGGTGCGAGGGAGGGTATCTTGCCTCGCTTCCAGATTAGGATGGTAGCTCCCGGTGAAAGTGGAAAGAGCCCCTGTCGTCCCGAGTGCTCTCCAGCGCGACGCGCCTTCCTCGTCTAATCTGGACCGGATCACGGCAGCGTACCAGTAGTCTTCGGACCAAGGGAGACGGGACTAGGCAATCTGATCCGCAGAGGGGAGCCAGAGAGTTCCGGGCGAGGTGGGTTTTCCGCCCCTTTGTTAGGAGCAATGAGGAAGCGCCAGATCAGATATATGGGCGGTGGGAGCCGGGGTTGGCGGTGACCCAGGGCCTAGGCACAAGATCTTGATATGCTCCGGGTGGACCAGGATCGGATGGGTGGGCAGGGGAGCCAGGTAGGTGTGGGCAGGTCGCCGAATGAGGTTGGCCAGCTTCCGGCGGAGGTGCAGGGGGACGTCTCCCGATATATCATATGCTCGTTATAGGGCCACGGCTCGAGGGGTGTGTGCGGGTGGCTTGAGCGAGGCCAGCGGAGGTAGGGCGGGGCCGGTTGATAGGGAAGCCCACGGCAGGGTGTGGTTCCGACTGGTAGGGGTCGAGGAGCCAGGGCCTGAGTGGGTGGAGGGGGAAGGGTGCACGGCTCAAGACCAGGAGGTGGCGTGGAAGCAAGTGGTGGGTGAGGTTCCGGCTGCGACGGGTGACCAGGCGTCTGCACTATCGCAAAGGAGAGGGTGACGATGGCAGTTGTGGTGGTGGCGCGAGGTATTCCTCTCAGAGGGCCGGGTCTTGCGCGAGCGGGAGGAGGGGCGTGTGTGTGTGTGTGTGTGTGTGTGTGTGTGTGTGCAGTGCTCTATATGGCTGCAGTAAGACGGCCCGGTACCAGACTCGAGAGACGAGACACAGACACGGGCGGGGCCAGGCTCGCAGCGTGTGCTTGCGCTCTCGGGATCGGAAGACGTGTTCTGGAGCGTTGCGTTCAGACGGGTGGGTGGCAAACGGTGGAGCGGCTCGAGGCGTGCCTAAACGGTCTGGGGATGCCGCAAAAATCGAATTCCGTTTCCTGCAAATCCCGTTCCTTCCAGACGAAGCATACACACTCCCGGGGTTCTGCCTGAGCCTGTGTGGTGGTGGTAGGCCGCAGACTGCAGGAACCGCGTCTTCGCTCGTTCGCCTCCTCTCAACGTAGCTGAGGACCTACTGATAGCGGGCAGGTCGAATCCGGAAAGGTTAGGGGTCGGGCGTGGCGCTGTTCGGGGTTTGAGGATGCGGTCTGTGGTGATGTCGGCCGTTCGCCAAGCGGTGACGATGGCTCGTCACAGAAGTCGCCGTTCAGCCCCGCACTGCCTCGACAAAAACCGCCGTCTTCCGCTTCACTCCGGGCGCTGCTCCTGCCTGTCAAGCCCTATTGTGCGCGGTGATTCGTTCCCGGAGGCCCGATGATGTCGTTCGTTCTTCCCGGCGCTGCTTCGTGAATGGCTGATCGCGGAAAAGAAGCTGTAGATAGGTGGATATGGCGACAAGAGGTCAGGCAGCTTCACGCGCACCCAATGAACCTCGACGAGGCTGTTAGCGATGGCCTTCAAGCTCCGTACGGACCCGCGATGACGATCGCTCGTCAGGTACACCTGTATTTTGGCCCCGAGTCTGCGGGTGTGAGGTTTGACGGAATGATCTCCCGTGGCGCAAGGCTGCTCTCAGGCGCTCTGTCCGTGTGCCCGCTCCAGCTCCAGCTCCAGCTCCTTGCGGCTCGAGTTTCCCACCCAGCAAGGTCCGGGTCGAGAGAATGGCAGATAACGGAAAAGGTCCCCCTCTTGCACGATATCAGACGAGACCATGGACTCAATGCCGCGGCTTCACCGGGGATTCGGCCGTGGAGGGAGCTCCTTGCTTCGGGCTCGCCGGGCGTAAACCAGCAAGACGGGGCAGGTTGCGGCGGCAAAGGGCAGTAGCCGGAGAATGAAAGTGGTTACAAAAGAGTGGTAAAAGAAGATCGCATGAAAGATTGCAAGTGTGGCGGTGGCTCGGGTCAGAGAGCGGCAAATCGTTTGCTTGGTTTTCCTGCTCTTTTTTTTTTATGTGTCTCTCTCTTTTCCTCCCTTGCAGTGGACTCGCGTCAAGGGGCGTGTGGTGGGCGGTGTTTGGTGGGATGCGTCGAAAAGCGCTACTCGTTCGGCGGTTTCCCGAGGACCAGACCTGCGGCTGTCGAAAGTCGTCTGCTGCCGAATTGAGCAACCCGGGTTTCACAAGGTTCGGTGTGATGTTGCACAGGGGGAGGGATGTGCGCCGTCAGGAACGAGCCAGACACGACAAGGCGAGCGGCGCGCAGGGCTGGAGGCGCAGAACAATGCAGCGTCTGATATTCGCAGGCAAAGCGGATGGCTTCCAAGGAGGGATTTGCGAGAACCGGTCACACGTTGGAGGATTGGCGTTGGGATGGGCAAAAGATGGGATGGGAGGAAAAAAGGGCGGGGAGGAGGCAGGCCGGGGAGAGCTGGTGGTTATACCAGTCGAGAAGGTGAGCCGTGTGGTATCGAGACTGGAGCTGTTTGTGATTGACACCTAGCACAAAGCACCCAGTCGGAAGCCGGCGCACTATTCGATGGCGGTGCGGACGGTGATGTCTGTCTTGCTGGGGTTGGGCATTCGCATGGCCCCTGCTTTCTTTTTGCCTGCCCAGCAAGCAAGCTGGGGCTGGTGCTTATGAACATCAGATGCGTGATGTATAGGTCGGGGAGGTGGGAGGTGGGAGGCAGGGGGAGAGTCAAGGCGCACACCCTTCACAAGCACACGCCTACAGGTGTGGCCGCCTGTGTGTGCAGAGCAAAAAAGGGATGTACATATTATACACACCTACCCATGTAATTGCCCGCCGGCCGCATACATACCGACCCTTGCCGGCCCTGCTGGTACGACTTTGTTGTATTGTGCATGTGTGTGCGTGTAGGTAGGCAGTGCCCACACACCTACAGCACACTCCTGGCTGATCTGGGCAGTCCTGCAGATGTGCAGCAGGTGTGCAGGGCACGGAGCCAGGCCGGCCCAGAGCTTCGGCAAAGCGTAGCGTGCCAGTGCCAGGGTAGGCTGTCGCTTTTTTCGGCTTGTGTGTATGCGTAGATTGCCTACGGGCCCCAAGAGGTGGGTGGGCTGGTGGGCGTGGCACCCCATTGCCACTTCTCCGCTATGGACAGGGGCCCACGGCGGGCAAACATCGACCGCCCTCGTGCGGTCAGACGTCCGTCCCAGTTTTTCCCTTTTGTGCTGTCTGCTGCTAGCTGCATGCGTCCAGGTGTCATTCCCCTCAGCCATTGCCCAGGGTAGGCAAAAAGACTGATGGAGACGGGCAAAGCGAGCCAGATGCCCGCCAGTGGGTATGCCACCGTGCGTGATGCATACACTTGCGCGCGGGCAGGCACACACGTACGGGGTGAGCCCTACACGCCGTGCATTGGTATATATGCCAGGCCGGCCTGCGCTGAGCATAATGGGGGAACGGATGGGACTGGGGTGGTTGTGTGTGTGCAGGACTTCTTGCATTTCTGAGTACCTCGCCCTCGCCGGGACGGGCTGCATTTTCTGCTTTGCTTTGCCTACTTTTACTCGCGTAGCCCCTGGCATCTTCAAACGGAGGAGTCTGCGGTGCCCGGTGGCAGATGGCTGTATTTTCGCCTGCCTACAGTCGGCTGCGGTTCTTTTTGTGTAGCCTGCCTTTTTTTTTTTTTTTTTTTTTTTTTTTTTTTTTTTTTTTTTTTTTTTGTCGCGGTAGCTCCTCTTGGCGAGGGACCAGGCTTCCAGTTTCCGTGCCCTTGCTTTTTTGTGCCGTTGCGCTAGTCCCGGAGCCACGTCCGTTCAGCTGGCCGGTTCCACCGCTTATGCAGATTTGGTGGGGACCCAAGGGGTGTGCGGTGTGCGGAAAGTGAAGGAGTCGTCGAGTGGAGGTGGAGGTGGAAGAAAGTCGCGGGCTCCATGGCGGACGGTCCAGGACAGGGGCAGGCGAGGTACCCCGTAACCCGGGCCAGCCATGATGGATCCGGGCTACAGTACGTACTGTAGACATGTCGCTTTCGGAGCCTTCTCGCGTGTCTGGCGCGCCCCAGGGGTGTTCCTCCCTCACCTGTCATCCGCTGTCAAAGACGGGATCCGACCTGGGCCTCTTCCAGGCTCGGCTGCCAGTCGCAACGAACGCGCCGAAATCAGCAGCCGTCCAAGAATGCGACCCAAGCCCGTAGAAGGACGAAGGGAAAGAGGCGCCAACTCCACCGTTGGCGGGAACCACACCAAGTCCACCAGCCACAAGATTGCAGGACAGTCGACGAGGCAATATGGGCGCAGTGCTATACCTATTCGCCGAAGCGCGTGGTGGCGGGTTGTGCAGAGCCGGAGAGAAGGAAGCTGGGTGGCCGTTGTGCGGCGACACTGACAAAAAAAAAGAACCGCATTTGTCTGCGCGTGACGAGGTGGCGCATAAACGGGCAGTTGAGCATCCCTCGAGGCTCCTGCGCGCCGGACGGGCCTTGGCCCCTTCCCCGTCAGGCGTTGCGTGGGTCCGGGAAGGAAAAAAGGAAGAACAGCCCGGAAAGAAGCAGCAGAAACCAAGCCGAGCAGGGAAGTAGTTCCAATCGGCGTTGAGAGAGGGGCAGGCCCCTCTCCACACCCGTCTTCTCTGCACCCTGTCTCAGGCCGGCGCGCCGCCTCGAACTGACGACAGCTCGCTCCAACCTTCAAATGGACGCTAAGGGAGCGGTTCGCTTAGCTTCAACGAGTTTAGAAAGGCCGGCGGCTCTTGGCACCTGCGGTCAAAATCGAACTGGGTAAAGTTCGTCAACTAAGCTCAATGTCGCTTCATTGGCAACGCAGAAGGGAGTCACGTCAGGATTGCACCAAGCTGTGGCCCAACCTGCCACGCGGGACTGGGACAACGTCGGAAGCTAGCGACTTATCAGATGACTTGTAGTTTTTTTTTTGTCGTCCTTTTTCGTTCTGGATCCCCTCACCATTATTCTTGGGACCGCCGATTCTATGGAAACGGGACGGTTCCGACCCCATCAGACCGACAGGCGACATGGATTGGATCAGATGGACGGATTGGACCAGATGATCTGAATTGGTGGTGGTGCACGGGCGGCCCGCAGGGGTGTGGCACATCCATCCCATCAAGCAACAAAAACGGTGTGGTGTCCCACGCGCCGCTTATCTTTATTATCACGTCGATGCAAAAGGACGCGCTGCGAAGAAGCAGAGAAAGCAAAGCCTGCAATCACATGCGACGGATTCTTGAGCCTCAGTAGGATTGATTTTGGCTGCATGAAATTTGTTGGGATAGCGGCTGGGGCCTACAAGTCACCGTGGCCTGTGAGGTGGGGCGGGAGAGAAGGGCCCCGGCTCGGTGACTTGCAGCCGGTCGGGTATCAAGAGCTATCCCGCGGCCGCTGTGCTGTGATCCCGCCTCTCTGCCAGCCGGTGTAAAATAATGGGTCGGGGTCCAAAAAAAGAAAATGGGAAAGAGCTCAGTGTCCGGATTAGGAGACCGCGCCGATATTGGTAGGCACCCGAGAAGATGCTGAAGGATGGTAGGGTCAATTTATTTCGACCATCCCCTCGGCTGTCATTGGGGTTAGAGCTGTATGCACAACGATATTTTTAAAAAGGGTCTTGTCGATGCGACCCGGCGCCGGCCCAGGCCCCCGCCCTGCACACCCCCAGCCAAATTGCCCGGCGTCTGTGCCTGGCCAGTTTCTAATTCCACTGCCGGTCGCTTGACGCCGCTGGTGCACGCATGGAGATGAGATGGGTGCTCTTGTTTCAAAATTTTCTGACGACATGGATCGTTTGCGCAAGAGAGGCATGGGGGCTCGGGGATGAGATGCGTCAAGACAGGCAAACAGAAGATGATAAAAAGATATACTTAAAAAACGACAAAAAAACGCGGTGCCTCCCGCTTGCTACCAGCCAGGCCGAATCGCTTACAGGGGCCCCTGCCCACAGTGAAGTCGATGAGGCTGCTTCTAGAGGAAAATATCTCTTGAACGCCAAAAGACCCCTGCGTGGTTAAGTGGGAGGACTGGGAAGTAGCATAACTGGTTCGGCACTGGGCCGGGAGACAGCTCGTCCATCCATGGTCGTGGGCTCGCTCGCCCACGCTTGGCGCCATCGAGTGTGGGATGTCACCCATGCAAGAATGTTCTGGCCAGGTTGGACGTGGCCGGGCTGAACGAAGATCTTCAGCGGTCTCCAGTGGAAGGAAGAAAACCCATTGGCGGCATAATTCCTACCATTAAAGATACTATCGTTTATGAGTTGTCTGTGGGGTTGTTTTTTGTGCCCCCTGCTTGGGCAGCCGAAAAGTGGCCCAGGCATTTCGCTGGGAAAAAAGAAGTGGTTGGGAAACATATAGTTCAATTACCAGAGGAAAAATTAAATACCATTCCCCGTTGTTATATGTGTGCCAGTCACATGTACGTTTGCGCATAATAACTTTCTGCGGCGGCATAGTGCTACCTTGCCCCAGCTTCGCGATCTCTTCCACAGCTGGTAAAAATGTGCTGCGGGCAGGGGCCTCTCGGGCCAGCCTCCACAGCAAAGGATCAAATTGAAGATCTCACTCTGGCTATTAAAGCGAGAGAAAAGAAATAAAAGTTTGTCCGCCATCATTTGCGGTCTCGTAATTGTTTTCACCGAGCGGAGCCGGCCCCATGATAGCTTCGGCGCGTTCGTTGTGGGATAATCGCTGCTTGGACCTGCCTGCCCCGGGACGCGGGCAGCGGTCGGCAAAGGGGCGGCTCCGGTTCCAAGCTTACTCGAATGACGAGGAAACCCCTACGGTGAGCTTGGGGAAGACACGCGCTGTGGTGTGATTAAAGACCGATTTAGAACGGGAGTGGCTTAAGGCTGTGGCCATCAGACGGACTGGGACCGGGTATGCTGGTAAATGTTGACACAAAAAAGAAAAAGAAAGGAAAAAATTAAAGTGTCACTGCTTGACGTGGTACCTGTAAAATACCTGACAGGTGGGCTGCGACATCACCCCGACCCTCGTCCGAACCAGGTTCGCAGCCAAGATAGAGATTTACAACATGCTCTCTCAACCAGGTCTTTGGCGGCGGAAAGATCCTGCCATCTCGCCGTACCACGAAATGGAAGCGCACCAGGTTGTCTCATGGGTAGATTGGGTTTACAGCCCAGATTTGGGCTATCCCTCGCTGGTGGGGCACTCTTCTGGTCTCTGTTTTTTTTTTTTTTTTTTTCTTTTTTTCCTTTCCTTCCTCTGGCAAACCGCTAGGCCGGGCGCCGGAGATGGTGGGGTTGTAACACCGTTTTCGTCAATCCCTGGGGGGCGGGGCTGCAGCTGTCCGTCCGACCCGCGCTTTCCCTCTACCAAATCGGGCCATGGCATTTTTCTAATAGTCGTTAGTGTCTTTCGCCGCTGGCCCGCCTTCCGTGTTGGACCTCGGGTGCGTGTTGACTCCATGATGGCGAATTGCGTGGAGGAGCCTCGTAACATGACAAATATTTCAGCTTGTCGTCGTCACCCGTTTAACCTCGCTCCGGCCTCAAGTCAAGTTCCATATGTCGATACGGGCGGCGAGGGGCATCAGACTGTGGAGGGCAGGGCGCGAATCCCTAGTGGCTGCTTAGCCGGGACCGGAACTAGCCTCAGAAGCGCGCTGATCTGCACGCGTCGGTTTATGCTGCGGGGGCGGGGTTCGTCTGTCTTTTGGTTTCGGCTTGCTGGGCCGACAGCTCGGTCAAGGATCCAGGCCAGTCTATCTCAAAAATCTCCGACTGGGCGTGCTCCCAAGGCATTGTCGGGTGTATTATCTGTCTCTGCCTTGCGCTCGCGAAGCCGGATTCGCCAATTTTTAAGCCCTCGCGATAATTAAGGAGCCTATTAATCAACAGCCCGGAAAGCCACCAAGCAAACATGTGCCACCTTTACATACATCTACCTATTACAGCAGTAACACGGCAATGCGATGCGGAACACAACGGCAGGCCCAGGCTAGTTGACATCTCGGCGTACAGCGTATCGTCCAACCCCACGCAAACACCTCCATCGATGACGCGCACTGCCACAAAAGGGTCGCTCCACAGCTGGTGATTTTGAGCAAGAGCTGCAATGGCAGAATGGCCCACATAATTATTCCTTCCTTCGACCTCATTAACCGCGTTTTCGGTCGAGGGTTGATTTGACGAGCCTTGGAAGCCACAGCAACCCTCCTGTTATCCTGTCAATAGCGCGTTTGCGACAGCTAGGTACGAGGGGTGGTGTGGCCAAAGTTCACGGCCTTAAAACACACGCCCTCTCGGCTTTCAAGGTCGGGGTCCCCGTCTCCACAACCGCATGTTAGCTTTCCATCACGACAAGTCCCTTCAGTCTCAGCCTCTCGAAAGGAATACATAGGTAGCTTTCCGACGCAGGTGATGCTTTTACGCATATACGTCCTGGAGCCACTCCAAGCCTTGACTTTTGGCATCGTAAATGTTACGTCTTGGCGCGATGTCAACAAGTTCAAGCCCTTGGCACAGGTCGGTAGGCTTCCTGAAAAGGCTATGGAGCTGGCCGCCTGCAGAAAGATCGGTGAGATAGTAATATCCCTGGTGTGGGCAAGGTGCCACTGACGGCACTCGGACCCTTGGCTGCCTCGGCGACCTGCCGACAATTTTTGGTTCCTCTTCGACTTACTTTCCCCTTTCCCCACGCGCTTTCGTTCAAAAAGATTCGAGTTAGATACTTGCACTCGGGCAAAGATTCGGATCCTTCCAATGCTTGCGACATCGAACGATCCGATATGATCCCGACCGTCATCTCACCCGTGAAACCCAGGATGGATCCCCGGCATGAACGGATGCCAAACTGCCTGAACTGGGAGGGTCCCCATCGACATGGGCCTTTGTCGACCCACGTGCCGTTGGCCGTTGCACTTTCCCCATGGAAACGGTATTTGAGATGTTTGGGATGGCATCTCTCTCTCTCACTCCACCATGGACCCCGACGAGAAACAACGGCCCTGCCATGCCCTGTCGTATTGCGTTTCTGTTTCTCCTCCTCGCTTCCCAATCCACTTAATGCAATCTTTTCGGCGAGGCCTGCGCTTGGACTTATGCCCGCCGCCGCTATAATATCATTAATATCATAGTATCTGACGACATGGAACGGAGCTCGTCGGGTGCGTGGGCGGCGCAGTCCCGTCCTCGGCCATGGCCTAATCCGCCCCAGACAACCCTGGTAGGAACTCCGCATGCATGGCCTCGTTTGCCTGTACGCCGACCCGCGAGCGTTGCAGTCTCTGTCAGGGAAAGACCGAAAGTTTGCAGCCGACGCCAGGGAGGGGAAGAAACACGAATGGCAGGTGGATATCACCCCATTTGCTATTCCCCATAACCTTCCACATCTCGGCCCAAGGAGAGAAAGAGGAGGAAAATGAAGGAGGGAAAAAACTCGTCGGGCGTGGACCCTTAAGGAAGTCTGTTGCCAAGGAGAATATCAATAAAAAAGGGCCGAGATGATCGGTGGCGGACGGCGCTTGGGGTGGACACACCCGGGGCGCGTCATGAAGCACATGGTGATGCGACCGTCTCCCTGCTCAGGCCCCGTGCATGTGTTATCTGCTTCGTATAGCAAAGGGCTATTATTGACGTCCAGCTCCACACCGCCGCCGGGCGGCACTCGTTTTCGCCGCTTGCGTACCTGCTCTGTCAGGCTTGCTTCTGGGACCTGGGGAGGTCAGACAGGCAGACAGGCAGGCAGGCATGCAGGCATCTCCCCGTCGTCCTGCCTGTCATCATTATCTGATCCCCCCATTTTTTGTTCTTTTTCCGTTTCTTTAGCAGTGTCCATGCCCGCCTCCTTAATTGGTTTGGTCGTCGGAAGACAGGCCGGCAAAATCCTCTCTCTCTTCCTTGCCCTCTTTTCGTCCAATGCCACATTTACCAAAACCAAGGGAACGCCATCTGAGGGTCCTCGCCTTGGAGATGAACCACTAAAACGCGCGAACCAGTGTTTAAACCCTCTGCGAGACGGGCCAGGGGAGTTGCTACTCCCGAGCGGCTAATCTTCTCCCCTCCCAAGATCGTCCTGTCTTTGGAAAAAAAGCTTCTTGTTCCTTTTTTCTTCTTTATTTCCTTTTCCCGTTTTTTCGAATGGTATGCCGTGACGGCCCGCGATGCGTGCCTACCATTACCTAGTTAGATAGGTGTCCCTTGTGGGCAGCAAACTCCTGTCCGGGCCGATGTTGCGGTGCTGCGGCGACACGCCCCTGGGGTAGATAGGCACATCTGATGGCTGACAGGCTCGGCCAAGGAGGAGAGAGCTCCCACCCCCTCTGGCACGGATATCGCCTTGCCCGAGCTCTGCTATGAACTGGGATAGAAACCGCTGTAGCTCTCTTAAACGTTGGAAACATACGTCGTCACCTCGCCTATCTGACGGCGGCCTACCCTATGCTTTTTACTTTTGGTCCTGCTTCGTCTATGCCGGACTCCATGATCCTGTCTCATTGACCGTCTTGCATGGATAGGTAGGTGCCCTAGAGATGTGTAGCTTTCCGCCGATCAGGTCTCAGCCACAGTGGTCGATTCCCTTTCCACCCGGCTCCTGCCACTTGCTGCCCACAAGGATTGAGCTGGCTGCGTGCATGAAACCCGAAACAAATGGCCGGCACGCGTGGCCAATAGAGGCCGCCACTAGTCTCGACGTGGCTAAAAAAAAGGGTACTTCGACATGTGCCGCGTCATGACCGCCGTTCTTTTTCTTTTTCTCTCGGACAGGCCGCCCGGGGAGATAGGAAATGACCCTCCTCTTTTTTTCCTCCTTTCTATCTCCAAGGAGCGGATAACTGGTCATGGGTATGAAACTTTTCCACTCCGGCATGTCGCGGCCTTGTTCATAACAGTAAGCTACAATCTCCACCCGCAGCACGATTTATTTGCAACGTTTGCCCCCGGAATCCATCCGTCACCGCTCCTTTTAATCACTGAATCACTGACAAACAGGGCGGTCATCAGTGTTATTGTTCTCATGTTGGCTCTTGACGGTACGGACGTAACTCTCGCCGCCATCTATGGAATCAAGACCTAGGACGTCCTGCCCTGTTGCCTTTGGGCGGACTCGAGTCGCGGCCTCTGCCAGGAACAGAAAAAAGGGGAATGTATTCAAGAACTGACCTTGCAGGCGGCCGGTGGCTGGTGCGCTCCCGGGTCTGGGCAGCAAGCGGTGCCCCGTCGAACCGGACTTTGAGCAAGTTCGGCTCGCGTCCTGCTGGGCTTGTTGGGCGCCGCCCATTGGTCCACCGAAGGTGTTCGGCCACAATCCCGCTCCCCCGCCGCCAACACTGTACAAGGATCCGCGTGCGTTCAATCTCGTGCTCCTCTCTTTCTCTTTTCCCACTTTCCTTTCCAGGAGCGAGCGGCTTTTGCCAGCGAAGGTGTGATCCTACCAGCCAGGTGCCTCACTACCCTTTGTTCCGTCCTTGCTGGCCCCCTGTCCATTCACCATTTCCTTCAAGGCGTTGTTTTTTTTGTACTTCGCCTCTCCTTCGTTTTTTCCCACCCGCGCTGATCTCGGATTGCCACACTGGGATTAACCCAGAACCATGGAAACTTGAGTCGCCGGCGAGTTGTTCTTTCTCCCCTGCAGCATCGTGACCGGTCGTCATCCTAATAGGCGCGTGGTACGGTGGCTCCGGAGCCGAGCTCTAGAAAAGTACGGCAAACATCTGCCGCAGAATGCATGCATACAAGCGGTGTTCGGTGCGGGGGTCTGTGCCGTTACTTGGACCAGGAAGCACCAGGCAGGGGGTATCGCTCTCGCCACACCCATCTCCACACTCTCCTCTTGATGGAGACTCATAGCAGGCTTCGTTGAACGGTTACGCAAACACGCGGGAACCGGGGGAATAAAAGTCTCCGACAAACCGAAAGCACACAGGGCAGACGAGACGCCTTAGTTCCTACGCGAGCAGGTCAACTGAACAAGGACGGACCAGAACCGGACCAGGTGTGGCTGGCAATATCCATCCCGTCCGCAGCCGCGCTCGCCAAAGTAACGTCGCTTTGTCTTTTCAGGTCAGATCCGATGCGAATCTCCGACTGCGGCGGCACTTGTAAATAATGATTGACCGCACGGGACACCAGGTTTTATTTTATTTATTCTGTGGCGTAGGTCACCGAGCCCTTATTTCCCGTTTATCGCTAATCGCCTTCTAAGCTCTCCTTGCTCTATTCGGGTTGCTCTCTGATGGCGTTAGTCTGCTTTTAATATGTTTGTGTTTTCTTATACAGCCTCGGATACCTACGTCACGTCACGTCCCTTGCGGATCGCCAAGGGAGGGAGAAAAAAAATGGAGAAGCTTTGAAGCTAACCCGGCGGGAACTATAGACGGTTCCAAGATCGACAGGGCCAAGGTGGAGAGACGACCAGCGGTCGATAGAGCAAAGGAAGAAAAGCCTGGCATAATGAAAAAGAGAAGCCCGCCTTGAGACACAGCTCCGAAGCTCGCTTTCGAGGGGCGTGCTGTGCTGGATTACTGTACTGAACCGGTTGTTTTTACTTATCAGTTGGGCGCATTCCTACTCGCGGAGTTGCCGACTTGCAAGGGTGCGACGCTATCAGCCGGCCCCACCAGGCAAGGACGCGCACATTTGCTGACTGGCAATGGTAGGAGGAGCAAGAGGATGATGAGGAGAAGAACAGCACCCGGTTGAACACCCCAAAGAAGAGAAGTGCTGATCGGGTGGGATCCCCTGATGGAGCGCTGCACCCTCTAAAGCCTGTGCTGTCAGCCCAACCGGTAGCAGATCTCTGCATGCTTGTTTGAGCACTGAAAACGCCGCCGCCGCCGCCTTGTCTCCGCATCAAGCGATCCGCCGCGGCCTGATTGTGTCCCACTCTCCGTGTCTAGCGGGAACATTACTGCTGCAGCTTGCTGCCCATTTCGCAATGAAATGCCCTTGGCGAACGTTGGAGATACCGGCGCAACGTCGATTGGGCTGCGGCAGGCAGGCCGCCAGTGTTGGTCCCTTGGAGGCGGGAACAGGGTGGGCCCCGACTGGCGTACCATTATGTACATACCGTGCCAGGACAATTTATACCGTGCCATGGACACTTGGTGATGTACCGTCCGGTGATGTACCGTCCATCCATCCTGCTTCCACACCCCGTTGTGCGGAGAAGGTGCCGACTGATGGCGATGACAGGAGATGGCCCTCCCTGCTCGCTGCTTCACTTTTTAGCCTCGTTCTCCATTGACAGATGTCAGATGCTTTTTTTTTTGTGTTTCATAGCGCCAAAGCGGTGAGCGACTGGCCGGGAAACGAACATCACTGACCCTACGCTTGTCTTGGGCTAGAATCCTACGAGCTGGTGCTGTGCTGGGTATATAACAGGGCAGGACCACGGTAAAAGCTGCCTCCCGAATCCTCCTGCTCGCATTTCCGCTCGTTGTCGAAACCGACACCCCGACGCTTGGATCAAGCCCGGATATCCCGTGCTTTTTGCCTTGCCACCTCGAATCCCTTTGTCACAAGCAACCTCTTCCAAGTCCTGATACCGGGACAGTACGTAATGGGACGGGCATCACCGTTTGTGCTTTCGCAGGTCTACCCGACGGTGGTCTGGGCGTCGAGCTGAAATCGGCAGTCAGCATGGGGGTTGCTGATCCCCAGCCTGCATTCGGCGTCTTCGGGCCGGCAGTCGGCGTGCAGGCCCCCAAGCCATCAGGGGGTGCGCGGGCGGCGGGCCTCGCCATTCCCGACCAGTGCCGAGCTTTGCGCCCGTGCGTGCACTTACGCATACGCAAAGGCGCCGGCGAGACCTCTCTACGGCTCACCAAGAGACCTCTCTACGGCTCACCAATACACGCTTTCTCGCCAGGGACTGTTGCTCTTTTCAACGCGCGTGCGGTGGTCCTGGGCCGAGATGATGGTGGACTAGGTGTCGATGGATCAGGGCCTTGTCTCGGAAACCTCGACGACCAGCATCGCCCGAGTCCGTGCTCTCCGTAAATTGGCAACGGCGGGCTCCGGCTGGGATCCATCCAACATCCTCCAGCCCGTGCAGCCACCTCATCATTACATACAGCCGACATCAGATCCCAAATGGGCTAGACGGATGCGTCTCCTGCGTCCTCGCTTGCCCAGTCGGTCGAGTTGCAGACACGAGCTTCCTCGTTGTAGACGCGGGGGGATATAAAACCTGACGATATATAGGGGTACGTTTGTGAGTGTGTGTGATAGTTACAGGACGCAATACCGCTAAAGCAACAGGCGACGTCAAATATACATTACAACAGGCACGCTAGCCCGAATGCATAAAGAATACGCCTGCGGGAGAAAGTCACTCACTGTCCGCCGTGCATAAAACGTTGCAACCTCGCCACGACGCGCCAGCGGTGCGAGGCCATGACAGGTGGGTCTGCGCAAACGAGGCAATAGCAGACGTCTGATAATGGCTGGGGTTCTGACAGAAAATAATAATACGGGGCCAAGCCTGGAGAAGCTAACCCGTCTGCCTGCCCGACTGCCTGTGGCCCCGTATCTCCGATTCGGGAGAAAGGCTCAGCTTGGGCAAGAAAACTAGCAGAGAGAGAGAGAGAGGAGAGCGGAACACGCAGTCTGTCTAGATACGGCTGTAGAATATCACATGTCGATTTCTGGAAGACGCGGACCCACGCGCATCATACACTCTCTGTCCTCTCTTCCGCCGTGTCTTGGCCGAGCGACAGCAGAGACGGAAGGAGAGAGTGTGTGTGCGTGCGTGCGCAATTACGGCCGAGTTGCCACTACCACCGCTACTGTATTTTCCCCCGCCGGCTGCCCGGAGGGGATGCCTGCCCTATACCACGCCGTGCTATTGCCCACTGCTCCCTCACCGAGTGGGGCCGGCCAACTGAAGGCGCGTCAGGACCCTCGCCGTCTCTTGTCGTGTGTGTGCATGGTGGAAGAGGGGGCGTGGTGGAAGGAGACGGAGGGGAGGATACGGAGCACGGTCCGGAGACGCTTGACGGGACCCGGAAGGGCCCCATTCCCCTCGCTCGTTTGTGACACATCGCATTGCGTTTCTGAGGGTGTGTGTGGCATTCCCATCACTTCCCCTCCCGGGCTGCAGTTCCCTCTCTGATTCTTCCCTATTTCGGAGCTGAAGACACGACGTGACATCGCCGATTGTGACCTGTCGTTCGAAGGCAGAAAGCTCCGTGATCCCGTCCAACGTCGGTCAGGCCGCCTGGGCAACCCCGGCTGGACGGGCATCCGCCGCCATCGTATTGGCCGGCTCGGTTACCGCGTTGGTGAGGAGATCCGGGTAATTAGAATTAGGTAGCCACACTTCTTGTACGTAGTATGCTCCAACATTCTCGGCATGTTCCCCGTACAACAGGTGCCTATCACCAAAGCGGTTTTCAGTCTAGTGCCAGAAGCGCCCGAATGATGCAACGCTGAAAAGAGAGCTGAACTACCGCGACGGCTTGCCGAAAGGCGCTGAGGGCAGGCCTGTGGTGTCTTTTAATAGACGCAAATCAGCACTGATACCCTGCATTGCATGCAAACGTGCTGACGAGCAACAAGGCCTGAAGAGCGGGGGTTTCCTTGGCTTAGGACGGGCGTTGCCGGTGGTTAGCCTGCCATACACGTCGGGCTGCTTACTGGTAGATTTATATTACTGCTTTGGTCCGAGTCTCAACAGCACGCGGCGTAGCGGCACCATCCGTAAACGCCGTTGACGTATTCGTTTGTGACGCAAAAGCGGCCATGCTCGCATTCGGATAATGCCTCTACATATTTCTATCGCCACCCAGCCATGTAGATGGATGTCTTTGCTGGGCAAGGGCAGAGGTGTACGGCCCAAGGCATGCAGGGCGGCCTCGGGGTCTTGATCGGCCAGGCCGCCAAAGCCACGTTCTAGCGACACCAGAGTTGCACCCGGCGACCAATAGCGCTGTCCAGGGTTGGAGGAGACGTGCAGGGCCAAGCTGCTCAGCTCGAGGTCTCGCAGGGCCGGTGAGGGAGTATTTTTGGCGTGTCACTCGTACATAGGTGGCCATGACAGCGTCTACGTAGCAATTCCCGCAAAGGGTCCAGGCGATGGTATATGTCCTCTGAGAATGAAAAGAAAGGGGGTGAGGCTAGAGAAGGAGGAGAGAGGGGCTGCAGCCTCGGATACAACGCCGCTCAGAGGAGGCGAGGCGGGCGTTGCCTAAAGCGGACACAGGATTCCAACCCAGGCCTGAATAGGATGGGATGTGGCAATCTTCGGAAAGGTGGCCGGCAATGAGAGCGTGAGGAGAGAAGGAAGAAAAAAGAAAGGAGGCTCTTTCAACGGGTCGAGGTTGGCCGAGCTGGCACCCTCATTGCTGCAGGCGGCCCAAAAGGGACGCGCCAAAAAGGTGATTTGCTCAAAAGATTTGAGATGGATGGAGGCTAAAGCAAGGGGGTGTGGCAAGAAAATTGGGGAAGAGTAGCCATTACATGCAAGGCGGCTCGACGGAGGAGGAGGAGGAGATTACATCGATTGGCCGTCGTTGGGAATGCCCATGCGTCACCCACCCGAGCCACCTGACAAGAAGCAAGAAAAAAAAAGTAGGATGCGAATAATACAAGTAAAATAAAGGCCCAGCAGCAAAGAAACGGTGCAATCTTGACGCGATGGGAAGACGAGGTCGCCAAACGTTTTTTCTGTGGTGCTGAGCTGGAGCTGTAGCTGGTGCTGGTGCTGGTAGTGGCAGGCAGGCAGGCAGGCAGGCAGGGAACATGGGTCGACAAAAAAAGTCCCGTCAGCTGGGCATGGGGGCGCTGTCCGGCAGTCGATATTGTTGATTGGCCCGAAATCCCTGCACGCACGCGATGTCACGACGGCACGGAGTGGGGTGGGCTGCCAGGAAAAGTCGCGGGCTGGTTCGCTGCACAGCATTGGCGGGGGATGGGTGTCAATCAATTCCTGTCCCGTTGCGTCCTTATGTTCCTCAGCTTTCTGGACCTGGTACCAGGTGCGGCAGCTATTTTAATCGCCCGACATGAAAAAGAAAACGGCCGGCTGGTCTGATAAACGAATACGCCATCTCCCATCCTCCGAGCACGAGCAAAAGCATGCAACGTTCACGGTGATTTATAATTTCAACGGACGTGTCTGTCTCCTCTGCACTTGCTGACCTGCTGTCCATGGGATGCTGGCAGGGGCTCCCCTCCTTCCGCTCGTGCCCGCGTGGTTAATTGCCTGCATCCATCACACCCTCCACACCGGGCAGTTCCCCTTTTGCTCCAAAATTAAGCGAGCGCGCGCAAAAAAAGAAAGCAGGATGTGACGCCACGAGGGCAACCCAAGCAGCAGCCCGTCGCCAATGCAAGGCAGGCAGGTGTCGTCGTGCGGAGAAGGGCACGTCGGTATGCAGGCAGCGTGGCTTGGCTTGGCTGGGTCGGTCGGTCCCCTCGCTCCCTTCTCTGCCGAGACCACTTTCCCTTTCTCCAGCGACACTTCGGTGCTATTGGAATTGCGAATTTCCATCCCGTGCCATTGGCATTGGCATTGCGACCGTCACATCGCCGGGCTGTGATTTGCATACGTCAATCCTCCCAGATCAAGGCAAAAACAGGTTGATAGACGGGCCAGTCCACCCTGAAGAACATTCCGGACCAGCCGCTTCTCCGACCATGGGAAGCCAACGGCAGGCACCCGCGTGCGCCTCTGTTTTCTTCTTCTTGGACTCACCAGGTATGTGCGAGAGAGCGCCAGCACCCTGCGTCAAAGCTGGACTGCCTCTACCCGTCGTTGCTGTTCCCCAAATATCCCCTCTCCACTTTCCCCTCTTCTCATCGCCCCTGCAGTGCAGGCAGACGTGCGGCGGACGGGAAGGTGGTGGGTGTGCCAGGTCGAGGTCAGATTGGTGGCGAGCAATCTGAGGTGCGTGGCTGCAACCATCCATGGCAGTTATCTGCCTGCCTACATATGGTCACATCCTGACTGGCATGGAGGGGTGGGAGGGAGGACCAGAGAGAGGATGTCGGCGGCAGCGTGTCCGTTCGTTTAGGTGCCCGCTACACTTGGACCATTCGTTTTCCTTCAGCGTCTCGGAAGGGAACCGAAAGTGACTGGCTGGCTGGGGTGGCAGGTAGATGCCGTCCCGGTTGGGCCGCAGATACGGGTCGCATGAAGAGAAAAACGACCCGCACAGGTCAGAAAAAACATTCCGCGCCTGGCCTCCCTGCATGCGGGGCGTTGGTTCACGTTTCCCCCTCGTGGTGCATTGCATATACGCTAGTCTTGATGGCCGGGGAGGCCCTGTCCCAATTGGGTCCTCAGCAGCTCGAATGCGTCGTGCTTGATGCGATGCGGCAGAGGCTGGTGGCCTGATGGGTGGAGAGAGCGGGACAGGTCTGGACTTGAAAAGCCGCTATTCCAATCTCGAAATCCGTAACAGTGGTCCATCCCCGGCTCGCGTGGCCTTTTCAAATGTCCGCGTTTGGTTGCACTGAGGCTGGCGGATGTTGCGTTTTGCGTTATGCCTTCTGCGCGCACTTTTTATATCGATTTGTGCTGTCCGATCCCATTTGTGCATTTGTGCAAGGAGAAGCTGCCACGGAAGGTTAGAAGTCACAATGGGGTCCCCTCTGTTCCACGCTCTCCCCAGTCACCGCCAGGACTTCTCGGCCGAGACCACGCCCACATTGGTTGACGCCTCTCGACAACGTTCGCGCTAATCTCGCACAGACCCATCGTTCATTTCGTCCGCGTGTCTTCCTCGTCCCAGACCTCTTTTTTTTTTTTTTTTTTTTTTTTTTTTTTTTTTTTTTTGCTTCTCATTCTGGGCTGTCCGTTCCGGCATTGCTTTCCGGCAATTCTCCCCCACGTTTATGTCTTCATGACACCCTAGCGCAAATCTCGGGCATTTTGACAGATCAAGGAACATTTTGTTCATGGCTGTTGACTCGGGGCGGCGAGGAGAATGAGATGGATGCACTTTTCATAATTAGATAGCCACGACTGGCCCACTCCCTTGGCTAGGCTGCCGCCCTTTCCGCTCCATCCAGCCATGTTTCCGACCCTCAGGATGTGACAGGTGACAATCGACCCGGATCGACAGAGATTGTGTGGGATGTTACGTCGTTGCTTGTGATCTTTTCAGCGTCGTCTTGCCACCCAAAGACTGGCCGCCTGTGGTGTGATATCGAATGCACCTCATGCATTGCGAGGTCGACCTGCGTCTGCCTCACCCGCCTGAGCATCCTGGCAGCGTCAAACTATCCCTCATCCTCCTTGACACACACATCCGGCGCCGCCGATGTCGGATGAAAACTAAGGCAGCCTTGCCCAAGCTAAGTTTAATGGCAGGCTCCCATCAGGGACACTGAAATCCGCCTTGTTGTTTCCGTTGAGACATTGTTTGTTTCAACGAGACCCGCAATCTTCCATGCTTTGTTTCCAAATTCTATGTCGGTAATACGGGGGCGGGCAGGGCTGCCTAAACCATGGTCATCGAACCATGGCAGGGAACAGGGGGGTTGTAAATACCGAACTGCCCCTATTTCTGTCCGCGCGCCGGCATCAATGCTGACGCCTGGTTTCCCGTTGTAGATTTGCCACGGGTGACCCGCCTACGATATCTTGGGTCAGCTAGACGCGCCTGTCTGAGGATATGGCTTTGCATCAAGAAGGTGAAATATTGAAACTCATGGTTGCGTGAGCTACGTGCTCGGTGAGCCGTCAGTTGCCGGAGTAGGTAGGTACCTAGTTATGAAGAAGCGTGTTTCGCCCAAAGCCTCATCCCTTTGTTGGCCATCTTGGCATAGGCGTACATATGTCCGTCGACTATTGTTTGACTACGGGCCAAGGAGGTGTCTGCACACAAGTGAATGTCTGTAATACTGCCTGTCGTCCGGATAAAACGTGACTTTTGATGAAAGCAGCACGAACAATATGACAAAGTATGCAAAACCGAGAATCAAAGGAAAGAGCACGAGGTTAATTGTACCCGCCTGCATCTCTTCTCTTTTGGGACTCCCACCCGGCCTTAAACCGTCATACATCCTCTTCACGTACGGCTTGCCCGGAGCCGAGCAGCTTAGGGCGAGACCACGACCGGGCCAGCGCTCGGGGCCGCCTTGACAGGCTTGGTGGACTTCTCGACCTTCTCGGGCTTCTCAGCCTATTCGGGCTTGTCCTTGCCGTGGCCGGGCTTCTTTCCCTTCCCCTTGCCTTTTCCGGGCTTCCCCTTTCCGGGCTTCCCCTTTCCGGGCTTCCCCTTTCCGGGCTTGCCCTTTCCGGGCTTGTCCTTGCCCTTTCCAGGCTTCTTCTTCTTCTTGTCGGCATCCTCAACCTCCGTAACCGGCGCGGGAGCGGGCTCCTCAAAATCCCTCTTGGCAACGTCACGCTCACCAATCTTGAAGATGGGGTCGGGCACCTTGCCGGGCTTCTTGGGCTTGTGGGGTTTGCCGGGCTTTCCCTTTCCGGGCTTTCCCTTGCCGGGCTTGTCTTTGCCGTGGCCGGGCTTCTTTCCCTTGCCTTTCCCCTTGCCGGGCTTCTTCTTCTTCTTGTCCTTGTCATCGAGCTCCTCACGCTCAACCAGTTCCTCGGTCACCTGAACATGTGATTAGCACCATATCCGCGCAATTACCAAGGGGAAAGGTGTAAAGCCATAGATATGTTACAAGATACTTGTGAATGGACACAAATATGAGGTATAGTCTACCGAAAAATCGACCGGGGTCGAGACCGCTGGGACGGCCATGATAGCCAGAGCTCCCTGCGCGCGAGGAAATGGTATTTTAGCTTGCGGTTCAAAATCCCTCTCGTGCCGAGGTAGAATCATGAGCAAAACCTACGGCATAGCGGACGAGGCCCGCGGGCCTGTTGGCAGCCTGCAGGTTCAGCGAGGCGACCGACGAGGCGGCGAGCAGGCCCGAGACGACCAGCTGCAGGAAGGTCGGGGTGTGCATGGTGGCGGCGGGTTTGGACGGCCGTGTTCCTTGAGGCTTGACAAGTTGAACGGAATAAGTTGGGATCAGGTTCTCAGGAGAGACAAGGCGAGGAGGAGATCACCAGAGGGGCCTGAAGAGGAAAGAGGGATTTGAAAGCTGGGCTTTGGTCGCGCCGGCGACGGCCTTATATAGACAAAGACAAAGCCATATCAGATCGAGGGAGAGGAAAGGGACATGATAGTATCCGCAAATCGGCGTCTCCTCTACCCGGCGTCCCTTGTCTCGAACTCCCAAAGTTTTGTGGACGCGAAGATGCGTGAGCCGCAGGTTGGAATGGCTGGATCACCATCTGCAAGAGCAATATGGATAAAGACGGTGCTCGCATGGGCTGCCCTTGAAGTTGGGGCAGTGATCTGGATGCAAGCAGGGAGACTTCATCACCGTCTATATTGCGCCATGACAAACGGGCCGGTCTGGCTGCCCGCAGGCGGCCAGCAATAGCCGGCTGCGTCGTATCCGTCGTCCTGGGCGCCAGAGACCCGGATGAGCAAGAGAACTGCATGCGGAGAAGCAGTGAGTATAGTGCATCGGGACGAGCGGATGGCGCGTAGGCGGCCATATGGAAGATGGGGTCAGTGCATTGGATATTTCGGGGCAGGGCAGGACGGGCACTGGACTTCAGGCCCGACATAGCGCCGGGGTCAGGACGGCCTACATTTGGAGTATACAAGCCTACACGCATCCGGATTCCTTGGTAGTATAAGTACCTCTGTGCTCTGACGATGCGGTAGACAAAGTACGTACAAGAGACCTGGTCGGCGACGGGAAAGGACAAAAGCCATCCGCCGAGGTTCATCCCTTGGCCAGGATTTCGTGACCGGCTGCAGAGCTGCGCTTACGCTTGGCCAAGCATTGTTATATATCATCAGGATGGGGATGGCATGAAATGATGTGCGATGACGGCAGCACCTCGTGTGTAGATGATGCAAGGCGTGGAGAGAGTGTACCAGTTCCTATGGATGATAACGCGGCTAATACCAAATATTGAAACGCGTGATGAGCGAGCCCAATCGTCGCCGTCTGTCTGCAGGCATGCTGTTCCTTTGTGGCGGCCTGATCTTGGCTGCTGCAGCCCGCCGGACGAGGCAGAGAGGGGTAGGCGGCTAACGTTTCCTGCACTTTGTCAACCGGCGGCTTTGTCCGACAGGGCGAATAGATGGCGGCATCATAATTGGTTGAGAAAGAAGAAGGCCGACTGCAGCAAATGAATATGGGTATTTGCAGATTGGGAAGGGATCGACGGGCAGAAACATGGATCATGTCAGGGGGTCCCCTCGCCCCTATATTATACCGCGTGTGCCTTTGCCAGGGAACCGAGGTCTATTTTAACTCTGGGCTGCCTCGGCGAACCCACATCCCACGCCCGCTTCCGGTTCGCTGGTTGCGCTACTGAAACCTGGGTCCTGGCAAGGGAAGCGCTCGCTTGATGGTCCGGAGCAGCCCAGCTGTGCTCCTCCAACCCAGGGCCTCCCGAGACCCGCCGCAGCTCGCGAATCGAGCCGGCTGCCGAACATTTGCCCAGGAAAACCGCCATGATGGTTGCATTGAATCTGGGGCCGGTCAGCGAGCCTCTCTCTGAGCGCAGCTGTGCCAGGAGCAATAACAGGCGGACGTGCTATTGTGGGGAATCAACCGGCAGCATGCATCCAGCTCCTGCCCATCCGGGTGCCGGGCGGCCATTGCGTCGGGGACTATTGAGAATAGGGGCGAGCCAAGAAGCACAGCTTCCACTCTTGGCGGCTCACCAGCTTGTCTTTGGTGGAAAAGCGTCAGGATCGAAGCAGAGCCAAGCCGGGGCCTTGGGTGAAGTGCGGAGAGGCCAGGGGGGAACCTCCAACCCATATTGGTGCCGGGTATATCTGCCAGACAGCAGCCCGAGCCACACCTACATGGCCAAGCAGCCTGAGATCTCACGCGGAGGCGCCACGCCGGTCCCAATATCCAAGCCAGCACGTCTTCGAGCCTTGTGATTTTCCCAGACAGGTCAAGAAATGGGAGTTGAGTGATGGGCCGACGAATTTGCAGTCATCAGTTCCCTGTGGCAAATGCCATTATGATCTATCTTTGCTGACTTCTTCCAAGGCTGCTATGAGCAAGCGCCCGGCATGGCATATACGAGGTTTGTCTTGGCCGAGCTTGACGAACACCATGGTTCGACGCTCGAAAAGCGATGCTGCATATGCTATTTTTGTACATGGAGGGACCGAGGAGATGGTGCTTCTTCGCAAGGGATGTTAGATGACGTGGCTATGGCGAGGGGCACCGAGACGTAGACGTAGGCCGGCCAGCCGGTCGACCTCACGGGTCCCGGCTAGGCAGAGACCTTCATCTCGGTTTGGTCAGGCGTCGGTGGCGAGGGCCTCACCCGAGACTACATCGGGTCAGGGGTCTTTACCCAAGCGATGCGATACGGGATGGCCACCCGGGTAGCCAGCGGTTCGTGTAGCCGGGCTGACCGCTTCCTGAGGGACCGGTGTCCGAACTGCATTGGAACCGGGCAGCAAAGCTGTTTTCTTCCAGAATGCCCAGACCGGAAACCACAGCGATCTCTGCCATTTAGCCAACGAGACCACGCCCTCGAGATTCACTTCTTGCGTAGGCTTACGCAGCTGAAATGCTGATCGGGCGGGTCGGGGACTTGGCAGCCAAAAAGGGCCGAGCGACACGCTTTCCGCTTCTCCAATGCCGCTAACACTTGAACTAAAGGCGTCAACTCCGACGAGAGCACGCGATGAAGGGCTGCGAGGGAAGGTAGGTAACGCGGCGAAAGGCACAAGAATCTTAGCTGTGCATTGTAGTCGGTCCCACCGACCTGTACGCCGGCGATGGATGGCCCCTTGCCACTCGCTGCTCCAAGTGTTCCGCCATCCAATCAAAACAGATAGAGTGGTGAGCACAGGAAATTTTAGTAACAGTATCCTTGCTAAAGCTGCTGGCGGATCCTGTGGCGGAGGCGGACTGATGATTTTTGGGAATGGGCGGACGTTGAGCACTCGATGAAGGTGTGGCACTTGCTATGAGGGTTCTTGATTCTGGGAATATCAATCTGAAGCCAAAGGGGAAGTGGCGGTATAGAGAAGAAAAGGCTCGCTCAAGTCTGCCATTCATGTATCGCCTACACAGACGTGAAGGAATTCGAAGATGACGGGGATGATGATGATGATGTACTTGACGAGGATTCTTCCCGCAAGTGTACTCGCGTCCCAAATTTCCAGACTTCGTCAACAACGAGCTGCCGAGAGTCTGGCTGCTCGATCTCGGACAAAACCACGAGATCTGCATCGGCCCCCGGCACCAGGCTGCCCTTGACCCCCTGCAGGCCCAGAAGAGATGCCGGTGTGGCAGTCACTGCGTTCAGGGCCTGAGGGATGGTGCAGCCACTCCATGTGAGGAAATTGGACACGCACTCGATGAGTGTTATAGAGCTGCTCGTCATGTCAGTGATGGTCAGCGCCAAGGAGAAGCATTCGATCATAATCGTCCTGGTAGTGAGGGGTTCAGGCGATAGGCATACCTTCCGGCAATGGTTTCGGATCCCTCCAGCTTTAGAACCGGGCCAGTCTTGACAATTCTGCTGCAGTTATCTCCATTAGTCCAGTCATAGGTTCCATCCGGCAGGCCGACGAGGTGCATCGCATCCGTGACGAGGATGAAGCCTTCTGGGTGTGCATTAAAGGCGATCTTGATGGTGGTCGGATGCAGGTGTATCCCGTCGGCGATGATGCCAAAGTATGGCCGTGGAAGGCTCTCGGCGATCCCCAAGACGCCGAAGATGCCGGGGTTGCGGTGGTGCAGTGGCCGCATGGCGTTGAACAGATGCGTGATCATGGTCGCGCCGGCGGCGACGGCCATGGAAGCTTGCTCGTATGTGGCCTCGGAGTGGCCTATCGAGTAGATGATCCCTCGCTTGCGCAGCTCGGGGATCAGCTCCATCATGTGGCCGACCTCGGGAGCGGCCGTGATCATGCGGATGGGTAGCGGCCTTCCCGGGGCCGCCGGCCTGAGGTTGTCAGCGCCGTACATGCGCTCCAGATCCTGGATGCTCCGGGCCTCTCTCAAAACGTCCACGTTATGGACGCCATTTTTGGTCGGGCTGAGAAAGGGGCCTTCGACGTGGGCACCGAGGGACTCGGCTCCATCCTCGGCGCGATGGCCGCCGTCAGGGGGCCCGAGGAAGGGAAGCACATTGCGGTAGAGCGCGCTCGTCTGGCTCGTGACGGTTGGCACGTAGGATGTCACGCCTGTGGTCGCCAGCTCCCTGTTCAACTGCCTGACCCTCTTCGCGTACTGCGACATGTCGGGGAAGAGGGTGGAGAAGTTGAAGCCAAAAGCGCCGTTGAGCTGGATGTCGATAAGGCCAGCAGACACGATGCGGCCGCCGAGATCGACGACATGGTCCGGGACGACCAAGTGGTCGTAGAAGGCGGCCTGAGGGTGCACGATCTTGCCTGTGACGGAGCTGACCCAGAGGTCCTGGGCGACAAGGGAGTCGCCAAGCACCAGACGACAGTTGGTGAATTTGGTGATGCCATTCCCAGAACCCCGCGGGGGGATGGCAGCTGGCATTTTCGCTATTTTGGGGTTTGGGAAGTGCTGGCGGCGGTGGTTGTTGGAATGTGGAGGCCTGGTGCTAATTGGTGCAAGCAACTGAGGAAGGAGGCTGGATGCAGGACGTCAAGGCCGAGCTTGTGCTGACCAAAAAGAAGGGCATCGTTTCTGTTTGCAAAGGACAGGCGTGGGACAGATGAAAGAATGGACATCCATGGAGGCCGGCATGCAGGCAGGAAGCGTGCTCATCTTTGTCGAAGAGGGACCCTACCAGAAGCCCGACTCGTCGTGGCATCTCCGATGCTCCGAAGCAAGCCGGGCGGGTGGGATGGACACCCTCGGCTAGGCGTTACTAATGGCGAACCGGCCTCGGTGCAAAATGGGCATCAGTGAGGTAAGAGAAACGATAGAATCCAACCAAGACAACTGGTGCAGCCGTGCTCAATTGGTGCTGCACATGCACAGTCCAGAGAAACACTGTGCTGCCAAAAATCGATGGTTGCTTTTGCCCACCTGTAATTCTACCACTTTACCTCCTGTTGCTAGAGTTTATGGGGGCTAGGTATACAAGATTAGATTAGCGCAGACCAGCGGAAATGCGGCGAATCCCAAGGGCGGGATGTATGGCCGCTGGATGGGCAGGGCATGTAACGTTTCCCAGATGGAAGTCAACGTCGTCAAGTGTCTCAGATTATGGCCGAACTGGCACTGGGCTGGGCGCAAAAGAGACGTGCTGCGGGCTGCAGGTCTGGTGGTGTGGTTGCTGAAGACGCGGGCCCACGGATAAGTCTTGGCAAGGGCCAATCAGTGAGCCCCAAAGCGCACGTTCCACCACCTAGCTCGCGAGCGCCATCCCAGGCTGCACAGGGTGCAGGGCAGACGGACCGAACACCCTCCGCAGTTAACGCCTGTGCATTCGTCCGTTCCATCGCCTTGTCCTCGTCGCTCCAGCCGGGCACAGCCCAGCAACGTCTCCCCGCAACATGAAGGGTCGCGACAACGTGACAGCCGCTCCAGACAGCCACACCCGCCCGACAAGATCCGACCACGGGCCTCGACCATGACGAAGCGGGAAGCCGACGGTGACTTGGACCCACTATGGCAGGACCTCGACTGGTGCGTGCTTCTGCCCTGGACCCCGACACTCAATGGACTGCATCGGAGGCGGCCGAGGCCCCAGTCAGCCCATGAGGCCATTCCCGAACACATCAAATCCATCTTGCTAGCTGGCTGTACCCGTGGCTGACCATGCTTTCCACTGTTCCTTCCCCTACAGGGCCATCGGCCAGATGCTGATTATGGGCTGGGACGGCACCGAGGTCACGCCCCAGATCCGTAACTTGATCGAGAACCACCATCTCGGCAGCATTCTCCTGACGGCCAAAAACCTCAAGTGTCTGTCGTACCGTTTATCCCCATGCACACCACACGTGACTTGCGGCCCTCCTGCCACCATGACAGAGTCTTCCCTGGTGTGCTCCGAGCTTGTCCAATGTCTACCTAGTGTCAGCGGCTTAAATGTATGCTTGAGTGTGTCATGGCTGACATCGCTGCGCCACCCCCAGCTGCCCATGAGACCTCGAAGCTGGTTCAGGAGCTGCAGACCATCGCCCACCAAGCCGGGCATCCTTTCCCGCTTCTGATAGCCCTGGATCAGGAAAATGGCGGTGTCAACAGCCTGTTCGATGAGGATTACATCTGTCAGTTCCCCAGCGCCATGGGCGTGGCTGCCGCCGGGAGCCCCGAGCTAGCCTACAACATCGCCAAAGCCACCGCCACCGAGGTTTCGGCGGTCGGAGTCAATTTGATCCTCGGGCCCGTACTGGATGTTCTCACAAACGCCCGTTACCAGCCCCTGGGCGTTAGAGCGACGAGCGATGATCCCCAGGAGGTTTCTCAGTACGGCATCGCGTCCATGAATGGATACAAGGACGCCGGCATGGCCACGTGCGGCAAGCACTTTCCCTCGTACGGCTCCCTGGAATTCCTGGGTTCCAGCCTAGACATCCCCATAATCACCCAGACACTCGAGGAGTTAAGCCTTAGTGCCCTGGTTCCGTTCAGAAACGCCATCGCCACCGGCCGCCTCGACGCCATCTTTGTAGGCGGGTGTGGCATCACGAATCCATCCATGAACGTCATGCACGCCTGCCTCTCGGACCAGGTCGTCGATGATCTGCTCAGGAACGAGCTGGGGTTCTCGGGCGTTGCAATCTCCGAGTGCCTAGAGATGGAGGCGTTGAGCCACGAGATAGGGGTCAAGGGCGGGACCGTCATGGCGGTCGAGGCAGGATGCGATCTGATCCTGCTCTGCCGTGCCTACGACGTCCAGCTCGAGGCCATCGCGGGCCTGAAGCTCGGCATCGAAAATGGGATTCTCACAAGGGACAGGATATTCACCTCTCTCCACCGCGTTCTCCGGCTGAAAAAGACGTGCACCTCTTGGGCCAAGGCTCTCAATCCCCCTGGCCTCTCGCTTTTGACAAAGATCCACCCCTCGCACCTGGCCCTGTCGAGGCAAGCATATGACGACTCCATCACGGTCATGCGGGACAAGGACAAGCTCCTTCCCCTAAACCAGTCGATGCACCGGGACGAGGAGCTTCTCCTGCTCACGCCGCTGGTCAAGCCGTTGCCAGCATCCGCAGCTTCCAAGGCGCTGCTAAAATCCAAGAACATGCAGGAAGTGGCCCCTACGCACCATGACAAGTGGGTTCACCAAAAAGAAAGAGGCGCCATAATGACCGGCGAGGGCGTCTTCCGAGAGCTGGGGAGGTCGCTTGCTCGAGGACGTCTCGGGAAATTATTACACACGTCTTACACCGCGAACGGGCTCAGACCAGGTCAGTTGGGTTCACACCATAGCAGTTGTACTCAATAGCTACTCGCCAACCACTAACAGACCCCAGTTCACGAAAATCTCATAAACAGAGCATCCTGCATCATAATAGTCACAGCCGACGCCAACCGGAACTTATACCAGGCTGGCTTCACCAAGCACGTGTCGACGCTGTGCGCAATGCTGCGCGCCACTGGCCAAAAGAAATCGCTGATCGTCGTTGCTGTAAGCTCGCCCTACGACTTTGCCATGGACAAGACGGTCGGCACATATATCTGCACGTACGACTTCACAGAGACGGGCATGAACGCGCTCGTCCGAGCTCTCATGGGAGAGTTCCCACCGCACGGCACCTTCCCCGGGACGCTGAGGAAGAGCAAAAAGGTGGTCAAGTCGCGGCAGCGGTGGCTCGTCGAGGACTATGATCGCGATAGGGATGGCCCGGAGCTGGACACGCTCATCCAGGCGACGGCGCGGGCCAGCACGCCCAGCATGCGATACCTCGAAAAGACGACGTCGGCAACCTTCGAGCTGTCGAACCCGCGCATCCAGGAGTCGCACTTTGTGGTGCGCAACAGCAGCACGCAGGCGCTGTACGGCTTCTGCGCCACCTATGTCACGCAGGGTGGCGTCGGCATCATCGGCGTCATCTTCGTGGACCCGGCCAAGCGCAACGTCTCGATCGGCAGGTCGCTCCAGCGCGGGGCGCTGCGCGAGCTGATGAAGCGGGGCGTGAACAAGATGCGGCTCGGCACCTCCCTGCCCGGCGTCTTCCCCGGCATCCCCATCGACGAGGACGGCGCGAGCACCAAGGCCTGGTTCGCCAACAGCGGCTGGGACGTGCAGTTCCCCAGGCGCCTGACCAACATGACCATCGCGGACCTGGCCTCGTGGACGGCGCCCGAGGGCCTGCTGGCGAGCATCCAGCGCGCCAGCATCAGCTTCGACCTGATCCACGGCCACGAGAATGCCGAGACGGTGCTGGCGCACGTGCAGTCGCACGCCAGCGCCGACGTGTACGAGCTCTACCGCCTCGCGCTGCACGAGACCAAGACGTGCGGCGTCGTGCGCGCCAAGACCACCGCCGACGCCATCCTGGGCACCGTCGTCATCTGCAGCCCCGGCAGCGCCCTGGCGACCTACCTGCCCGCCCTGGCCGGCGTCCCGGCCCGGGGCACCACCACCACCGAGCTGGTCGGCGGCATCGTCGCGCCCGTGCTGGCCCACAACCTCGGCCAGGCCACGCTCGTGCTGCAGGGTCTCGCGCTCATGGGCGTGCGCCAGAACAAGGCGCACCGCTCGTCCCGCAGCGTGCTCAGCTGGGTCCCGGACGAGCTGTACGAGCCCCTGCTCGCCATGAACTTTGAGACGCTGCAGGCGTTTGAGGAGATTACCAACTCGCCCGACCACGTGAGTCTTACCGTTGTATATTGTGTTCTTTTCTTTCTCCCCATAGTGTATATGCTGACGTTTTTCCTCGTTCGTCTAGTGGGCTGATTTGCTGGCATGAACTCTCGCGAGACCGAGCCTGGGGTTCAGTTTGTTGAGTATCGGAGGCGACTTTTCTCAGGCGTAGAGAAGGAGGGTTGATGTGATTTCAAAGCTGCTGAACCAGCCGTTGCCTCAGGTACCTAGGTACCTACTTTACGTATATATGCTGTGTACGTTCTCAATGTCGATTTCTGAAGAACATTTGACCCGTGTTGCTCATGCCGGCAAAGTTTCGAAAGTCGAGTATCTGTAATATTGCCAATGGATTCGGCTTAACGTAGCGTTTGGAATATTTGCACGTCGCTGAGCCGCAGTCCAAGGACTTGCACGTATACCTGGACCCGTCCGTTCGAGTCCCGGTGAGGAATTTTAAAAGCCGGTAAGTTGGAAACGCTCGACGGCCGCCATTTGAAAGGTGCGTACGCACCCAATAGCCAATTATGGCTGGGGAGGCTTAATCCACACAGCCTCATATCTCCTATTGGTTTATCTGCAGCCGTCGGGAGGTGTGGTCAGGCTTTCGGTTAGGCTTTCAGCCAGGCATTTAAGGCTTGATCCCCCGCATTCGCGTTAGGCGACCTTTGGGTTTTATCTTTGTCCTCCCACCCGTCATCTAGTCGACCCCCAAGCCTACACCCAAGTAACTCCCCAAGCCTACACCCAGACAGCATCCAACGATCGAGCACCAATCACCGCCGCTATGGACACCTACCGATACAGCCCCATTGATCTTGCCACCGACGCTATCCGTCTTGTGCGCCTGTTCAGCAGCGCCGGCGACGATAACGGCCCGATCAAGTGCGAACTCGTCGAGACTTTCCTGCACCAAGTCGAGGGCGTTCCGTACGAAGCGCTTTCGTACACCTGGGGGTCGGCTTCTGAGAGGCCCAACATCGAAATACAAGGCAGCACCCATGCGGTCACCCCCAACCTCCACCAGGCTTTGCGCTCCCTGCGCCATAGCAACGAGGACCGCATTCTCTGGGTCGACGCCATTTGCATCGACCAGACCAACGACAAGGAGCGTGGCCATCAGGTTGGACAAATGAAATTAATTTATCAATATGCCGAAAAGGTGCTTGTTTGGCTCGGACCGGGGGACCTGGACACCGACGTGCTCCTGGATTGGATGGATCGACTCGATCAGCGAGTGGTATCTAGTCCAAACTACAAGCGGACGTCAATTGACTGCTGGCGTATTGAATGTTTGGACCTTCTCGACGGCCTCGACGATGATAACATTGTCTCACATTCTTCTTCGCTTTCCAAGGAGTATGTGAGCCGCCTCCCGGCGCTTTTCAACGCCCCTTGGTTCCGGCGAGTCTGGGTCCTGCAAGAGGCAGCCAGCGCCCGTACGGCAGTCGTCATGTACGGCCGACGCGCCGTGGCATCGCGAACCTTCTCCCTGGTGCCGCTTCTCCTGAATATCAACGTGGACGAGGGCACACAGTCCGTGCTCGATATTTTACCCGGCCCGAGGCGCGGGTCGTCCTGGTGGAAAGAACGCCGAGATCTGGAAACTCTCCTGATGAAGTTTGCCACTCATGATGCCACTGATCGGGTGGACAAGATCTATGCGCTCTTCGGCATCTCGTCCGACATTTGCGCGAGCACCCTTCTGCGACCCGATTACGAGATAGACCCCTCCGAGGCCGTTCAGAACACCATGGGCCAGCTGCTGTTCTCTGGCATTACGGACCAGCCCTTGCGGGAATCTCTTACCGCAATGCTTCCGAGGTGGGATGTTCCGGAGTTTATGTTTAAACTTCCTACGCTGCGTCGCGAGGTTTTCCATTTCGCCGTTGCCAACAACCGCGAAAAGCTCATTATACACGTCCTGCCTGCCTTATCAATCGACGAGACGGTCTATCATATTGCGCACACTATCGACTCCACGGTTAGGCCCCCCGACAACGGCAGGCGGACGCCGCCGTTATCGGTCGCGGAAAACGAGCACGGAAGCGTTGCGAAACGGCTCGCAAAGGCGGGTGCCGATAAAGAGTCGAAGGATTACGGGCGCACACTTTTATTATGGGCCGCGCAGAACGGGTTCGAGGGCGTCGCGAAGGTGCTCGTGGAGGTGGGTGCCGATATAGAAGCGGAAGACCGTTCCGGGCGTACGCTTTTATCATGGGCTGCGCAAAACGGGCACGAGGGCGTTGCGAAGGTGCTTATGAAGGCGGGTGCCGATAAAGAGGCGAAAGATAGGTGGGACTACACACCTTTATCATCTGCTGCGCGATACGGGCACGAGGGCGTCGCGAGGCTGCTTATAGAGGTGGGTGCCAATAAGGAGGCGGGGGACCAGGATTGCGAGTGCACACCTTTATTATGGGCTGCGCAAAACGGGCACGAGGGCGTCGCGAAGGTGCTTATAAAGGCGGGTGCCGATAAAGAGGCGAAAGATATGTGGGGCTGCACACCTTTATCATCTGCTGCGCGATACGGGCACGAGGGCGTCGCGAGGCTGCTTATAAAGGCGGGTGCCGATAAAGAGGCGAAAGGTTGGCGCGACTGCACACCTTTATTATGGGCTGCGCAAAACGGGCACGAGGGCGTCGCGAGGCTGCTTATTAAAGCGGGTGCCGATACGCAAGCGAGAGACTATAACCGGCGCACGCCGTTGTTATGGGCTGCAAAAAACAGGCACGCGGCTGTTGTAAGGCTTTTAGAATAACGGCTTTATCCCCTCCCCACCCACCACCCTTTACGTATATATATAAAAAGGGTAAATGAAAAAAAAATTTGTAAAATGCTTTGTATATTAAGCGGTAACATTTCCGTATAACAATTTCATTAAATTTATAATGTAATCGTTGAATTTTCGATTTGTTATGTGGCGAAGAAGGTTGCTTCCACATGGGGCAAGGCATTAAACACACGGGCGATGACGCTCGATTTACATGGTAGGTTAGTCCCATTGAAATACCCCGTGTCTCGAGGTCCAGCGGGCGGGCCGTTCCGCATGTCTCAGCCTCTAGAACCGCTAGCGATTCGACGGGCTGTCCAGCATGAATGGGAGTATCTGAGTGCTTGGCGCTTCGACATGTGGACAGGCCATTTGCCGAGTCGAAATGTAATTCACCGCCGCGAAGGGTCTCTCCATCGCAACATCAGGTTCAAAAACAAAGAGGCAAAGTATCCAAGTCCGAACTATATACATGTCAGCCAACATAAGCACGGCCGCTGCTCTTTCCTCCCAGTCGAAACGCATCGTTACAGTCGTCAAATGATTAGTGCACAAGCTCGGGCGCAAGACGCAGGCCGAGGGGTATCATAGGTAGTATATCCCACATCCGTCTGTGGTCCCAAGTACAAAAAGAGTTTTGTTGCATCCTACCCCCTTTTTACTTTCGATTCCCTCAAAAACCCTTCCCAAAGCTGAAAACGCCGCTTGCAGAAAGACTCGGAAATGAAAAGAAATCAAAATATGCCCTCGGCCGCAGCTGTCAGGTTCAGTCGGGCACAAAGTAGCGCTTCGTCCCGCCCCGGACGGGCCGCGGGTTTTCCTCGCCGGTCCGGATGTGATGAACTACGTGGGGTCTGTACACGGCATCGACGGGGTCGAGGAAGTCATCGAGGCTGAGCGGGAAGTACTCGTACAGCAGGTCGGCGCTCTCGACAGGGCTGCCGCCGGGGTTGTGGCCCGAGGCGGTGCGGCCCTTGCTGAGCTGCGGGCTCGACAGCGAGTCCACGCTCGAGCGGTTCGGTGGAGACCGCTCGTCCTCGGAGAGGGATAGGTTGATGGGCAGGGTCGGCGGGGCGGCAGGCCGGTGGATCGACGGGGACGGGGCCGCCAAGGTGGGAGTGGGAGGCTGGTGCCTGTGCGACTGCGACTCGGACGGGCCGGACCAGGACGGCACCGGCGGCCTATTTGGGTTTGGCGAGACGGCTGCTCTTTTTGACGAGTGCGGATTCCCGCCGCCGCCGCCATTGCTATATGTCCAGTCGGCAGCAGCCTGCTACAGGGACGGCCCAGTGTTAGCTAAATAGCTCTGCTTGGGCAGTATGGCAACGTGCCCAGTAAAAAAAGTACTCGCCTGAGTATTCGCATGCGCCTGGTGAGCCTGCAGCTTCTGCGAGGCTTCCCCCTTGACAGTCTCCGACTTGGTGGCCGCGGCGGTGGACGACACAGGGTCGTTTGATACACTGCGCCGCTCCGGCTTTTTGTCGCTGATGAGCTGCACGTCCCTTCTGCTGTCAAAGTTTCGTGGGCTGCGGCCGCGCACGATGACGGGGCCCGACTGGACCTCTACCAGCTTGACGAAGCCGCCGGCCGACGCGCCCAGCGAGGCAGCAGCCAGCCCGTCTCCCCCATCAAACGACTGCTGTGCCTGTCCAAGCCTGCCGAGCAGGGAAACCTGGACGACGTAGTGCTGCTGCAGTCCCTTGCGCCGACCGTTGTTAGCCGTGGCGTGTTTGAACTGAAGCCGCTTCCAGGAGACCGGCACCGATAAGAAGTTCCCATCGGGCTCCTGCCCGCCGTCTGTCATGTCGATGGCTATCCGCGGGGGTGCGCCGGCCGACTTTGAATGGTCGTCGCCGCCCGTGGAGTTTGCGTTGGTGCTCTTCCACGGTATCGATATTATTTCTGTGGGCTTGTCGTCGATGGACTCGATGGCGCTGATGGACATGGCCAGCTCGAGCAGCGGCGCCGTGATGCCGCCGCCCTGGTCCGGCGACAGTGCAACATGGGTGACGTGTCTGGGTAACGCGACGTGGCCCGAGCACTGCCACAGATTGCGGCGATAGCAGGTCAGCTCGTGCGGCCGGCTGCCGTTTATGCTGCTATCTCTGCTGAAGACGTCCTCGGCCACGAAGAACATGCCGTACAGCTCCGCCGTCAGCGAGATCTCGACGGGTTGCCCGGTTTCGTCCAAGAGCGTGGCCTTTGCGACGGGGGCCGAGAAGCTCAGGAGTTTGTTATCCACGTCGTTGTCGGGCGGCGACGACTCTGGGTCGGCGAAGCCGGCGTCGATATCGGTGGTGCTGTGGTGGTGATGGTGTGCATGTCGGCCGCCGTGGGAGGGCCCTGCCGAAACCGCGGCTATCGATGCCGCCGCCGTCGCCACGCTGCCCGGCGGTGCGCTTGTGAAGTTGGGGCGGGAGGGATACGAGAAAGGGTCTTCGAATGTGGCCGAGAAGGGCTCGAAGTCGTACGTCGGCGTGAACGGCATGTTCTGGAGCCCCTGGACGCTCTCACTAATTTGTTCCGAGGCCAAGCCCGGCTTTGGTTCAGCCACCATCGCGCGCCATTTCCCGTCCCCCATGTCGCCGCCCCTAGTCCAAACAAGAAACACTCACAGGATAGATTCGTCAAAGGGCATGTCAGGATCGAAGACGCCCATGCCTAGCGCATTCGCGGCGTTGACATTCAGAGCCAAGCCGTCGGGACCCGAGGGCGTGGCCGTTGAGTTGAAGGCGGCCATCATGGCATGCTAGGCTGTGCATTCAGAGCGTGGCATCGATGGCGCCTGGACGCCAAAGAAGTTTGTCTGTCCAGCCGCGTGTCGCTTACTCTCGGTATCGCGGGCGCCGGCTGCAAACTGCAAACTCTATTCGATGGCTCTGCTGCGTCTCTTGGCGCGGCCGTTGATCTATCGGCGATCACGGGCGGCTGCGGTTGCGTGCTGGAGCTGTCGCGACGATTGATTCCTGGGCCTTGGGGCAATTTCAAGTTGCTGTCTCGGGCTCTCGCAACTCCCCGCGCCCCTGTCGAAGCGCAAGGCCTGAAGGCTGGGTTTAATTCGTCCTCGGCTGCGACTTTGCGATTCGGTAATTGCCGCTGGTGGTGAGATTGGGCGGTCAAGCGGCTGACAATCGTGTCTGATAACGTGCTGTCAAACGATCAATGCAAGTGGGCGCCGACGTGTTTATTTAATTGTTTGTTTTAAGGGCAAAGATCCGAGTCGGTGGTTTGAACAAAGGGGCGCGCGCTTTGGCGCGGATCAATTGACTCTCAGTCTTGGGATGATCAATGATCAATCAACGCTGGCGATTGAGTCGGTGGCAGTTGGTGGTGGAGTTTTAGTGGGATTTGACTCTTAGCCCAGCACGTTTGCGGGGGACAGCTGGGGAGGCAGGCTGGGATGGCCCCCCCACGCGTGCACGATCCCACTATCAAGCGCGATGGAGTGAGCCACACCCGCATCAACCGGCTGCGGCGACCGACTGGCTGGTTGGGCGCGCCGACTACAGGACCAAAAATATACGTCAAAATACGAAGCCAAGCAGCGCCTGGCGGCGTGGCTGGCGGATCGACAGCGGCTCTGCCCAGCCGAGACGGGGGATCGGCCAGCCCTATACGCAAGGCACAGTTTTCGCATGCATGCCGTCGCTGGGGTTGCTTTTGTTACACGCGAGAGAAGCAGAGGGAATTGGCGGGATTTCTTCTTCCTGCTTGTGCCATCCTTCCCTTCGCCTTTGAATCCATCCTTCTCGACGCAGCGCGCATTTCGGTGGGTCGCACTAGCAGGCAGCACTTGCATGTGGCGTTAGCTTATGGCGCTTGGCGAGCCCAAAGCAGCAGGTGGCCAGGTCCAGACCAATCAGTCCAGTCGTCTCATCCTTCGGTTGCCACACAAATCAGGGCTGTCAAGCTGTGGCAACAAGAAAAAAAGAATAGATTAGAAAAACGCCAGGCCTCACACGTTCCGCCGGGAAACCGGTGTGAAGCCGAAAAGGTGATAGTATGCTAGCTCGCCGTCTCGAAATAGAGTCGACTGCGAAATTCAGGCGGAAGAAATGCAACTAGTTTGCCTTGCCTTCCTCTCGGCACGCCAACGCAACGGCCGCGCCGATAAGCGAGCTTTCCTTGGCCGGGACCAGCTCTATCCTGCCGGGTAGAGACGGTGACGACGATGACGACGCGAGAAGCCCGTCGATGTACCCCTGGCAGTTCTTCAGGAAACCCGGATACTGCTCCATGACGGATCCATTATAGGCGACCATGACGCGCCCAAGATTCATCTCAGCCCTGGTTTGCTCGATGAAGCGGAACCGGTCTCGCGGCCGCACCGGCTCATCGGCGGTGGCAGTAGCTATAGCTACCGTGAGTGATTCGAGGCACTCGCGCTCCGTCTCCGTTTTCAGCTCCCACAGCCCGTACACGGCAGCAGCGGCAATGGCGGCGGACCGGTGCGTCAACAGCGAGGCGATCGTCTTGGTCGCCACCATGTCTGCCGTCGTCGGGGCGACAGATGACGGATGGCGGGACGAGAATGTAGATATGGCCGTCGAAAGGGACGACGTCGTGTCGCTATTGGTAATGGCAGAACGCGAGAACACGTCAGTTTACCTCGGGCGTTAATCCGTAGGGATGGAGCTACGGAGACTTACCCTTCAATTGCAGAGATGGTCTCAGTTTCGAGTGAGTATGGCTTCAGCAGACTCGGCGGCACGACGCCGCCAAAGATACCCGTCGACTCGATCGCCTCAACCAGAACCAGCCTGGCGAGTTCGCCGAGATAAAGGCCGGACACAAAGTGCTCCAGGGGCTGGAATTCGGGCTTGGGGTGCGAGTCGTTGAGCCTCCGATCCCATCTCGTCATAGGCAGTATTCCTTTGCCGAACATGCCCATCTCGGTGTTGATGATAACATGGCTTGCCTTTTCCAACCAGCTGGCCGGCCGGGCTCCGAACTTGGGTCGATCTATGGCCGAGGTGTTGAGGAATGCCGAGATGTTGAAGCCAGTGCCGAGAATCAGGCCGAATCTCGTCAGCGGGCTCCGGTAGGCCTCGGAGAGGAGTGTGGCCGAGGAGTCGTTGACGATGGCCGCCAGCTCAACGTTGAGACCTCTTTTGCCGCACGCTGTCTGGATGATGCCGCCCAGGTCCTGCCCAACCAACCCGTTGGCCGCAAGGAGCCCTTTGCCCATTCCTTGCAGCAACCCTCCCTTTGCCGAAGTCTGCCTTGAAAACAAGTCGAACAAGAGCATGTTAGTAAATCAGATTGACACAAACACGGGGGAAAAAATATCGAGGAAAAAATACCGTCAACATACTCAATCGGAAAACTCCATGCCACTGCCACTGGTATTGGCCTTTCGGAGCCATTTTCATGTCGGTCTTCAAGCGCCGAAGATACGGTCTCTACAATCCTAGCAGCCACCCAGTCAAAGAATTCCATTCCCACGAGGTTCTTTATGTCGCTGTCTATCTTGAAGGTGCTCATGCGCAAAATGTTGCTTTCGCCCCCACGGCCGGCCTCCGGCTTGCCGTCCAGCTCAACCAAGGCGACACGCAAAGTCGAGCCGCCGACGTCCAGGGCCAGGTAGCGTCCGTGCTCGGAGCCGTCAGGCAGCTGGTGGTTGTATGACGGCAGCATGCATGCCGTGTTTGACCAGAGCCGCTCCCGCAGCTGAGCCTTGAGCTGCAGCGAGAACTCGCGCAGGGCCGCAGGGCTAACGGGCTCAAGGAGGAGCTCCTCGGCCTCCCGCAGGAACTCCAGGATGCTGCTGCCTAACTGCTGGCGGCTGCCCCCAGAGGGGCTCATGGCGGGTGGGTTGCCATCGAGCTGCTTGAGGGTGCTGCGGCCAGTCCAGTAGGCCACAATAGCCTGGATGAGAGATTTGCCCTTGAGAAGGGACTTGAAGGCAGCGAGGAGGGCGCTTCGTAGCGATGTCATGGCGGAAGCGAGTGGCTCCATGACATCGAGGAGGCGAGGGGGCCGGGGATGGTGTTTTGTGCGGACGGCACTTTATATATCATGTCCCTTTGAGCATTGAGACCGCGTGGTATCAGAGCTTACTCGACTGCGTCTGGGGAGCCGCCAAGATCTAGATCTCTGGTAGAATACGAGGGAGTCCACCTTGTGCATCCCCTCGCGGGCCGAAAACAGCGTCCGTATTGGTGTGAGGCCAAATGCAGGGAAAAGCCAGGACGATAGAGTGGAGGGTGGCCGCGGGGAAGTCGAGGTAGCAAAGAATGCTTGAAATGGAGAAAATGAAACCTGTTTCTAGACCGGCCTTGACGCCATCAGAACCTAGAGTGTCGCCGGCTTGGAGAATGGAGCGGAGGTGGAAGAGAATGCGGATTGTACTAGCGAGACTGGAGGCGCCGTAGCATCGGGCAGAGGCTAGTCTCGAGAGGCAGGGAGGATACCCGTTCCGGAGGGGACTATCGCGGGAGGCTTGTGTACATCAATGTGCCCTTGACGGCGGTGTGGCTGGCTGCATCGGCGGTAGACGTGTTCCCAAGCGGGTGGTTTCTGGCGGCGAGGTACAGGAAAACTGTTGAGGGGCCATAAGAGAACCCTAACCGGGATGTACCGTTCCCGGCGGATGCGCCGTCGGCTTTTCTGCGGGGAGACTGGCGGGCTGGAGCATGTCTGGGGAAAAGCAACAGTAACCTCGCATCTCGGTGCGGTTGGCCAAGCCTGGTTGGTGGTGTCTGTCTCGGGCGCACAAATTCCCGAGCAGCTAGACCTGGAGCCAGGCACACAGATCAAGGCTCAGACCTGCACGTTCCATAGGTTAGGTAGGGAGGTGTTGGTCCTGCTACCTGGGTCCGCGACGAAGCAACAATGTGAGCCGAGGTTCAAGTAACGTTGCAAGGCGCGACTAATTTAGGGATGGTGCTGTGGCAGCTGCCCCATCTGAATTGATAAGGGAGGGAAGGGAACGTCTGGTGGTCGGGAATTTACGCCACAGCGGGAATGGCCTGGGACATCGGGACCTGCCCCGCCGCCCTGATAGGCTGTGTGGCTCCCCCACTTAGTTTCTCAATTGATTCTCCGTTCGGCGAAGGCGAAGGATTCTGGAGAACAATTGGGTGCTAGGAAACCTCGGTCAGCAACCCAACGTCGATGGAAAAGTCCGCTATACGCCCTCGACGCACACAGCCGCGTCGTCCTGTCGCCTCTGTTTTGCTTGTAAAATCACGGAAGAGACTCTCGGGCGTATTGCTGACTCTGGTGCCGGCGCGTTTTGTCGCCGTCTCTGGGTTCTGATTCGTCGGTGGCAGCAGAGCTGGACGAAGGCGACCCGAGGCCCCGTCCCAGCCAATCCGAGGGCTTATCTCGAGCCCGTGATGCAGCCCTCCCGCAGCATCCGACCTCCAGATATCTGATCGCCCCGCGTCCCTCGACATTGCCTGTCGCGGCCTCACTCCGGAGAGACGTCATCACAAGCACAGCTGTTCCCCGTCCGTCCCACGGCAGGAGACTGCATAGAGTTCGCACTGTGGGCGGCCGAGCGAGGCCCCTCCAGATCCAGATCTAGCCTGGCCTCCTCTGCTGGTGCCGCTCTCCAGTGAACGTTTCATCGCCTGGCCCTCCGCAACGGCTCAAATGCCTCATGCTTAGGAAAAGCTCATCACATCACCTCCACACCTTGTCCTCTGGTCACCAGGCCGTCTGGCGTGGAACCTCATCGGGCGATGGTGTCGCACCGTACTGAGACATCTGACTGCCTTGCTAGACGCTCATATCGAGCCTTCGAGATGGAGGTGGCAGCCCATCGAAGGAAACTTTCCATCGCTTCTCTCGGCCTGTCGCTCGTGGGGCCGAGCCGGGTGCTCAGTGGCTGCGTTTTCTCCCGTCGTACATGGTGTAGTCAGTGTGAGGCGATGGCCGTCTTCGTCCAGGCGACATTACCCTTGCCTCCGTCCAATACCTGAGGTAGTAGAACAGCCGTTCGTGTCGGGCATCTTAAGCCGACGATACCAGAAAATACCCCTATCTGTGGCGGGAGTCAGCGTCCATCCCTTGTTCCTGCTGGTACTGTCTTTGCCCCTCTCCCACCAGCCGATTATACATAGGCCTAGACCTCAGGACCTACTGGCCTCCCTAATCCTTCGTAAACTCGCCCAACCTGCCTACCTTCTGGCAACACTTTTGAAAGCACCCAAATCGCAGCCTCACATTACCCTCTACTCACGGCCTTCCTGAGAGACGGCCTGATACAGCACCCATTCACTCCTATCCAGACGTGTTTATCTTACCCAACTGCCATCCCAGCTCTATTATTCTCCTCCGGCTGCCTTACCTACCTACGACTAGACTTGCTGCTGTGCGGCATCCACACAGCACCGGCATCAAGCCACGCCTTACTTGTTGCGGAATAGATAGACAAGATGAGGCTCATCATCAGGGACGACGAGGAGCGGGCCAGCCGCTATGTGGCCAACTACATCGTGGATCGGATCAACCATTTCCAGCCCACAGCCGCACATCCCTTTGTCCTGGGCCTACCAACAGGCTCGAGCCCGATGGGGGTCTACAGGACGCTGGTAGAGAAGTACAAGGCCGGCGAGGTGAGCGTCGACTCTGTGCCTCTTGGAGACCGGCGCTCTAACCAGCAGACAGGTCTCGTTTGAGAACGTGGTCACGTTCAACATGGACGAGTACATCGGCATCCCGCGGGACCACCCGGAGAGCTACCACACCTTCATGTGGCAGCACTTCTTCTCGCACGTGAACGTGAACCCGGCCAACGTGCACATCCTGGACGGCAACGCGCCCAACCTCGAGGCCGAGTGCGTCGAGTACGAGGCGGCCATCCGGCGCGCGGGCGGCATCGACCTCTTCCTGGCCGGCATCGGCGAGGACGGGCACATCGCCTTCAACGAGCCCGGCTCGTCGCTGGCGTCGCGCACCCGCGTCAAGACCCTCGCCTACGACACCATCCTGGCCAACTCGCGCTTCTTCGGCAACGACCTGGACCGCGTCCCCAAGATGGCGCTGACGGTCGGCGTGCAGACCGTGCTCGAGGCCCGCGAGGTCGTCGTCATCATCCTGGGCGCCCGCAAGGCCCTTGCGCTCCAGCGCTGCATCGAGCAGGGGGTAGGTCAACCGGTTCTCACTGTCACTCACTTGCATTCACCTCCAGGCCGCGCTGCTGACACCGAACGCAAAAAAGGTGAACCACATGTGGACCCTGTCCAGCTTGCAGCTGCACCCTCACTCCATGATTGTCTGCGACGAGGACGCCACGTTGGAGCTGCAGGTCAAGACCGTCAAGGTATATCTCCCTTGTCCTGCATCGCAATTCCAGATAAGCCAGCTGAAACTGACACACACGCTCGGTAAACAACAGTACTTCAAGAGCATCGAGCAGGTCGCGCGCGCCCAAGGCTTTGAGCAGATCCTGCCGTCCAAGATCCGGACGGGCACGGTGCCCATCGGTCCCAAGGCCGTCGTCGTGGACCCGCCCACGTCGCCCACGGCCCCAACGGTTATGGCGCCCCAGCCGACCACCTCGCGGCTGCTGCACCACCTGACCCCCGCCGCCGAGTATCCCGTTCGCTCCGTGTCGCCGGACCTGATCCCGGACCGCATGGCCTCGCGCATCGGCGGCGAGGTCGGCGCCGCCCTGACCAGGCGTCTGACACCGAATCCGGAGCAGCAGCGGCAGCAGCAGGTAAAAGACAGCAAGCCACTGTTTCCTCATTCGGTTAACGGCATGGGCGCTCCTATATCTGCCTAGGAGGGCCTTGGACCCCTATTGACTTCATCTCAGAGTATCCCAAGACTCAGGATTCCGCGGGCCATGACGATAAAATACGCCATATTTGCAGGAATTTGACCTTCTTGTATTCTTTTAACAGATTGCGCCGCTGTCGCGGATGGAATTGGGGGTAGGAAGGATTTCATTCAACTCCGGTGAACTAAAAAAAAAAAATAACATAAACCTCAACCTGATTCTGCCACGGCATAAAACATAAACGCAAAAGCAGAAGTTATAAAGGGGCCCTATGATCGTCACGAAACCACTATCACTGCATCGGCGGCCGAGTAATAAAACGAGAAAAAACCAAAGCATACAACACCGAGGATTCCCAGTAGTCACCTACTTGAGTACTACCTATGGTTCGGCCCTCATATACCTTTGTACTCGTTTTAGTTCAAAGGAGTCGGGATTTGAAGTGCTTGGAAAAGGGTGGTTTCGCCTCCAAAAACGGACGCTAGTGCCCATCTCTCCTCCCAGCCAAGCGTCCCCGTACCATCCAAAAATCATATTCTAATTACGCCATATCCCAACATACCGACCCGCGTTCCAAGAACCAGTCCCCGAGATCCCGACAGTCCGTGAATACCTAGGTAGGTAGGTACCTACCTACCTATGTACCTAAGGCCCAGCTGCCAGATATTTTGCAGTCTTGGCCATTCACTCCGCATTAACCTCCCACACGCTGCTCCATAACTCATGGTCCGGGCCTAACTCCAGCACCACTACCGGCACGTTACAAAAGCGGTCTGTCGACTCGAGCATCAGCTGCACCGCGGGCATGATCCCTGCCAACTGCGCCAGCCAACCGCCCTGGCGCTGGCTGTCCAGCTCTGCAAGGACCGCCGGCAGCTCTCGTTCGATTATAGGGGTCAGCTGGTCATGACCGTAGGGGTTCGAGCCACTCCCGATAGGCATAGGCCAGTACATGAGGATGCGGTCCTGGGCGAACATGAATCGCTTCCGGATTATATTGTGTACCGCTTTCTCGGCCTTGCTGCCGGGCCAGCAGTTAGAGCAGGGCTCGCCGTAGATCTTGCTCACCGCCTCGAGGAACTGCGGCCGTTGCTGCAGCGCACCCATGATGTACACCAGCAGGTCGTCGTCGTCGCCGCCATTGGTCGTAACGCGCCGCTTTATACGCTCGATTTTGGTGAGCCACGAGCCCGTCACCAGCCGCGGCCGCTGCCAATCCGCTTCGCCCTCCTTGCGGCACCTCCTAACGCACCCGTCTCCGCAGTAGTGCCAGGACAAGCGGCGCTCGCACAGCCTCTCGCACACGTCGGTACACTCGTGCATGGATCGAAGCATATCTATGCTTCGGTTGTAGTAATCGGCGCGCGTCCCAAGTGCCGCGTTCGGCGGCGGCGGCGGGCCTATGCTAGCCGTATCGGTGGCGGGCAGTTGGTTGTGCACGCAGTTGAAGTACTTGGCAATTAGCGTATCTTGCTCGAAGTAGAGACGCGATCCTCCGACTAGATCCCAGTCGCGCGAGAAGGGCACCCGCTCTTTAGCCAGATCAATTTGCGAGCCCGGCTCGAAGCGGGCGGCGAAGTGATCGGCGCTGAGGCGCTGGACCGACAGCTGCCCGAACGGGAAGCGGCACGCGCCGGTCTTTGGGTCCTTGTCAGGGTCAGGGCGACTTTGCTTGGAATTTGGCGAAAAATCCGCCGGAGCCGGGTCCTGGTACTGCCGGTACAGGTTGATGATGTGGCACATGACGCTACCGTCGACCACAAGCGCGATGCCGCCTGGTTTGCTGGGGTCGACGGCCTTGGGCGGCAGCCGCCACGCCAGCACCCCGGCCTTGGGGCGGATGTTGAGTGCGTAGAGCAGCTGCGCCCACGCGAAGGGCGACTCGCACTTGCCGGTAGGCACGAACCGGCCGTTCTCCCGGACCAGGTGGTCCTCGAAGGCGGCGGCGCGCAGTACCGGCTGTAGCCACTGGCCTCTGCCGTCGACAGCCTCGCCGGCCCACTCGCCCAGTTTGGCGCGGTACTCGGAGGCGGACCTCCGCTTGTTCCAGAGGTTGGCAAGGGGCCGGCCCGCGAGGTTCACGAGGGCCGCGGCCAGGGACACGGTCTGTTGCCCGTCGCTTATAACCTGGCTGTAGCTGGAGCCGCTGCCGGCGCCGGACTCGCTTCCCGCCATGCTGCGAGGATGGTGGGCTCGGCTGAGCTTGTTTCCCCGCGCCCGATTGTGTTAGGGGAAGAACGCTAAGAGGACGCAATACGTGACCTGCGTAAACCACGAACACTATCAGGGGCAAGCGGTAAAAGATGCCAGATAGTCGCAACAGTGTTATGAATGTCAACTAGAGTATGAAGGCCAAAAAAGCTGACGTGGTAAGGCGGACTTCGAGTCTCGAGTTGGGCTGCCTCCAGCTGGTGGCTGTGCAGTAGATTCCGTCACGTGGCTGTTTGCAACCAAGCTCTCTTGGGCTAACGGAGTGGCCGACCTAGGTCGGCCAGCAGGCAGGTGAACACCCGATTCCCAATTGGTCCACACCCACTAAATAGTACCAAACGAGCCCTCGTTGCGGTTAAGGGCAACCGGAGACAGAGTCCAGCCGCTCCCACCGGTTTGAACGGGAGAGAGCGGACGGGGTTCCGTATATATCTCAGTGCGTATGGTCGTATATGGTAGACATGTTGGGTCCGGCCGTTCGTATTCTGGATTGCGGCCGGGGCGCGTGTGGCCCAACGCGCTGCAAGAAGAGATGTGTTCAGACACGAATTACCTCCATGAAACGGGAAATCAACAGAGATGCTTTCATCAAGCACTCATACGCCCCTCCCCTTCGCTCTCCACCCTCTCTGCGAGTTAGACCGCCTCCTCACCACGCCGTCGGATACTCCTCCGGGGCGAGCCCAAAATATCCCCTCTCGGGCAAGGGCATCAGCGAAGCCTTGTTGTTGTACAGCTCAAAGTCGACCCCCTGGCGCGCGACGTCGTTGCCCCACCAGGACCAGTTGACGCCCTTGCCGGCGCCAAAGGAAAACACAAAGGTGACGATGAGCCCGGAGATGGCGACGCCGACCGTCAGGCCCGCGAAGACGAGGTAGGCGTACTTGCCCCACCACGCCGTATAGCGGCGCTTGAGGTAGTACTGGAAGAACCAGGCGAGGTAGATGCCCAGGGTCGCGTACGTCAGGTTGTTGTTGCCCGCCCACGCGAGCGCGCCCGACAGCGCAATGGCCGGGTTGAGACACGCGAGCATCTGGGCCGCCGGCTTCCACACGAACCGGTCGAAGGTGAGGAACCGCGCGGGCGTCATCTGGGCCTCGATCCGGGGCCGCAGCCGCGGGAGCAGCCTCTCGCCCATTATCCAGATCACGCCGAGCACGGCTCCAATGAGGAAGCACCAGGGCAGCACCGGGTACAACTTGAACATATTGTTGGTTCCAAAGGCACCGAAGAAGATGACGGAGCTTTTGGGGGGTCAGCTTGGATCATCAGAACGAAGCAAAGAAGGATGAGCTGGGCACTTACGACCAGACAGAGTGTGCATAAGCGCAGACCTTCGAGTATCGAAATCTGTGTTAGTGAGATAGACGGCATGCAAGAATAGCGCGGGTCACTTTATCCTCGAAGACATGGGAGAAACAAGTCGCCAAACTTGCCATCGCGTTCTTATTCGACCATTCGCAAAGCGTGTTGTCCTCATTGAAGTAAAACACCATCAACTCGATCATGGCGCAGTAGATGAAGCAGTTGACAACGACGGACGAGACGTGGCCACGGAAGACGGCTCGCGGCGGGATCTTGGCGTAGTGGGCGTACTTGAGGTCCGCAGAAAAGCCGCCGGCCATCTGCTCGAAGGCGGCGCCGAGCATCAGGATGATGAGCTGCGGCAGCGGCTGGCCCGGGAACCAGATGCCGGGCAGCACCTGCCAGATGACGTTGAGCTGAATTCCCGTGTTGGCGATGGACTCGATGACGACCCAGGGGATGGTGAGCAGGGCGCCAATGCCCGTGATGCCGAGGATGGACCACCAGGGGGTCCCGGTGGGGAAAGCCGTCAGGCTGATGATGGACACGGCGAACCCGAAGGCGAAGACGATGCCGTACCACCACTCGGGAACTTCCTTGTACCGGCGCATCATGCGCGTGTGGCCGTCGGTGAAGCCCGTGTAGATGCTCCGGCGCTTGATGGTGTTGACGATGATGCCGACGAACGCCTTCTTGATCGGCCTCCAGAACTTGGTGAAGACGTAAACAATGGAAAACGTGTAGTAAATAAAGTTCCCTCCCGTCACGACGAGGTTGGCGATCGCGTAGTATGGAGGGCCATATTCCAGGTATTTGGCCTGGTCGACTTGATTGTTGCTACCAAGCACCCGGGAGATGTTGTACTGCTGTTGCTTGTTGTCAAAGGCGCCGTTGGAGTTGATGGGCATAAAGGCAGACCAGAACGCGTTGGTGTAATACTGAAGCGCTCGGGTATCAGCGTTTCACCCTGTGGCTCCTAGAATAAGGAGAGCAGATAACAGAGGGTGCACATACCATGATCAGGATGACAATGCCGGCTATGACCCGCATCACGTACTGCTGAAGCTGGGCGAAGAAGGGGGCACTGGTTACTGTGCTTCCAGATACGTTTGGGTCGAAGGTCGAAAACGGGTTGAAGCCCATGCCACCGTACGAGCCCGTGACAGTGGCGAGGTTGAAGTTGTTTGGAGATATCCACGTCATCCAATTAAAGAGCCGAAGGCCAACGAAGAACTGTTTGCTCGGCGTCCAATCAGCGTGTGTGCAGTGGCAAAGTGAAGTGAAAATACAAGACGGCATACCTGGTTGGGAATCCAGTAGTAGATTAGGAAGATGACGCCTGACCATACGAATAGTCTGTATCGCGTCATAGTCCAGCCGTTGATCTTCTCCCGCTTATTGTCGTAGTTTATCAGGGTGCGGTTCAGGGCCAGGGTCGGCAGGTTGCCCGGCCATACGGCTTCGATGGGGTACACACTGAGGCGACGAAGGATCCCGGCCATGCCCAGTCCGTACACCTGGTTGGCGAGCGCCAGCAGGATGTTGAAGCCGAAGCCGGCCCAGCGCTGGTTGAAGAAGATGGGCAGGCGGAGGACGAGGAGGCCAGTGAAATTTCCGATGGTGCTGGCGCCGCTGAAGATGATGGTGGCGAAGAGCTGCTCCTTGGATGTCCACGGTCCACTTGCAATCGTTTCTTCAAGTCAGCCTTGGGATATGAGAGCTCCCGATGGACGATGGGATGAAAAGGAGAGCACCAATGGCTCATGCCCTCGACAGAAAAAATCTCACGTACGGGTTTATTGTATAGCGTGTGCCACGCCACTTGAAGCCCCAGTCAGGTAGGAGATAGGCCATCGCGCGGCCCATGGGCACCAGCAGCAGCTGAACGACGGAGCCTGGAATCGAGATGCCTGGTTGGCGTGGAGCGAAGACTACACATGGCGCATAGCGTTAGTAATTCCAATGGTGGCACAATCGCACCCGGGCGCAAATAATGGAGCTGACGATTTTATATAAATCGTGGGGATTGCGCAGGAATGGGGTGTAAATAGGGAGGTGGGCAAATGACAACCTACAAGTATTAATGGCGGTGCACACGCACACCCAAAAGTACCCCAGCACGTACGCTCTAAAGCTCTCGCACGCCTCTTCGGGGTCGTCATAGGGGAGCGTCACGGCCCTAACCTCGGTGTAGGGAGACCAGTTGTGGTAAAGGCCAGCCCGCTTGCACACCTCATAGGACCACTCGCCCTGCTCCATGCCGCAGGCCTCATTTCCCTCGACGAGCTCACGGCAGCGAGCCATCATCTTCTTGTCGATGGTAAAGTCGTCCTTCTGGCTCTCGAGGAGATCTCGGAGAACCTGGACAGCCTCGGGCACGGGGTGTGTCAGGACCGAGGTCGCCATGCGGTCCGGGTCGCAGCCGGCGGGAAGGGCCTCGCCGTCATGCTGGCCTGTGTATTCGGCTTTGAGGCGCTCTAGCCACTCGGGCGGTGGGAAGAGCGAGTCCGAGGTCGGAGAGTCGCGGCCGGCCTCCTTCTTCTCAGCATACACGCCGATGATGCCTTCCGACTTGCTGTCATTGTCCGACATGATGTGCTGCTGGCTGCCCCCTCACAGCTGGGTGCTAAAGGACATGGCAGTTTGGGAAGCCTGCCAATCGACACGGAACCAGGCGGACCGGAGAATACATAAAGGGCTCCCAAGGAGACACCTACCTGCACCAGTCAGTCACGGGGTTGCACTGCCGAAGGGTAGCTTGCATGCGTCGCACGGAACCTTATCAACCTGCATTGCTTTTATTCGGGTAGACACATATTGGTGCGGGGGAGGCCTAGCCGCCGACACCTGCCCAGTCGAGCAGCTGATCCCCCGTTTCTAGAGCTCTGGCCGTTGTCCGACGGCGCTAGGCAAGCAGGCCAAGAACAGGTTCTAACAGAATGGAACGTTGCGGGAGCGGCGATTCCGGGCGCGTGGCCGCTCCGCGCAAGGGAGATCCAACGGTATGAATCCGCCGCGCCTTGGGCCTCGTCGCTTGAGCGGGGCTCCCACTGTCGGGGACTCGGGCGTGTTTATCTAATGTTTGTTATATTGTACGTGTCCTTGACTCGAACTGTAAATACAAGACTCTAGTCAGCAACTGGGAAAAGCAACACGATGGGCAAGGAAACAGGCTGTAGGCCGGAGATGCTGCCATCGAGCATCCCGGATCTGGCGTTGCCCAAGGTCACACCCTATTGTGCTGCTGGGATCGAGGTGCGTAGCAAGCTTGGATACTGATGGTCGGCAGTGCCGTCGGGTGCTGCGTCCTTGTATGGACGTAGCTCCATCGGCACGTCACTCAATGCAAGGGTGGGCACAGCCAATTGGCCAATTGACCAATTGATTCCTTTCGCTTGTCGGCTTCATCGCTAGCGCCAGACCTAGAAGGCGGTGGTGAGGGATGGCCAGAGGGAAATCTCGGCAGTCTGTCCTACTGGCCGGGGGCGGCTGATTTCCCCAACCTTGATGCTTCCCGTGATAGGAAGGTGGGACAGGGAAACCCCATGATTGTCAGCACTCATCCTTCGGGCGGGGAACATTGAGCGGTAGTACTGGAGAGAAAGTTGGAGGTTGGTGGACAATTTGAGGGACCAAGAAATGTCAAATGTTGAAATGCAGCGCTGCTTTTGCCTCCTCCAGCATTGAAGGTTCAATTGTGTTGCATCATTATGCTCAGGGGTCCATGCCGCTAGTAAATCGCCCGAGGTGCCGAGCCACCCCCGAAATGGCGCGCACGGGCCACTAAAATGCCGACCGCACGTGCCATGCCAGCACGGACCAACAGCGATTTGGGCAATATGCACACCGCCTGCCTAATTCAGACGCAAAACGTCTCCAGAGCCCCACTTTCTCTGCTTTATAAACCTCCAGACCTCCCCGTTGCTTTTCGAAATTTTCCTTTCCTTTCTTCTTCATACTTACCTTGTTGGCTGAGTCGCGCGATCATGAAGGCGCGGCCAGAGAATGGGAGGCCTGCATTGCACACCGTGGCGCTGACCGTTCTGGTTTGTCCTTCGGGGCCAACCCTGGCGTAATTTTTGATACCCTCACACCTGTTTTTCATTGTGGCTGTCGCCTGGTGCGACGTCACGAAGAAGAGCATCGTGTCCTTGCCATTGTCCATTGATCTCGGGTTCCGATCAGAATTAGCCATCCGCCGCGTCCTGCTTCCGTTTGGTAATCCTCAAGTTGGCCACTAAATACCGATAGATCCCATCCTGGGTGCGGCCGTCCGTGTGTGGTGCTTGTTTTCCTTGTTCGTGATTGATTCTGGGGATCCTCAGCCGACGTCCCGACACTGGGGTCAGGAACGGCGTCAGATTACATAAGCCAGCCAGCTGCCGGACGGCCTGCACTACGACGCGGACGTCAGCCTCTCATTGGACCCAGGATTCGCTGCAGTGATATATTGGGGTAATTATGCCATCTAGCTCACTGGCCGCGGCTGCATCCGGGCAGGCAGCGCGGTGGCCGCCGGCGTCTTTCCTGCGGCTGGATGCATCTAAAGACGCAATTTTCTCAGATCTTGCATGAAGGCCGGCAAGCCGCATATCCTTTCCCTCCGCCCTTTTCTAGCCTTCTTCACTCTGGCCAAGGTGTCGACTCTCTATTTAGATGCTTAGTTTCACGCTCTTTCCCTCCTGTCCTTTCCAGCTTCCAAGCGGATTCTTCTCCTGTGAACTTATCCGAAGTGGCGGCGAGGCTGTTCCTGTCTCTTCCCCACTCCGCGTTCAAACGATGCCGCCAACCCTCGCGCTTGGCCGTTCCGTAGCCGGCCCCTGCCAGTGCCTCTACCAGATTGCCCTGGATATGACGACGGGAGCATCCGCGATGGCTCTGGGCGGCCGGCCAGCACCGAGACGGCGTCGGGGAGGCAGACGCGCTCGTTTTCGCAACGTCGATATAAGGAATGCCCATCCAAACTTTGTGGCAAACCCTCTCGCATTGTGATGCCCTTGAGAGAAGATCAAGCACGCACGAACTTTCCAGACAACCCTTTCTCCAGCTTAAAATCTTGAAGCCGTCGTCCTTGCCCTGCTTTGGTGTTGCTCTCTTGCTTGCCAAACCTCCTTCTCATCGATCAAACCGGACGTCAAACAAACTCCAACCATAGTGTTGCAACGACCACATCTTGAAATCCACCCCTGAGACGACAGAGCAACCTCTCCAGCAAGATGGGCTTCAGAATTCGTTTCCGGAAGCTCACAGCACCCAGCGGCCGGCCAAGCCCCACGGACGAGCCAAACAAGCCAAGCACCATGTCCTCGGCCGCCGACATCCCGTCGACCGTGACACGAGACGGCCACTTGAGGGTGCGCTCGGGTTCCGGAGGCGATGTGGACGACCGCAGCAGCGGCAGCAGCAGCAGCACTATGACCCCTCTCGAGCGCATCTGGGAGGCCGAGGATTTCGTGCGTCAGTTTGTCCTCGATGGCTGGGGCCAGTACGTCCTAGACCAGGCCACGATCCGGTGTGACATGACGCTGTGTCAGCTGCGCCGCGTCGGCCGGATGCAGCAGACGGACGGCGTGCGCGCCTGCCGGCGCCTGGTCCACGTCCCTGTCGTGTGCGACGAGGTGGCACACCGGCTGTGGATGAGCCTGGCCGCGGAGGACGAGGGAGCAGAAGAAGCAGAGGCAGAAGCAGCGGTGGTGGCAGACAGATCACGGCGACGACTCGAACACAACGGGCTTGACAAATGGCACACGGTGATCATCGACCGTCGGGCTCCTCAGCCAGCCAAGCACCCCGCGGCGCCTGTCTACATGCGATGCGGGAACTGTGGCGGGCTGTGCAAGAGATTGGACGGCGCTGCCGAGTCGGGAGAGGAGGACGAGGAAGAAACCACCCCGAGGGCGCTGTTTCGCTGCATGGAGTGCTCGCGCGTGCTGAAGACTGACGTCGAGCCGGCTTCGTCCGGTGACAGCGAGGAAGACGGCCAGAATGAAGAGAGGTACTGTAAGCCCAAGAACTACACACTGTCGAGGCGCATATCAAGCGTGTTGAGGAGACGCAGCACGACCAGGAGCAACAGGTCCCACACGGACGGCGAGGACGCCAGCAGACCACGCCGTGGGTCCTTGTTGCCCTCCCCCAAGACGCCGATAGCATGCTCGCTACGGCGTGCTGCCTCAACCGCCAACAACACCGTCCTCGCCGCCGCGGAGAATCTCGCCAACGGCTATGGCGCGTGATTTCTGGGGGTCTGGTTCTGATTCAAGCGACCGCTCTTTCTGAGCCGGCGAAAGCCAGCCGGGTCTGCCGGACCCCTCGGGGTATACCGATGATGCGGCTAGATGATGGGCTGCTTGTGGGCTTGCGAGGTCGCCCCGATGGCTGCCCCCTGTCCTGGGATTCCTCTTACCCCCGACTGTCGAAGGGCTGCCGGCCGGCCGCCTTTCCGCTAGCCACCAGAGCTATTCGCATCTTCTTCCGAAGCCGGTCCGAGGGAGGAAGGGTGTCTCCGCGGTTCCGTCTGCCCGGACCCCCTCGGTGGTCACGATAGGAAGGCCTACCACCACCAGCCAGCCCTGCGACAAGGCTGCTGAGAGACAGCAAGTCACCCTGTCGCAAATTCACCCTTGCTTGAAGCCTAATTCTTTATCTGAATACTGGCCGTCCTCGATCGAGAAAGGCAGGGCTCCAGCCACTGAGCCGGTGATCCCAGACGCGCCCACTGCGGGACCACCCGACTTGGGGTCCTCGGCATCACCAGGCCAGAGCCAGGGCTGCGAGGTAGAGCGAGGGTCGCGGAGCTTCTCGCAGATTAGACCGCGGCCGCAACGGGGAGATCCGCTGAGCAACCGCTCTCGAGCCAGGAGTGACATGAGCGGGGGACTATGGTGGTGAGATCGCCCGCCCGAGTCCGTGATACCTTCCTACGCGCGTGGACCTCAATTCCAAGCAGGACGGTTCCCGTAGGTTCCGAGATAGATTCGTACTGCCTGCCTGTTTCTGCCGCAGATGTAGCTTAGCAATTAACCCTTAATCCAAGCCTCGGCGGCCTTGATGCCATAGAGACTCCCTCACACCCCTGGCTTCAGTGATGCGACTTGCTGACGCCAAGTTGGGCGTCCTGAGGTTTGTGTTCGCCAGCCTCGTTATAACCTCATGATGCGGCTAGCTAACCCCAAGCAGCCTTTTTTTATTCGACTACATTTTTTTGCAATCTCCTATCCTATTTCCAATCCTATTTCCAATCCTGTTTCCTATTTTTTTGTCTTTCCTGTCTTTTCCAAACAGTCCAGGCTTCTAGCTTGGGGAACGCGGCGGTGTCATCCTCACGATTGTCTGGGTTCGAAACCTTGCCAAATGTGATCTGCCCATTAGCACCAAGGAGAAGACGTAAACGTTGAAAGATATGCAAGGTTCGGCTGACAGCAGAGTGACGGGCTGCTCACAACACACTTAGAAACGAGAAGCGCCTAGCCATACCGTTTTCATCTTTTGATCGCACCTCCACCACTTCCTCAGTTCAACCTCAACCTGCCCTTCTCTTTTTGCCTTCCAACCAACACCCACCACCAACCCGTCCTGCTCTCTTTTCCCTTCAAACCAGCTCATCTTCGGCCTGCCCTGCTCTCATCTTTCTCTTCCAAAGGATCCATCACCGCCCTGCTCTGGTTTTCTTTTCACCTTCAAAAAGCCTATCGCCGGCCTGCCCTGCTCTATCCCACTGCTCCAAAAGATACACCACCACGCAGCCCTGGTTTTTTTCTTCCTTTTCCGGAAAGTCCATCGCTGGCCTGCCCTGTTCTCTTCTTTCTATTCTAAAGGACCCGTCACTCACACGCAGCAATGGCGAACGATGCCGATGATGGCGGTCCTGCCGTCATCAACGATGAGCAGGCAATGATGGACATCCTGCTTTATGTTCGCGACCGAGTGCCGCAAACCGACGATGAGAAGGTGGCGATGGGGGTTTTCAACGAAAACGAAACGATATTGTCAGATGAGCATCGGCGCCAACTGACGAGTTGGATCGGCCGGATCTGGAGTACTCTAGTCGCCCCAGCGACTACCCAGACAAAGACAGAGATGGAGGCAACCATGACGAGCTTGCTTCGCCCCGATAACAGAAGCTGGCCCAAAGAATTGGCTCCGTTCAAGACCATGTGGCAGAAGATGAAGTCGGGAGACTTCATGCAACCAGAAATGGTTGCCGCTTGGCAGTATCTGGCTGTCGCGACCCTGCTGCTGGCCCTCGAAGCCAAGCAAGAGAATGGGAGAGATCTCAATAATGTCTCTACATGCATCGATTGGCAGCGAGTCTGGGACTACGAAGAGTACGATCAGTACATCCGGACCCACGGAGTGTTCGATCCGAACAATGGCCAGACAACCGAGATCGAGGAAGGCTTGGCGACCTCGGCCTTCGTCGCAAAAATCGACGAAATCCGGCAGGCGACGACGGCGGCCAAACCGGCCGATGCCAGCGCGAAGAATAGGTGCAAAGTCAGCGCCACTGGATGCTTGATAATACAAAGCATCCCAGACGCCAGCCCAGAGGACGTGGCGCTTTTTCGGAAGCTCACGGCCAGCAAGCTGACAGCTACGGCCAGTGACAACGGGGGCATGGGATACAACCACAACGCGACAGACGACGAGATTAAAGCCATGGCAGCCGTTGTGGCTTTCACCCTGGGTGGCATCGACCGTAACGGAGAGAACTGCAACCACGTCGTCCACCGCTTGCGATGGAGCGACGTAAAAAGGCCATATAACCACAAGGATTGGGCATATCTGCGAGTATCCAAAGTGCTGGACGAAGTGAGGTCTGTCATGGCACGAGCCGACGCGCAGAACAGGTCGCGCAAGCAGGTTTACGAGGAGAAATTGAAGGCGGCTGCAGACGACGACGACAAGTCCAAGCTCATCCCTTCCCGCAGCCAAATCTTGATTGCGCGCAGTTGCTGGCTGACGCTGGCAGCCAAGGCCAAAGCCACTGGTGACAGCATTCAGGATATCCTGAACCTGATGCACGCATCCGGGCTTTCCGCGCTGGCGAAACGTGACCCGACCTGGCGCGACTTTCCCGACTACAGCAATGATGTCGCCAAATGGATTGCTTCTGTGGCCAAGTTCGAAAACGCTACAGATCCCGTCACCTCCCGACGCCATAATCCCAAAGAAGCCAAAGCTGGGCTGGTGGCGACAAAGCCACCGATGATGTTGCCGCCAAGGAGACCCAAGCCCAGCCAGCCGTCCGGGTCCAGCCAGCTATCCAACCTTGCCCTGCCGCTCAACCCCGCCCTGCCGCCCAAGCCGCCGTCTACACCCGGACCGGTTTCGGAAGGGGATGCGGGCGTGAAGCGAAAGCGGCCCGAGAACAGCCCGTCTTCAGCCGGGGGCCGAAAAAAGCAAGAGAATGCCCCGGGCGACAGCACGTCAAGCAGCAAGCCTCAACTCTCAATGGAGTTTAAGGATGCGGCTGCATCAACTTTCAGACTCCATCCGCCGTTCTCGGCAGTTTTCAGACGCCACCACGATCAAACGTTGGCAGAGATGAAGTTGCTCGCCAAGGATCTCAACGAGCTTCAAACGAGCCATATGAAACGGGAAGCAGAGCTCTCGGCGGACATGGCCAAGCTAGCCAGCGCGAACAAAGATCTGCAGACGCGCCATACACAACGAGAGGCGGAACTCTCGGCAGCAATGGCTGAACTGGCCGGGTTGAAGGCCCACAGTGAATCGGTCAATGCGGCACTTGCGGGAGAGCTTAAAGCGGCAAAGGATGAGATAGCCAGGCTGAAAGCAGATGGATCTCAGATGGGCATGCAAGACCGCCTGCGAAAACTCTCCCGCCACAACGCGGATTTGGCAGAGGCACTAGCCGAGAAGGATGAGCAAAACCTGACACTTGCGGTGGAGAACAAACTTCTGAAATCCCTACTGGACGACAGATACAAGGAGATCGGTGAGCTACATAACGAACTTGGGGGATTGCATGCGCAGCTGGACGTCCTGGTCAAGGACCAGATCCAGTCTCACAGCCTCCACGCACAGCAGCTTCGTGGCTTGCTGGGCTCAATTTCGGGATCTCACGCGACCGATGGCAATCCTTCTACAGACGCATACGGTGGCCAAGCTTATGGCCAGGCCACCCAGCAGCAGTACACAGGATGGCCAGACCAACTATGGGCGTTGCAAAGCGACACACAGCTTCAGAGTTTCCGGAGTGGCAAGGAGAAGGACAGCGAGGAGAAGGACGAGGACGAAAAGTAGAAGAGCGACAAGGATCAGGATGGCGAGTGAAGCAACGAGAGAAAGCATGGCCCGGAGGAAATGCAGGGTTAGGTGGATGTACAGTATCATGGCGACGAGAAAGTCTCTGGGGACGGCGAGAGATTTATCAGAAAGTAGCAGCGGGGAACAAGACGGAGTCGACATAATCATTTTTCTCTAGGAGGGGAGGTCAGAGGACTAGGTACCGAAGCAGACAGGGGGCAATCGGTCCTTCGGTGGCCCATACAGATAGGTTAGCCCCAGGACTGAGACCATGCCCGCATGAACACTCATATCAGCTGCTCCTGTCGTTGGCAGGCTTGTCATGTGCTCGTTTGTCGATAAGAATTCCAAGCCGGTCGTTCCATCTCGGCTACCCGTATCCAGCTTCATTTCTTGCAGCTGGACCGAACCTGCTTGAAGGCGGTGACCCAGTTGACCTTTGAGCCCTCGTAGACTTTGGTGTGGGATCGGCACGTCGCTGCTCCCCGGAATCCTGATCTCCGGGTCTCTAAGGTCCTTGATCAGGGGCCCGGGGACGACCAAATCACTTTCGGCGGGGATATCCCAGTTAGGGGCGGGAATGTAGGTCGGGACAAGGTTCGCCACTTATCTAGGTGGTAATTGCAGGACACGCAGTACAGTGGATAAAAACGAAATCGCGGGCCGGCCTTGTAGTCATCTGTCGGGGCTCGACGCTTCGGAAGGATAAAGAAGACAATATCATGCACGGGACCATCGGGAAACAATGGGAACGAACATCGAGGGCTGCGCTGAATTGGGCTAACAGTTTTCGGACGACGTGGCGGCAGACTATTGATTGGCGTCTTAACATTTACCTTGATGTAATTGTGCAGTCCGTGGGAAAAAGTAATGCTTTCCGGCGCAGGATTTCAACACATAGGCTTCAGTTCGAATGGCCGTGTCATACGTGCCGTGGGCGTGACAGGGACAGCCAGAGTAGATGCAGGTAGGGGTCGCCTTCTATATCTTGAAAAAGACAGCCGGGTCGACGGCAAAGGAAGTCGGTGATTTCTTTAGCAGGGTTAGAAATAAACCTTTCAAATTGACAAGAATTTCCGGTGGTATGCTGTTACCGAGTATGCCAGCTGCGACTCCTAATGGTATGGAAATCGGAAGGGAGCTAGGAAAGGAAATAGGATAGGAAAAGAAAGCATATATGAAAGGAAAGGAAAGAAGAAAGGAAGCAGGAGAGGGGTTAAAAAAACGAGCTGGGAAGTATATTAGAAAATAACACGATATAAGAAAGTAGTTGAGGAAAGCAAGGAAAATGCTGGCCAGGTACACCACATGGCATATATGCCACCAATCTCGCCGTCGTTGCCTGTTAGGTGTCCCAGCGTAAATTTGTTTGCCCATGTTGGCATGGCGGTCGAAATGTTACTGGTTCTAACCTCAGTTCTAGTTGCTCAAACACGACTTTGGGCTTGAAGGCGAATGGGCCGTCGTGTAAGAGCTGAGGCAATAGGTGACAGCCACGCACGGCCATCAGGATGGGCATGTGTAGACATTGTTGGATTGGACCCAGTCCCGAAGGGGAAGCCTCTACTCCACACCTTCTTTCCAATACAGCCCCTAGGTAACAAACAAAAATATGCAACTTTCATCCCCCATCCCTCCAAGAGATGAGGGAAATCCCGACATAAATGCAAAAAGGACGATGCCTAGCTTCCCTTACTCGTCCATCACGGAAGCAAACTTCTCCAGCATTTCGCTGTGGATTGCCTCGTACTATAGGCAACAAAGCATGGATGGTTAGCACACCATTCAAGGCAGGGATGAGAGGGAAAAGACACGAGTATCATATAGACTCGACTGACCCTCTTGCAGATGACGTCCTGGCCGTCCGTCGGAACCTCGAACTTGAGGTTCCTGAGCTTGCCTTGCAGATCCTGGGTAGCGTCTCGGACCTTGGTCCAGCTCTGGCCCTGCGCGACGGCCTTCTGGGCCTCGTCGTGGAATCCCATCATGAGGCGCATCATCCATTCTGTCTTCCAGATGGGGCAGAACTGGTCGTAGTCGCTGTACCCGTTCTGCTGCAGGAAGTCCTCCTTGATCAACGTGGCCATGTCCAGCGTGATCTTGTCCGGATCCGAGAGAGCCGACTTGCCCACGAGCTGCACCACCTGGTCCAGCTCTTCCGAGTCTGAAAGCAGCTGCTTGATGCGGTCACGCAGCCGTGGGAAGTCGGGGTTCTCCTTCTCATACCACTTGTCCAGGACCATCGTGTACTTGCTGTACGAGACTGATGTGTTTATTGAGGGGAAATGCTTGCGCTGCGCGAGCTTCTTGTCGAGCCCCCAGAACACGGAGACGATGCCTGAATTTGAAAAATTAGAAAGCGTTCCAGTGCGTGAGTATGAGGCCGAGAAGAGGCCGGGGCAGGCCCGCGGTCCATCACCAATGCTCGACTAGCGTGAGCGGTGTCCAGGGTTCCGATACGTACCCAAGGTTGACGATGTCACCGGGTCCGAGAAGTCACCTCCGGGCGGGCTGACGGCGCCGACGATGCTGATAGTGCCCTCCCTCTCAGGCGAGCCCAAACAGCTGGCACGGCCCGCGCGCTCGTAGAAGGACGCGAGCTTGGCACTCAGATAGGCAGGGAAGCCCTGGTCCGCAGGCATCTCGCCGAGACGGCCCGAAATCTCGCGCAGCGCCTCGGCCCAGCGCGATGACGAGTCCGCCATCATAGCCACGTTCATTCCCATGTCTCTTAGATACTCGCTCACTGTTACACCAGTATAAATGGAGGCCTCACGCGCGGCCACGGGCATGTTCGACGTGTTGGCAATGAGAACTGTCCGCTTCATGATTTGTTCCTTGCGGCCATCGACCTCGATCTCCAGCTCGGGGAAGTCTTTGAGAACTTCGGCCATTTCGTTACCGCGCTCGCCCTGTTGATTTCGTGTCAGTGTCGACGTCATACTGGACAACTGAGAGACAAGGGAAGAGGGGGAAAAAAAACGTGACTTACGCAGCCGACGTAGACGATGACGTCGCTGTTAGAGAACTTGGACACAGACTGACTGATGACGGTCTTGCCACAGCCAAAGGCACCCGGGATGGCGACTGTGCCGCCGAGAACGCTAGGGAACAAGGCGTCGAGCACTCGCTGGCCGACCAGGAATGGGCTGTTGGCCGACAGCTTCTCGGTGGTGGGACGGGGCACACGGACCGGCCAGGTCTGCATCATGGGGTACTCGGTCTTCTTGCCGTCAAACTCGACCTCGAGTATCTTGTCGACCACGGTGTAGCTGCCGGCGTCGGCGATCCTGGTGATGGTACCCCGGGCGCGGGGCGGGAACATGATCTTGTGGACCTTGATGAAGGAGTTCTCGAACACGGTGCCCCAGACATCACCACCGGCTATGTGGTCGCCAACCTTCATGGTAGGCTTGAAGTCCCACTTCTTTACGCGGTCCAGGGCGGGGGCGGCTACGCCGCGCGGGATGTAGATGCTCTTGGACATGTTGGCGATCTTCTCGAGCGGGCGCTGGATGCCGTCGTAGATGTTGTTGAGCATGCCGGGTCCGAGCTCGACCGACAGGGGCCTGCCGGTGCGGAGGACGGGGTCGCCGACTTGCACGCCAGCCGTCTCCTCGTAGACCTGGATAGTGGCGCGGTCGCCGCTGATACGGATGACCTCGCCAATGAGGTTGTTGTGGCCAACCTTGACCAGCTCGTACATGGCCACGCCGATCATGTCCTCGGCGATGGCGACGGGCCTATCACACGCGCGGTCAGCAGCCTAGCCCATAAAATGAGCGCATGACGTAGCACCGGCACATGGTGTCGGCGCGAAAACAAACGCAGGTGGCCGTTTGGGAAGAGCGGGAGCGCCACCACACACCCTGATATCGAGTAGACCTTGCCTGCGGAGAGCAAAGATAGAGTCAGAAATAGACCAGAGAAGCTTCATTGTAGGGGATAGGACATTGTTGTTGTGGTGATGGACTTACCATATTCACCTTCCGGCTTCTCGCCATTTTTCGAAGGCTTCTGCGGGCGGCACAAACGTGCGGTGGTCAGCCATCAGGTCCTCCACTGTGCTAAGGCTCCGATGCACTGCATCAAGGCATCCATCGTGGCCGATGTCGTCGCTGCCGCGGAGCTTTGCGCGCCGCGGCGGGCGTGGCCGAACATGACGCCGAACGAACGCCGGTGGTACTGGGAGCAAAAGCCGAGGCTTACCGGAGCCATTCTGGAGCTAGCGTGGGGGGCGATGCGGTCTCTGGGAATCCGGTCCTCAGGAGACGTCGTCGGCGGGGCAGAGTGCAGGCGAATATCAATCAGGGGCGGCGGCCGATCAGAAGAATCGGAGGCGTCAGAAGGAGATGGCGGCGCTGCTTGCGGAGGTTGTGGCAGCTCAGACGGTGATGCAGGTGTGGGAGAAATTAGGACTTGGAGCTGCTGCAGCTCCCCGTCAAGTCCAACCTGTTCTGGGGCGGTCGCATGTGGGGCTGCCGCCGCAGTTGCTCCCCCACCACGTTCCCCAAGTGGGGGCCTGCGCTCCGAGTCAACTGCAGTCGGGTTAGTTGAACCGGCAAAAGATGCGGTTGGTGAGGGGAGAGAAGGTTGTAGACATCAGAAAATAGAGGTAGGTACATGGATGAGAACCAAAAGGATACAAGCAATAGAAAAGCACTCAGACTCACAGGATGACTCCCAGTAATTGAGGCTCAAACCAGCGCCCCCGCCTTCTGCCGCTGCAACAGGCGATGATGACGGCCGCCGCGACTCTGCCTCTCCCGTCCCAGTGCCCTGATCGCCCACAGAACCCACCAGGAGATCAACGAGGCTGGGGCGCGCGCGCAGCCGGGGCTTCAGGCCAAGCTGCATGCAGTCGACCTGTGATACCGCTGCGATTGGCTCAATTACTTTCTTTCGTTTTCGGTTGCGGATTCTCTTTTTGTGTGGGTGGTTGGATTGCAATCACCTGTAGACTTTTTTTTCGTTCAGGGCGCCGTTGTCTCAATTACCACCCAAGTGGGAGTAAGGCAGGGGCATGTCAGCAGCAACAATAATAATAATAACACCAGAGCGGGGATGGAAGACCCTCCCCTCAGTTATGCATGGACTTGGTCCCTTCCATCGCCCCCTGACTGAAGCCAGCCAAGGCCGGCCAACTATTGCAGCATCTCCCCGGAGTTTGTCGATTGGGAACTTGCATGACATTCAAGCGGCAAATGCTTAGAGTCAATCGTGGTGAAAAAACAAAAAACAAAAAACAAAAAAAAAAAAAAAAAAAAAAAAAAAAAAAAACAAAAAGAAAAAAAAAAAAAAAAAAACGAGTGACACAACAGGAGGGTCGAAATAGCTTCGCCATGGGCATTCACTTCGGGTTAATTTAATCCCAGGTAGCAATACCTACTAATATAGCAAGACTTCCACATTGATAAACAACAGCCAAACTGTTGATCCATCATGGTCATCATTATCATTATAATGAGCATCTCCCTTCGTCGTTCTACTCTCTCCCGAGAGGAATGGCCGCATAATCTAGACCATCATGGCCAACAAGACCCAGACAACATCCGTGGCAGTAAATAGCAGATCCAACTCCACAAAGCGGTAGCCAGTTGCCTCGTCAAGCCCTTTCCACCTCTGCTTGGGGCAAATAAAATCCCACCGGTATACTACAATACATAACAAAAGAAAAAAAGCCCCAGTCATGACAAGTCGCAAGGGCCGTGGTCGTAACGCATAGAGCCGTGATGTGTAAGCCCTGGTCAGATGCTGCAGGGAAAACACACGTGAACATGTAGATGATCCACAGCAAATACTGTTCACGCAACATTGATCCCGTCATCCTCGGAGGTGACAGACCCTGGCGGAGTGAGGCTCTTTTCCCACTCCTTGATGTACTCAGACGCCTGCTGCTTGAGCTTGCCCGGCGTCAAGCGGTTGAGCACCGGCCAGGAAAGCTCTTCGAGCTTGGCCGCTGGCTGAAGTACCTGATCATCGCGATCCTTCCTGTTCGGGGAGAGTCCGCAGGTCAGCCACACGCGTGCCGGCTTTGACAAAGAGAGCGGTGAGCCTTACGTCTCGCTCTCGTCAGTCTTCTCCGGGATTGTTGGGATGGCATCGCCAGCTATCGTGGTGCCGCTCCAGCGCGGCGACTTGGTAGGCGGCATGTCCCAGTTCGACCAGTCGCTGTCGTCCAGACAGTCGACCGTCAGGGGCGTCCACGACCAGCGTTTGGGCTTCTCCGCCTTGGAGGTCTTGCGCTGGTGTCGGTTAGCGTTCCCGCTCTCCTCCTGGAGCGGGCTGCCGAACCTGTTGTCCTCGAACGCCGTGGCTATCTGTGGCCGCGTGGACTGCACAGATGCCCGAATCGTCTCTTGGTCCCCGGCTAAGGAGCCGTTTGCAGGACGTGCACCGCCATTGGGGCCACGTGTAGGTTGACCCACTCCCGTGATGGGCTCGTCGCCAACAGTAGCTTGCCGTAGGTCCTCGACAAACGTCCACAGCCCGATCTTGAGGTCCTCGGCAATCTGTTTAACGCCGCTCGCGGCCTGGCTGTGGACCGTGCGAGGGGCCCAAGAGGCTCGTTTCGAAAGCTGCGCCGGCGTAATGGGAGCATAGCGCACAATATTAGCGAATTGCTCGTCCAGCTCCTTAGAAGACGTCTTGAGCTGATCGACGGCGTCTTCGTGCACCGAGAAGTCTCCTGGGTCGGGTTTTGTTGGCGATAGGAGAGATAATGTCCGCATGTGTCCTCCTTGGAAAACCTTCTTCCTAGACTCTTGGGGTATTTGGGGCGTGCCAGGTGCGCTTTGCAGGCCGAGAAGAATAGCCTTCCGCCTTTCAAGCTCAGCCCTGCGCTTTGCCGCCGCGGTATCCTCATCCGAGGTGGAGATGTCGATGAGTGTCATTGACGTGTCACGCATCCTCTGCGATGTTCTGCTCTCCCGTGCTTTCTTGGTGCGTTCGTTGTGCGTGAAATTCCTCTTCAGAACATTCAGCTCGCGTTCCGCTCGAGCAAGCTCCTCGCGCAGGTCGAGAACGCGCCTCTCTTGCGCAGCAATCGCTGCAATGAAATCCCTCGGGTCGACCGGGGACATAAGGTCAGGTGTGTCGGCGGGGGTAGCAGGATAGGACGGTGCCACTGCAGACGCGGGGCGCGTTGGTGTTGATGTCGGAAGGTTGACGGGTATGGGAAGGGTCAACGACAACCTGTTGAGGTTGCGCGACGCCGCAGAATTCGACCGGGCCGACCGGGTCTCCATCAAGTCGTCGAGTCCTACCGAAGGCTGTATACGGTGCGGTGACTGCAGGCCACGGGGTATCGACTCGGCGGATGCGGACGGAGGACATTCTAGGTCGATATCGAGACCCAGCCCGGAAGCTGGGCGTGGTTGTTGCAGAGGAGGCATTTCCATGGTGGGCGGTGTGAGGATCGGCGTGGCAGGTCGCTTTACCACAGGCTTGCGGTCAGGATGCAAACAAGGCGACGGCCTCCTCGGTCCGGCCTCGGACAAGGCGAGGGTCTGAGAGATGTACTGGAAAAGCTCGGGCTTGCAGGTGGTGCTGGAGATGTATGGGAGGAGATCGGGCTTGAAGGTAGTGATAGAGACCCTGCTGCGCCGTTTTGCCCTGTAAGAGGTGGCAAGGACGGTGGCGCTTTGGGTGCGGCGCTGGCGCGATCGGAACGGAGTGGCTGCTGTAGTGTTTCTCCGAGTGGCAAGGTAGGCCTTGATGAGCCTCGGATTTGTATCATCCAACAATATAGTGGGACAGGTCGACAAAAAGCAGATGCGAAGGAGGGAGATGGTCATGAAGAAGCTGGCAAAATTAGCACACCAGCAGAGGAGCAGCCATCAGGTCCGAAGCCTCGCTTCCCCCGGGAAATGATGCAAAAAAGAATGGATAATAACAAGATAAGAAGCCGTCTTTATTCGGCCGAAGCTTGTGGGCGCGCACGCAAGAGGCGGTCAGCGAGATGCATGTAAGTTCTAGGAATAACGAGAGTGGGGGGTGTTGTCAAATAGGGGGTGATTTCCTATGGAGAAGGCGGACAAGGGAGGGACAAGGAAGGGAACAAGGCGAAATGAGCGTTTCTTTTGCGCAGCGCTACAGCCCGGCAGCGGATGTGCAAAAGAGTCGTGGGGATTATGAAAAACGGGGGAAGGCAGCTCAACCAATGGATCCTCTCTGAGAAGCAGAAGTGCACATACGTGGAGAGACCCAGACGCTACTCCCGCTTGATTTAAGTAACCGCGACGATGTCTGTAATGAGACTCATTTTGAGACCCTTGCACGGCCCCACCGTCGTCAACACGGCAACGCAACCACCGTCAAGGGGGCCCCGCCTTACGGAAGCCACCCACGATTGGCCTCGCCGTGCGGCGCTACTGCAGGTGCGCCAGCGTCTGTCCTGGCCAGGCTGCCCACATGGCTGGGCAGCTGAAACTTTCCATCGCAGCCCTTTCCATTGTCCATGTGTTTGCTTTTTGCTCTCGTTTGTCTGTGTCCACGAGTCCGAGGGATCCGTGCATTTGCCGCCTGGACGTGTTGCTTGTCCAGCCCGAAGACGCCTTAGTCAGGATGGTTTCCCTAGAGAGATCATCCCACGCCCCAAACAAAACAAAGCCTGGCCGGCGATCATGGTCGCCACCTCAGGGATGCGGAGGCGGAGGCGGGCGGCGCGAAGCAGGTTCGGCTGAGGTGCATCCGTGTCCGGCTCTGGCGCAACAGGGGACTTGATCAAGTACCGAATCTTGTGCAAGGATTTGATTAGCAAACGAGACGGGACGGAGACCTGCTTTGGTCCAAGCGAACGGGGGGAGGAATATGGCAAGCCGGAAGTTTGTTTGTTTGTTTTCGTTCCCGCAATGCCCTGGAAATGAAGCATCTGGGAAGCCCGGGACCAGATCCGGGCGGCCGGTCTTGTTGGGGGCGGCTACTAGGGTCTGACCCGCGCGTTCTTGCAGCCTCAACGTTCTAGAAGGCGAGCCCGCCTGGAAATTGGGTCCTTGTTTGCATCAACTCGGTGGATGTATGGTGTAGGAAGGGGTCACGGAACCAATGACAGTGGTGGGGACAGCAGTTACAGCCAAAATTGCTGAATTTGGCACAGCGGGGTGAGCAAGCAAGACGGGTCGAGGAGGCATCATCGCCCTCGGGTCGGACGTGCCTTCCACTCTGCTTGATTCTGAGGGACTAGATTTCTGTGGCGTGGTTGTGCGTGAGGCAGCGAGGGCCTTGGTCAACCCGAGAGACCCCTATGCCACGACGGCCTGTCGCCATCACCGCGAAGCGACGACGTCCAGACCGGATCCCCACAGCAACATCGCGATCTCGATGGCCCCCTCCGCGACTATTGCAGCCGCGGAGCAGAAAGCATTGGAGGGCAAAAACGAGTCGCAAGACACCCAAGAACTCGTGGATCGCTATCGTACCCAGTTGGGCGTGGGAATAGTCGGTCTCCAGTGCCCGGCCACCTACCCGAGCCCAGACCAAGAATCAACTAGAGCGTGAGGGCTAAATAGATGGATTTGCCCTGCTACAGCTTAGCAGTTCGCCGCCACCTGCGATCGCCACAAGATGCTTGAATCCAACGGCCAAGCCACAATCAGCCCGCCAAACGCAGAGGCCCAAGGGTAAGAAAACCAACAGACCTGCAACGTGATGTAGGTTTGAGGCTGAACAAAGAGAAAATTTTTTTACGAGCACATTGAAGTCACACAAACGTATGTAGGGCTCAAGATGGCTCCCCGACGGAAGATGCGCGACCAAATGCCAGTAAGTTCCTGCAGTTTCGCGCATGGATCGTGTAGGGAGGACCCTGTGCAGCCCTAGGCGTGGGTAGGGGTGGCACTGACATTGAATCGCGAACAGCCGCCCAGCACCACCAAGACGCGCCAAAACGCGACGAGAGCAGCGACGTCACATGAGCCAGACGCTGCGCGCACGCCTTCGTATGTCGACACCGCCGCGCATCAAAGTCTCAACCAGGCTGGCCATCAGGATTCTCGCGTGCCGCCGCCGCCGGAGGAGACCGAGGGCGAGTTGAACGTTAGTCACGCGGGCCAGCCTGGGGATGCTGCGGATGGGGGAGCCGCAGCCGCAAATCTAGACGGCTCGTTTTCTGCCTTGCCAGACCACGCATCACCAGACGAACTCCATGTGCCGCCGTCGCCACGCGGCGGGACGGCCCCAGGCGCAAAGATGAGCTACACTCAATCGACGACCCAGTCCAACGAGGAACGGACTAGCAGCTACAATCGCTATTTCCCCCATGACTCTCCTGGCGACGATGATGGCCTGCAGGACACCGCCCCGCCCGTAGATGTTATTCGGGGCGCGCCACATGACCGAACGTCTCTTTTGAGTGACGACGATAATGACGCCGTCAAGTTCCAGTTCAGCGATAAGGGTGAGGACGATACAGAGTCCGCTGCAGGCCACGAGACAGGAGACCCGAATTCTAGCCTCAGGCCGTCGACCCGGAACGACTCGCAGGTCGCGTCGGCGCCGCTGATGCCGCCGCCGGAGACCCCTGCAAACCCTTTTGCAGGGAAGAATATGGGTGTGGTGGCCCCCATGTCCGATCTCTTCAAGCAGACTCAGTTCTCGTCTGCCGTCCAAGCCGCCGTCAGGAGTCCCACGTCCTCCAGGCCATCCCCAGACATGTTCCCTAACAACTCCATCTCCCCAAATCAGCCTGCGCCGACTTCTCCGCTCAGGAGGCGTGACCCTGCTCTGAACACCTCTCCCTCAGTCTTTCCTTCCAGCCCTCAATTTCCGCCGGTCACCTCATCACGGCCGTATGATGAGGTAGCTACGCCTTTGGTAGAGGGGTCATCCGTACCTGAACCAGCGGATCCCGAAATCCCTGAGTCGCTCCAACCCAAGACGGCCCCGCAGAAGGCCTTTCCAGAACCGATGGATCACTACGATCTCATGAGGCTCTCCCAGAAACGGCGGGAGCTCTCGGAGGTCGAGGCGGACCAAGCGGATGGCAGCATTTCCAGCGACGAAGACTTCATCCGTCGGAAACGAGTCCGCTCAAAGCGATATGCCGCGCCAAAGACGCTGAAGTCTCTGACGATTTCGCGGAAAAGCTTAAAAGGGGCGGACGAGGAAGATGAGGTCGAGGTTCCATCAACCAACAAAAAAGCGGCACGCTCGCGGTCCCCCGCCGCTGCCCAGAGGAGGCGCGCTGCACAGGGCCGCAGAAAAGACCCTTACGAGCTTGGCAGCGACAGCCCTACTCAAAGTCAGGGCGGCGTAGCCGACTCACAGGAGAAGGCACGCCCCAATGGCGCCGTCTCAAGCAGGGAGGCGATCCCGGAAACAAGCCCTCCCCCGAACGCCCGGTCGAGGAGGGCAGCTTCCAGGGCCGCCACCCGTTCTTCTAACCCTGCGATCCCGCCTCCGTCAATCCCGGAGATTCCAAGTGATCTCGCAGACACACAGTCCCCAGGTCTCCCACCCATGAAGCCCAAGGCGTCACAGGTTTTGACGGCCAAGACGTCGCAGTTCTCGCCATCAGCGTCCGAGATCCAAGCAGCAAACGATGCTAGCGCTTTGCGAGGTCAAAGAAAGGCCGGCACACCGCTTGCGCCCAAAAGTTCCGCACCAAGCCTGGCTCCCCCTACCTCGGCGCTGACAAGTCTGTCGGGAACGCCAAACATCTCCAGCAGTACCACCCCGGGAACAGAGACCAGCCGGAAGAGCATGTCATCCTCCCCTGCTGGCGGAAAGGCCGGCAGGCGTGGTGCGACACAGCCGCTTCCACTGCAAGCGAACGAAAGCGCCCCATTGGGGCGTGTGACTCGACGAAGTACTCAGCGCTCGCCGTCTTCGACCGACGAGCTTGCCCGTGGTGAGACTCCAGCACCGGAGCACAATCTTCGAACGTCCAGACTAGGGAGGCTCTCAACCCTGTCAACCCTGGCAACCCACGACGCCCCAGCCACCGAGGGGTCCATCCGGGTACCGAAGATTTTCGATGGCATGGTGTTTGCTATCTCATTTCAGTCGACAGGGAAGAGCAGCCGCGTCACGTACAATGGCCGACCCGAGAGTGTGGCGACGGTGACTAAGAAGATCCGGCAGTCGGGCGGCAGGGTGTTGGAGATCGGCTTTGACGAGCTTTTTGAGGCTCAGCACGTGAAAGGCGCTGCTGAGAGCTCTACAGAGGTGCCCCATCTGGACCCGGACATCAAGCTCACCGCAGCCGCCGCTCGGGTTGTTGGATTCGCTGCCCTGATTGCAGACGGCCACTCGCGCAAAACCAAGTACATGCAGGCCCTAGCACTTGGTCTACCCTGCCTATCCGCTCGCTGGGTTACCGCGTGCGTAGACCGGAACGAGATTGTCGACTGGTCTCCCTACCTCCTGTGCGCTGGACAGTCCTCGTTCCTCGGCGACGCCATGAGGTCGAGGAACTTGGCCCCCTACGATGCAAAGACGGCCTTGCTGCAGGACGTCGTTGACCGAAGGCCGCGGCTTCTCAACGGAAGCAACATCCTGCTCGTGATGAAGCGGGCCGACACGGCCAAGACGACGCCTTACATCTTTCTCGCACAGGCGCTGGGAGCGTCCCTGACAAGGGTGTTTACCGTCGAAGAGGCGCGCGCCAGGCTGAAGGAGATGGAGGATCTCGGCCAACCCTATGACTGGGTATACCTTGATGAGAAGACCGACAAGGGGGCTCTCTTTGACAAAGCGCCGGCGACAATGTCCATCTCGAAATCGACGGATGCCCCATCTGGATCGATCGACACGAAAGGCAAGAAACGAAAACGAGGCTCTGCAGCTACCTCGGCAGCGACATCGATGGTGGCGTACTCGGGACCGCCACCAAAGAGGATCCGAACCCTGAGCAACGAGCTCGTTATCCAAAGCTTAATCCTCGGGAGGCTTATAGAGGCGGACGAGATGAAGGAGTAATGGAAGGGGATATGCGGAAGCGCTCACGGCGCTAGATTTGCGAATAGTGTCGAGGTCGGTCTTGGCAAGTTACTGATTAGCATTTGCTTGGCGCAACGATTCAAAAAAGAAAAAGGGCATCATTGAGACGGGCGGCAGTAGCTTAGATCCACGGCAAGCCCGGGCAAGGTTAGAAGGCTAGGGATATTGTTTGTTCATGGTTTATGTACTGGCGCGAAGTGTACGTTTTGGGTGGTACATCGGCGTTGATTCGGTCCTGGAGGAACCTGCCGGGCATCCAAACAATGTTGAAACAGGTCCATATAGGCAATAATCTCTGGTATATAACTGCTATGTGCACTCTTGAAGTGGAGCGACGCAGACATGGACGGCAACATCGAGACACCGTCTCCCGAGATCATGGTATATGCATTGAAAGAAAGCCCTGACGCCCAGTGCTAGACTAATAGGAAAAGTCACCCATGCAAAAGCGCCCTCTGACTCCCGTGCTCCTATTCACGCGACGTCCTGCCATCGCCACCTGAGCTCGCTTTTTTTTTTTTTAATGTATTTTAATACCCCGGACCAAACATGCCATCAGTCAAAGAACTTCTTGTACGCCGCCTTCTCCTTGGCCAGACGGGCTGCCGATGCCTTCTTGATGGCGGCCAGCTCGTTGGCGACGGCGGCGTCGCCAGGGACGAGCTTGCTGGCCTCCTCGAGATCCCTGACGGCGCCGTCCTCGTCCTTGAGCTTGACGAGGGCGAGGCCGCGGCGGTACAGGGCCTTTGCGCGGTCGGCGGGCGAGGCGGAGCTGACGCGGAGGGCGCTGTCGGCCGCGGCCTTTGCTTCGTCCCACGCGGAGAGCTTGATGTTCATCAGGGCCGAGTTGTTGTTGAGAGTGAAGCGGAGGGCGTCGATGCGCTGCTTGGCGTCGGCGGGGGCGCCGGCCGCCTCGTCCAGGTCGGGCTCCTCGTTGAGGTAGCGCAGGCCCTTTTGGTACTTGTCGAGCGCGACGGCCAAGTCGCCGGCCTTGAAGGCCTTGTTGCCAAAGTCCTTGCAGTCCGAGGCTACCTGGATGACGTGCGCGGCCGTCATGTCTGACTCGGCGCCCTCCTCGTCCTCGGGGAAGTCCTCATACTTGTCGCCGTACTTGTCTGCTTCCTTCGCCTGCTGGCTGATCTCGGCGCCGACGGGCAGCTCGCCGCAGTCGGCGATGATGGCGTCCTTGACGGGCTTGTCGCCTGCGTGCGTGGCCAGGTTCTCGATCTGGCGCACCACCGACTTGCCCGAGATGACCTTGCCGAACACGACGTGCTTGCCGTCCAGGTGGGGGGTTTCAACGGTGGTGACGAAGAATTGGGATCCGTTCGTGGCTGAGAGCAGAGTGAAGAAGAAGCGCCGGTTAGCTTTGGGGCTGCCACACTGCTCAAGGCTCGCGCATGAATCAGCAGCTTACCAGGGCCAGCATTGGCCATGCTGAGCAGGAACGGACGGTCGTGCTTCAGCTTAAAGTTCTCGTCCTCGAACTTCTCGCCGTAGATGGACTCGCCGCCGGTGCCGTTGCCGGCGGTGAAGTCGCCGCCCTGGATCATGAACTGTTTGATGACGCGGTGGAAACCAGAGCCCTTGTAGTGCAAGGGCTTGCCCGACTTGCCGACGCCCTTCTCGCCGGTGCACAGGGCGCGGAAGTTGTCAGCCGTCTTGGGCACGACATCGTTGAACAGCTCAAAGTTGATGCGTCCAGCTGGCTTGCCGCCGATGGTGATGTCGAAGAAGACGCGGCTGCACGGCGCCTTGGTGCTCTCGTCGGCTGACATTGTGTGTTTGTTTGCGCGCGCACTTGAAGAATGGGGCTGGTTCGCTGGGAGGTCGTTCCTCGAGCCTCTTTGATGGGGCTTGGACAAGCTGGTTCGGTACAGAAGAATGTATCACCGGATGCGCGCGAATCGAATCGGACAGGAGCGGGCACGTGTGCGGATCAATCGTGAGTGTCACCGGAGGAAGCACGCCGAGGAGGTATTTTGTATGCTATGGAATCAGCACAGGCTGGCTGGTCCCATACCAAAACCAGTAAAGCAGCCTGCCCGCCTGCCAGGCACGCCCGAGGGGAGAGCCTCGGGGATTCTCATGGAAGATTCTACACAGCTTCCGCTACCACCCCCACCACAGCTTGCAATGAGGGGCAGAAACATCAGATCTCCCGCATGGCTGTGGGGTTGAGCGCCGATGCGTGTGGGGCATAAATCCCCGCTGCCCGTATTGGGAAATGATTTCCACAAGGCCGCCTCCAGTTCGGTCGCGAATTGAGTTTGCGCCAGGAAGCGACAGGGGCTTCGTGCTCTTTCTCTTGGGGGTTCGGCTACCGGACTCTGTCATGAAACCGCACAGCGCCTGATCAGAAGATCTGCCTATACTTGGAGCTATTATCCTCGCAGGACACCGGATAGCCAGGATAAAGGGATGTTCCGCTTGAAGGTCGCATTCTTTAAGGGGCAGGCGATGACGCAGGCGACGGCGCAGGCGATGGCGCAGGTGATGGCGCAGGCGGTGGCGCCTCTCCATGCCACTTCCTCGGCAGCGTTGGACGTCCCTTTGGGAGTTTTCAGCATCGGGGGCTCGACATTGAACTCCAACGTAACCTGTTTGCAACGTATGCGTCAGATGATAACCTGCCATGGACTCGGGGCGGCAAAGCTTACAGGGCCATCGTTAACCAGGGACACCTCCATCATGGCCTGGAAGACGCCGTCTTTGATTTTGTCGGCTTCGTAGCCGTCCTTGACCTTCTGGAGGAAATGGTGATATAGCCGCTTGGCTTCCTCGCCCCCCATTGCCCCATGGAAATCCGGCTTGCTTCCCTTTTTCGTCGATGCGAGAAGTGTAAACTGGGACACTAGGTAGACATGGCAAGGGTGTGAGAAGTCCGGTCCCGCACCGACAAACGGAGTGACCGGACAAGAAACGAACATACCGCAAAGAACCTCCGCGTTTATGTCCTTGACGCTTCGCTTCCACTGTGACGGCCAGAAGAGTCAGACGAGGCAGCCTGCGACAGCACGGCAGGGAAGGATACCAACTCTGCCGCCAGAATCGTCATCCCAAAGCCTGATCTTGAGTAGCTTGGCCGCCATGGATTCGCATTCTTTCTCCGTATCCCCAGGGGCCACGGCGGCAAGGACGAGCATGCCCTTTCCGATGGAAGACACAATCTTCTTGTCTACCGTGACGCTAGCAGACAGGACCCTTTGCAAGATTACTAGGATGACGCACTACATGAGAAACACGGAGCAGAATTCGGGAGTCATGAGTGCCGGCCAACCTTTCATCTTGTTTGCTTTCTTCTCTTTGCCTTTTCCTTTTCGTCTACCTCTCCCGTGGCATCCGGTTGTCTACCTAAGCGACCGGCTCCAGGCATACAACCGTCACACAACAAGGAAAGCGTGTGTAACAGGCCACGAGCCAACAAATCCAACCCGTTTCGTCTGGATCTTGGTGGTGGTTGTGGCGCGGCTGCTGCAATGTCCGGCGCTTACAATCACCGGTAGCGGTAGATAACACCAGCGGAGGTGTCTTGACTTTCACACTGGGCCTGAGACCTTGGTCTTGGTAGCGTTTGGGACTGTCGAGGCGGCAAGGGTGAGTGTGCGTTGGTTCGCCTTGGAGTAACCGGATGGAAAACTGCGCATCCTTTACGTGGACAAGCGCTATGGTTTCGCATGCGCCGGCGTCGCATCAAATGGAAACACTGGGTGGGTACTGTATCATGTGACACATCAGCTCGGGGAGGGCCCACATTCCAGCACCTCGTTGCTCTGCGGGCTGGCTGGAACTGTTTGGTATTCTCCTGTCGGTCCGCGATAATAGAAACTCGTTCCCCGGGAACATTTCCAGCCATTTCTTTCAACTGACAAGACCGGACGACAGAAAACACGTCTCCCACGTCAGTGCCTCGGGCTCATCCCAACACTAGCTCCTTTCCGGCCTCGCTGTGAAGATATCGGCTAGTCGCAGCTGCCGTGTCCTAACAAGGCTGGGCCCACGTGTACTTTTACGGCACCGACGGCTGGATCGCGTCCCCAAAACAGGCTCAATCTCCAGCCGTGCGTGCCACTGCAGCAAATAGGCGCCACGACTTTGGCTTCACTTCAATCCGTGCATCCAACAGCCGATTGAGGCCCCTTTACCACCACCCACCCGCTGACTGAGGCCAGCAGCCAGGCGAACCATTATTAGGCGCACTGCTTGCCTCTCACAGGCATCTTTCACAGGTTTGGGACCCCGTTTTTTGGTCACCCTTCGACAGCCCCGAAAGCCCGCCGTCTTTAGCTGCTTCTAACGCACGGCTTTGCCACCGAAGCTTTCCATCACCGTCCACCACGCGCGCCGACATCACCACTGCCCAGCTGCCTACCTAGGTAGGTCCCTACCACTTGCCTACCCACCGCTCACGCTGCGATCCGCTGTGCCTGCTCTCCACCAAGCTTTTGTCGGCCTTCCCCGCCCCCGCTGACGTCTTGATGCCCTTCAACAGATCAGCTTAACCATAAACCGGGATTGCCACATCAGCTTTGTCATTTACCACTTCGGCGACTCGACTCCGCACTCGCCAGCCGCGAAGCTGCGCATGTTCTGTTCCTACGCACCATAAACAGCGAGCATAGCAATCCGACCTGGCCTCCCGCCAGGACATCAGGAACAATGGCCGCACGGAAGCTGCAACAGGAGGTGGACAAATGCTTCAAGAAGGTGTCAGAAGGCGTGACGGAATTCGAAGCGATCTACGAGAAGATTGAGCAATCAACAAATCCGGCACAGAAGGAGAAGCTCGAGGACAACCTCAAGCGCGAAATCAAGAAGCTGCAAAGGCTGCGCGATCAGATCAAGACATGGGCCGCCAGCAATGATATCAAGGACAAGGCTCCACTCCTGGAGAACCGGAGGAAGATCGAGACGGTATGCGTCTGATATAGCTTCTGATAGGAGGCTACCGTCGTTTGGTCACTAACGCATCCGCGCCCACTGCACAGCAAATGGAGAAGTTCAAAGCCGTCGAGAAGGCGATGAAAACCAAGGCCTACTCGAAAGAGGGGCTGTCAGCCGCGGCGAAACTAGATCCGAAAGAGCAGGCCAAGGCCGAGGCAAGCGAGTTCCTGGGGTCAACAATCGATGCGCTGGAGCTGCAGATCGAGTCGCTAGAGGCTGAGGCCGAGCAAATACAGGCAACCGTCAAGAAGGGCAAGGTGACGGGCGCCAAGGCTGAGCGCATGGCCAGGATCGAGGAAATCATCGAGCGGCACAAATGGCACCAAGGCAAGCTGGAACTTATCAGGCGCTCGCTGGAAAACGGCGGCGTCGAGACGGACCAGGTGACGGAGCTCGAGGAGAGCATCAAGTACTACGTCAGCGACGGCATGCAGGACGACTTTATGGAGGACGACACCCTGTACGATGACCTGGCTCTCGGCGAGGAGGAGGACGCCTATGGCATGAGCCAGGATAACGACAAGAACTCGTCCCAGGACAACCAGTCGGTACTAGAAGAGTCGACCGAGGACACGAGACCAACACCGTCCGCGGCGCCAGCGAAACCGCGAACCGCAGCCGAAGCCTCCAACGCAGGGCAGAGGAGACCATCAACACAGATGAAGTCACCACTACCTACGCTAGCCACCCTGCACACGCCCTTGCCGACCATTAGCAATGTTCCGTCAAGCAGCGCAGGCATGAAGCCCGCGCCAGCGCCGGCACGCCCGGCAGGAGAAGGGCTGAAGTACGCTTCCGCGGCGGCGGCGGCGGCAGCCAGCGACAGGAACAACGTTGGCATCGCGCCGCTGCCGCCACCGCCAGGAGCCCCGGCCATATCGCCCATGCCCCCTGTTTTGCAGAACAAGGCCAGCGCGGCCAACTCGCCCAATGTTACTGCGGCGCAGCCAGCGTCCTCGAGCAGTGCGCAATTGCAACCGCCATCGGGTCTGACGCCGCAATCGATCTCGGCACAGCTTGCCGGAAAGGAGAGCACCAAGCCCTCGTTGAGCCGGAGCGCAGGGAAGGCTCCAGCAACAAGCTCGTCTGGTCCGGATCCGGCAGAAGCGAGCAAAGGTGCGAATGGTGTGTCGAATGGGGTCAAGACCAAGGCAAAGGGCAAGGCGGCCAAAGCGGCAGCTGCGGCGCAGGCGCAGGCGGCGGCGGCAACAGCAGCGGCAGCGTCGGCGGCAGCCCAGGCGGCGGCGGCAGCACAGAAGGCACAAGAGGAGGCGGAGGAGGAGTCTATTTACCACCTGCCCGCTTCGTTACAAGACCTGGTGGAGTCGTTCGAGATGACCAAGAAGCGAGCGGCGCCGGTGAACTCGGCGGCGACGCTGCGGGCAATCGCTCAGTCGCAGTCGTCCCAGCCGGGGACGAACGACTCGGATCCGCTCCCCGCATACCATCCCGAGATGCGTGTGCATTCGTCGTCGGCATACCCTCGGAACCCGCTTCCAATCTTTGCCGACGTGCGCCTCTATAACAGACTGGACACGGACACGCTCTTCTACATTTTCTACTACAAGCAGGGGACGTACCAGCAGTTTCTGGCAGCCAAAGCCCTCAAGGAGCAGAGCTGGCGCTTTCACAAGCAATATCAAACCTGGTTCCAGCGTCACGAGGAACCAAAGAACATCACGGAGGAGTTTGAGCAAGGCACCTACCGGTTCTTTGACTACGAGAGCACTTGGTGAGTCACTTTGGGTGTCGGAGGTTCCTCCCTTGACTTTAGACGCGAAGAATTCCCGTGTGGCTAACGGGCGTTTTGACTATGCAGGATGAACCGCAGAAAGGCAGACTTCAAGTTTGCCTACAAGTACCTGGAAGATGATATCTGAATATCGTTGCCAGGGGCGCATCCATCGACATCCCGGTGCTCGTCGGGTCGAGGCCCAACTTGCTCGTGGATCGGAAAGCTCACCGCCCGCCTCTCTTCAACCAGATGCGTGTGTATTTGCCCGTTGGGTTCTGGGGGTAGTGCTCTACTTCGGGTCCGTCGACCTGCTCGGCATGGAAACGAGTGGGCGAGAGGGGCAGACAGATGATCTGCCCTGTTTTTTTCTTTACGTTTGACTAGGTATTCTCCCAAACCTCGGCGTAGGTTCTTTCTTTTCCAAGGAGTTTCATGTCGAGCCATGCTCTGTCTTTTATGTTTTATTGCCAGTCACGTGCGTCAGGTGTTGTTATTCTCTTGGTCTTGGAGAAGACCGGGGAGCCAAACGGAAACATGGGCCGTCCGCGGCGTGCGGGCGGCCCTTGGGGGAAATCGAGATCAGCATGCATCTCTACTTTCATCCTTTGTTCAGACTGGATTGTGGCCTGATATCCATGACTGGGTATCCTCTTTCTCTCTGTCTCTCCGTATTTTGCGCGCGATGATATGACCACTGGATTATTAGAACTGCCCGCTATAAATCCTCGCTGCGTACAGGTAGGTAGTCCAGCTAGTGAAGACGACGTGAAAAGGTGTCATGTATGGGTATCAGATGGCCAGCCAGGGTCGAGGTGTGTCTTTACCTGCCGGTCAAGATGGCAGCCAGCTGGACGCCGCGGTCGCCGCCGAGGTAGACGTCGTCCTCGCCCGTGTCGGAGGCGCGGGCCATCTCGACGGCCTCGCGGTAGGCGCGCTCGACCATGTCCTCCTCGACGCGGACGCCGTTCTCGACCAGGGCCGTGATGACGCCGCGCACGCGCACGATCTCGCGCATCGTCTCCGGGTCGATGGGGTCGTTGCGGCTCGAGTACATGCTGGCCGACACGGCCTCCTCCATGTTGGCGATGCCCGTGGCGCCGGCGGGCGCCGTGCCCGAGTCGGCGTCGGCCGCCGACGACTCGACGTGCTTGCTGATCCAGACGTAGCCGTTGACGCCCAGGACGACGTCGATGCTGCGGCTGTTCGCGGCGTTTTGTGTTGTTGTCTGGGAGTGCTTGCGGGTCGTCGAGGTTGATGCTGACGGCGCGGTGGACGAGACGTCCATGGTCCAGACCTGTCTGCGGGCGCGGACGACGCCGCCGCCGCCGCCGACGCCGGACACGGACGCGAAGAGGCCGTTGCGCAGCTTCCCGTAGCGCAGCGAGCGCGTGTGCAGCCCGGCCCCGCCGTCGCCAAAGAGCTGCTGCACCTCGGCGACGAGCAGGTCGCCCTCGGCGAAGAAGGACCGGATCTGCAGCTCGTCCGTGTCGGTGCGCTTGCGCAGCACGCCGCCGGGCAGGTTGATGGCCGACAGAGGCAGGGCGGCCAGCTGCGCGCCGCCCACGTCGACGCGCCACCGCCGCGCCTGCACCTCGACGATGCGGCCCACCACCAGGTCGCCCACCTCGGGCGTGTAGCGCGCCCGCACGGGACGGACGGACAGGAGCTTGTTGGTGCGCGACACGGTCCCTGCGACGGACGAGATGATGGCCGGAGACGGCGGCGTCGTGTAGGTGCCGTGCCCGCGCATCCACTGCGGGTCCGACGTGATGACCTCGCCGGGCGTCACGATGTCGCCGCCCGCGTCTAGGTCGGCGTCGTGCTGCGGCGGCTGCTGCGGCCGGGGGGCTAATATTGTGACGGGCATTGTGTGATTCTGCACTCGGACACGTCTGATAGCTGCGCCTATCGTGACCGCTCTGAAGAGGTACAGCGGCCTCGGCCCCGTATTGAAAAGTTCGTTGACACCAGGCTGAGATTGTCCACCAGTGAGGTCAATCAGGCGCAAGGTTGTGCGCAATGCTTTGAAGTCGAGGTCACTCCCCTGGCTGTACCCTTATAATAAAGACAATCAAGGATTAATCTCGATGATCGTGATTGCCGGCAGTCAGGTGGTGAATGAAATCGGTGTGTTTGCTAGGCTGTCTTTGTGAGAGGTGTGTTTGTGCGTGGTGAATTTTTCACTCACGCACTGGAGACTTGGGCGGACACCGACTATCAGTGGCCGCAATAACCAAATAATTCGTGACAACCAAGCCAACTCACGTCAACAAGAGACGTGATTATTAAATTCCTAGACTTGGATCCTTTAAGTTTTATGGCAGCCTAGTTTCTAACGGGCGTTTATTGCGATTTTATTTGCCCACTCGATACTCTGGAAAATACAGACTGCTGATTCCGCACCTCGCCGCGCGCGAGACTGGTAGCTGCTCACCTTTGCCGCCAGTGCAGACATGTCTACACACTCTCATAACTAACCTGTTCCCATGGTCTGTCTATGTCAAACAATTCCCGGATGGCCCCGATATACGAATACAGCTGCTCAACTTCCTTTTTGTCTCCCGTCATATAGTATAAAGGGAATGATCAGGCGAGCTTCAGAACTGTTCGGTGTGGTATACGAGGGCAGTGAATTCTAGGGATGGTCACGTTCGGCTTCGGCTCATGGCGGGAATCCAAGGTGGCGCCAAGATGGTTTAGAGTCGACGGACGAATGCTCGATGCGTTCATGTACCTGATGGTGTGTCTTGGTGTTTGAAAGGAGCTTTTCGATGGCTCTCCTCGCTGGCTTCCTTGCACGTGGTTTGTGATTTGCTTGGTGGTCGTCAACTACTTAAACAGCCTCCACACCCCCAGATACGCCAAACCCAGAGCGATTCCCGTGATGCCGGCCCTGCGGCCCCTCATGCCGATCATGGGGTTCTTCTTGAGGATGAGTGCCTTATTGCGCTCAAGCTCGGCGTGGCCAGAGATGTAGCTGTACGCCGCGAGCCCAAGAAAGGCGCCGCCTCCTGAACACCAGATGGCGAGGTCAGCACCTCAAGATATTCTACCTTTCAGGAGACGGTAGCTTGGACTTGACCGACCTATGACCCGGCAGGCGAGGCAGTCGTCGCCCCTGTCCTGCTTTAGGAGCTCTTTGTAGTCCTCGGGCTTGTCGAGGCTCGACAGCGACGGACCGCCTGCCATGGTTGTTGAGGTGATGAAGACGGTAGACAAAGAACGTCCCTAGGTCTCAGGGGGGGTTTTTTTTTTATGAAAAATGTCCATGCACTCGAAAAAGACGCGGCAACATAGGTGCATCATCAGCTCGAGCTGCAATTTCTGTAACCTGGATAAGATCAAAACAGCTCTAGCGCCGGCCCCACATTTAACCGCTGCAACACGGCGGAGTGAAGGTAAATCTGATTGCGTCAGGGCCGGCAACCATTCGCATCTTTTCTCGGCGTCCAATGCAAACCAGAGCAATGGCGCGGGGAGCAGCTCGGGCTTCCACCTCGGACCGCACCAGTCCCCCCTCAGATCCCTTGCAGCCATGACGGCCGTCATAGAGGCCCTGCACATTTACGATGAGCGCAAGTACGTTGACTACGTTAGTTTCGCTTCTGGGCACGACGGCCTGCTGACACACCTCGCTTGGCCGCTCGCCCCTCCTCGCGCTCCTCGTGCGCTCCTCCCATCTCGGTGGCCGCACGAGGAGCGCTAGGGGCCGGGCGGCCAGGCAAACCGACCTACAGTAGCCCGATCCTGTCCCACACATACACGGGGCGACCGCTCTCGGCTGCGCACCTCCTGCCGCTCTACCTGGAGCACCCGCCACCGCGCCCGAGCTTGATCTACCTGCCCAACGCCAGCCCCGCCACGCTCGTCTTCTCGCTCACCCATGCCAACCTGCTGCTCCTGGCCACGGCCTCGCGCGAGGTCGAGCCGCTGCTCGTGCTCGAGTTCCTGCACCGCGTCGTCGACGCCTTCGAGGAGTTTCTCGGGGCCCCGCTGACCGCCCAGCGCATCGACTCGGCCTACGACATCGTCGCCCAGCTGTTGACCGAGATGTGTGACGCCGGCGTCGTTGCCACCACCGAACCCAACGCCCTGCGCGACCTTGTCGAGGTGGAGGGCCTGCTGGGAAAACTGCTTGGCGGCCTCACTCTGCCCGGCGCCGTTGCCGCTAACCTCGGCGGCGGCGGCGGCGGCGGCTCCTCGGCCCCCTCGCTCGGCTCGGGCGGCATTATGATGGGCGGTGGTGGTGGCGGAGGCGGCGGGCGCGGCATTATGGTCGCGACCCCGGCACTCCCTTGGCGGCGGGCCAACGTGCGGCACACGAGCAACGAGATGTACGCGGACCTGGTCGAGACGCTGTCGGTGACGCTGGCGCCGTCGGGTCGCCCCCTCGCCGCCTTTGCCCACGGCACCGTCGCCTTCACATCAAAGGTCTCGGGCGTCCCAGACATCGTCATGTCTCTTACGGGGCCCACGGGCCGCCACAACCTGGCCGGGCTCATGGAGCTGCCCGTCTTCCACCCCTGCGTCCGCCTCGCTCGCTGGCGTGAGCACCCTGGCGAGCTGAGCTTCATCCCGCCCGACGGCCGGTTCATCCTGGCCAGCTACGAGGTGGATTTGCTGCCCTTTACTAACGGCAAGAGCGGCTCCCTTGCCGCAGGCAACCTGAAGCTCCCCGCAAATATCGAGGTCAAGACAGGCCTCGGTCCCACCGGCTCCGAGTTCGAGGTCCGCGTCTACGTGAATAAGGTCTTCGGCGCACCAGGCGGTGGTGGCGGCGGCGGCAGTGATATGTCGGGTGGAGGAGGAGGTCCCTACGGGCGGGGCGGCAGTGCTAGAGGCATCGGCGGTGGGCCGGGCGGGAGGCCGTTTGGCGGCCCGCAGCCCGGCACCGCGGCGGCGCCGCTGCTTGAGGACCTGAGGATCACGGTTCCGCTGCCGGCGGGGGTGCGAAACCTCCCCGAGCTACGGCCAAGCAAAGGCGATGCGACCTACAGCCCCGGGGACAACCTGGTAGACTGGCTCATCCCAAACAAGGCGCTGGCCAGCGGCACGATGCAATTCAGCCTGCGCGGCACCGTGGTAGGCGACCAGGCACTGGGCGACGACGCCGACGACGCCGTTGCCGCAGCCGGCTACTCGGACCCCATGGGCTTCGGCTTCAAGGAATACAACTACGAGGATCCAGAGCCGGCGGCGGCCAAGTCGGGTAAAGGGGCCTCGGGCGGCGGCGGCGGGGGTGGCAACGACGACGAAAAGGCCGACGCGAGGGTGGCGCAGAACAAGCTGCTGATGCCCAGCTCCGCCTCGCTCAGCTTCTCGGTCAAGGGCTGGCTCCCCAGCGGCATCAAGGTCGAGAGCATTGTGATCGACCAGAAGCGGAGCATGGGCCTGACGGCGTCGCCTTATAAGGGCGTCAAGTACTTGACGGTCAGCAAAGGAGGCGTCGAGCTGAGGTGTTGACCTCGTTTGGGCCGAGGAGAATAAATATGAAATGGGTGCCACTATCGGCCGTGGTGATATGTATGGGTTGTGGCTCGGTGCAATGTGCAGAGGACGCTGAGGATAACTGTATAATCTTCGTGTGCCTTTATCCTCATCCGTATTTTTAATCACACCAACTACCCTGGAGGAGCGCCCATGCCAGGACCTGCCTCATAATGACTATTATTTGGTGGGCAGTCTAAGAGACGAGAGTCTATACTGTCCTGACGTGGGCTGCGATGGGTTACCGACCAAAAAGACGGGCAGACGGCTTAAGACGAGGTGTATCCCCGCCCAGTCGATGTTGCCCGTGTTAAATCCTAGGTTGCTATTGATCTCAGGGCTGGCATCAAGAGCCATGCCACTGAATTGCGCCTCTCGAAAGCTGTATACAACTACCGTGGCATCGGCCACGCGGTGTTCGGATGCCGTGACTGCCGTCGTTGCCCGCATGCCCGCCCATGGCCCAGACGACGGCAGCAGCAGTGCACTTTGGCCGAGACCAGCATCATTTCCTCCCGGTAGACAGCAGTTTACAGCCGCCACACCCCTCGAGAAGTCACCGCTGCGTGCCGCTATGAATAGGTAAGGCCCAAAAATGGTATTGCATCCCCAGGGCAGAACGCCGCATCGACCTTGACAGCCTGTCCCACCACGGGTACCGGGAAGTGTGTATAAGCCGTCTCGAGGCACCAGACTTGATCAAATCCAGGCACAGGAACGATGGCGGTGGGTACGGAAGTCGTGCCTGACAATGCTACGGCTGGTGCTCACTCCTAGCCGTGTAGGCAGCCACCGCCGTACGTCGTCGGCGTGGACCTGCGAGGCGTCGACGCAGGCTGCCCCTGTAGCTACTCCTGTCCCGGAACGCTGCGACCCACTTTCCCGCTGTTGCTGCCGCCGCCCAGAGCGCGCGGATTACAGGATGCGGCAGCCGAATAGTGCGTTATCTAGAAACCACTATATAGAATCGGGGACTGACAGCTCGACCAAAGTGCTCGTCAAGAGCCGGCGTCGAGCAGGTTGACTAGTCCCCAAGCGCGATGATGAGCATGCGAAAGCAGAAACGAGCAGGCGGTGTCGAGCTCGGCAGGATATCACACGTGACGAAACGGTGGACGAGCCCATCAAGGCCGCCGGCGCCACCGTGGCCGTCGCAACCCGTCGGCAAAGATCAGTACTTCGAGACTAGGAAACTAGATACACTCTTTTATCGCCTCTAGGATGTCTGGGACGTTGCTGGAATAACGGGGCAATAAAAAATCCCCGTCGAGCTAGTTAAGCGAAGATCTCTAGAGACGTATCACATACACACGCGTTCTTGTCTATCATTATGACGAAAAGCCTCTTATCAAGATGGTCCCTGTCCGAGACAGGTAAGAGGATGTCGACCATAGTTGAAGCCTTGGTGCTCCTTCTGCAGGTCTCACTCCAAGCAAAAACTACTTGGGCACTCAGCCAAGGCAGCCAGCGGTATAGGTGCTTATTTTGGAAACACACCACGATCCTCCGAGTACCTAGATTGCCTACTTTAGCTATCTCTGGCGTTCCTTTCTTTTCTAGCGGATTCATGTGCATACAGCAGCCCCGACAGAAACGAAAGAAAGCCAAGACATCCCGCAAACCCGCAAAAGAACCACCAAGCGCTGGCTGGGAGACCGTCCTGTGCTTGCGCTATGTCCCTTTCACCGTGGTCTCCATCCATCAAATTTCTCCCACAACCACGCCGTCTCCTTGAGCCGCCGCCAAACGCCAACGAGGCCCATAGCCCTGCAATCACACATCCATCCAAGCAAAGTCTCGCATGAAAGGTCCGCAAGAGCGATAGCGCAAGCAACGCCGCCAGCAGAGCTGCAGCCTCACTCCTCGACTCGACAAATCAGACGTCGACAGGAGAAATAAAACCGGCAAGAGAAATTATCGAGGGAGGGAGGGCGCCTGCCGGACAATCACCGTGGTAGTTAGCATGCATGTGCATATACGTGTGCGGGTGCAGGGATGAGGGCGCTTCTTTTCCCCTTTTATTAAAGGAGGACCGACTTCAGCAAGCGCGGGCCCGAATTTCGAGGGCCGGGAAAACGCCGTGACGTGTCCCCGGCCAGTTTCATGGAGACGCCCGGGGAAACACGGCTTCATCTCCCCGGAGGGGTTCCGAGAAGCAAACAAGCCACCCGACAGGGTAGGCAAGACAAGACGATAGTGGGATAGGAGGAGAGTGAGAAGGATAAAAAAAGGGGTTTGAGTGGACACGCTGCATGCAGTTTGTGCGGGTGAGGCGTTGTTTCAATAAGAAGGTGAGGCTCTTTATATCTGCGGGCTTAATTTAGCAGCAAGGCAGGGGTGGTAATGCGAGGATGCGAGGTTACGTCAAGGGGATGGATGTACATCCACGCCAGAGAGGCACAGACGTATACACACGAACCAGGGGGAAAGGCGGTCGGTCTGTGGCGTGGACCGCGCGCCCTTGGGTCACTTTTTTTATTACTCCTGGTTCCCGCGCAGACATGGGTAAAGTCCCATCACACATGTAGGTGGTCAAAATAGACGGAAAGGGAAACTGTGATGAGATTTCCGTTCGTCGAGAAGCTTCGACGGCCACGTTTTTTTCCCTGCCTTGCCGACCGAACACCCCTTTCGTTTTTCCCGCCTCTGGCAACCCTGGAATACGACGCTTACAGGCATGATGGACGTGACGAGAATGAACTGCCGTGCATATGTAATGGCTCGACCGGTTCGCCATAGGTGAAATAGCCGCCACGGTGGTGTGTGGGTTGGTGAGGGAAAAAAGGGGGAGGGGTGAACCAACAGCACGTGGCGGCAGTTGCGTATGCGCCGCGGTAAAAAAAAAAAAAAAAAAAAAAATAAGGAAACGGCACACACCCTAGCCGTGGGCGTAGCAAAGTGGCTTGACCGTATAATCTAAATCTGATATGCAGATAGGGGTTTTGAGCCTTATGGAGAGATAGAGCGGGACGTGAGCGGCAGGCACATCCTGGAAGGAATAGAGATAGGACGCCACCAGATGGACCAGGCGCGCTGAGCATGCTAGCGTCCTGACCGGTGTCGATGTGATCTAGTCCGGCAGCCGCAGAAGCGTGGGCGGGAGCGCAGATGAAGGGATCGCGGGAGGGGCGTGTGTCAGTTGGTGTGTGCATGCGGGTGGCTTGCTGAAGCCAGCATGCCCCGGCGAGACGCCTGGCACTGCAGCGTCACTGGCCGACTGCCGCCGAGGACGGTGTATACGCCAACAGCGGCGGCAAGCCTCGCTGCCTGGGCCGTGAGGCTGTCAGGCGTAGCAGCCACCGTTGGGGATACACGCCTCCCTCCTGATCTCGCACACTCCCCTCGAGGTCTGGGCCAGGGGACACCCGCCAGGCCCGGGGAACGGGCCTATATGCACGAGAGGGCCCGTCACATCACCGTAGCGCTGCATCCGGTGCAGGGTCAGTCGCGCCTCTCGAGATCTGGCGGCGCGGGTAGGGAAAAGAAAAATAAGCTTGAAAAAGGGGGTGGTGTGCCTGGATCTGTCTGTCAGCGCGGCAAACCCGCAGCAGAGGGGAGAGAGTGAAACATGGTCGGGTACTGGAGCACGCAAGCAAGCACCTTGGCGAGGAACTGGAGGGGATCAATGGCTCATGGGCATGTGCTAAGCGCCGTCGGTGAAGGGCGACCGCGATGATGAGGTTGAAAATAGCCCTGAGGGGAACAAAGAAAAACCGCCGGGCGCCAAACGCGCAGGGCTGGGCGCCTAAATCTGCCAGCGCTTGTCGCTGCCATTGGTCCGTTCTGCTGACTCGCAGCGGGCGGTTGAAGGCTCTGGGGTGTGGGGTTAGCAGCTGCAGGGTCGAAATGGAAAGCACGGGGTTTAGCAGAGCAGAGCAAACCCCAGGCAGGGCAGAATGGAGCCGCGCTGCAAAAGCGGTTGAGACTGCGAGATGCAAGGATTTTGACGACACGGGAAATGGCGACCAGAAACTGGCAGCTGTGTTTCGGTTTGGCGCTTGTGGCAGGATTCCGTTTCGCGTCGTCGGCTGCTTTAGGGCGGTGAAAACGGGTGCATCAATCGCGCCTCGCCTGGGCGGCGCGCTTGTCTCCCAGGCGTCCCCCAGCGCCTCCCAGGCGAGGCGCGGCCACCAACAACCCCATGCCATGTTGATTATCCACTCCGGGAGACATCCAATTGCTGGGCACCGAGGCAACGCAATCCATCAAACGCCCTTTTCACCACATGATGCCCGCGAAGGATCCAGCCCCCACACAGAAGCCGGGCTGCTGGGTCTCGAGGGCGCCAGTCGGATGGCTTTCCTTATCTTCGAGGCCGGTTAGGATCCTTTCTCAGACGCGACTGTGATGGCAAGCAAGGCATTGGTCAAATTTAGATCCAATCGATGCGCGGGCCAAGTGACGAGGAAGAAAACAAAAGCCAACAGCCGAATTTCACCTACCAACCATCCACCTGCCTCTTCCGTCTCATGGAGTCGGGTCTTTCTAAACTTACTATACCCAACCCAGGGATCGCCAACATTGAGATGAGTGGTAGGACGCGTAATGGGGCTTTTTGTTCTATAATTACCATCACGGCCGCCTTGGATAGCCTCGACATGGAGCCTCAACCCTGTCTCGTCATTGAAAATGTCTCCATTTTCTCCGCCTGTCCTGCCTTGGGAGGTGCTCGGCTGGGTTCGGGTGCTGCCGGTCCCCATCGGCTTTGATCTTGTTCCGCTGTTGGATGCACTCGACCCTGGTCAGCCAGCCTTCCCTCGCGCCTGTTGGTTTTGGGTTTGGGCCAAGGCCAGCGTGCCCTTCGGCTCCTCCGTTTCCCATCCCCACCTGTTCACGTCGAATCCTACCTGCTCAGCTCGTCTGCTACCTGCCTAGTAAGGCGTGTCTAGGTGTCAGTAGAAGCGGGATGGCGCCCAAAATAAACCTTCATTTTTTTTTTCTTCCAGCCCTTGCTTGGCCGACGTCGTTGGGGGCGGTGCGGGTAGCCGAGAGGAGCCCCGCAAGCCTTCGTCCCGCGCTTGACCGAGACGGCATAAGCGACAGCAGCAACAGGCGCGCGGCGCGGATTGCTGCTCGCTTCCATGTCATCAAACTGACTGTCGGACTGTCATCAAACACACAAAAATAGCTGGAGAAGCAGTTATCCGTGTCTGTTGGGGCACAGGCACAGCCCGAGAGTCAGCAGTGCAGGCCAGGATGCCCCCCTGCCAACATGGAACCCCACGCATCACAAATCGTCAATCGCTGTGTCGATCCCCCGGATGAGGCCGTCCACAGCCGTCGCCGCGGCGGGGGATCCTCTGAGAGGAGAAAAAAAAAAGGAAAACAATTGACAGGCGTCAGCCGGTCGGTCGGTGGCTGAAGAATGGCGGTCAGACACAGACTTTTAGGGCAACATCCGCCGAGCCCGTCACGCCGTCGAGCCTTGCCGGTCCTGGCGTTTCCCCTCTTTGAGGTGACGGGTCGTCACGCAGCCACACAATACATGTTCGTCCTCTGCTGCAAGTGAGACATGGTCAAAGGGCTTACGAATGGCGAATGGCCGCCTGCCCTGTAATCGTCACATCGCTTTACTGCAGCGGGGGAAGCAAGGCTGGCCAGCTGGTCTCGTCACCGCATGGGATCCCTGTGCCGGCTGCAGTAGGCCGGTCGTTGTCGTTGTCGTTTGTTGCACTTGGCAAGTCACACATGGCCGCTGCAGCAAGCCTAGTCTGGCCAGGACCTTGCATCATCCTCTACATACATATGCCCTCCTGCGAAATGGCCGGACCAGAGGGATTTCTAATAATGGACAACTACAGGAATCACATCACACTTCCTCCGGCAGGGAACCTCCGGGGAACTGCCGATGTCACCACGCGCCAATCCATTTTTCGCTCTTTTCAATCGTTGCTCCGACGGCCGGCCCCTGGACCCATATTAGGCATGTTCGACGTTTCGTTTCCCACACGCAGCCACCTCTGTCGTTTCTAATAGGTCAAAAAGGCAGCGAGCGCGAGCCAATCAAGACCCGGTCGTCGTCACAGACACGCCAGGGCGGTAAACCTATCGGGACGGGCGAGCACATGGTTGGTTGCAAAAGACCCATCTCTTGTTTTTCTTTTTCCTCTTGTTGCTCGGGCTAGTCCATAATGTACATACAGTAATGCGCCTGCTGCTACGTCGGCAGCTATTGGATAGGCAGGCCTGCGTCTGAGTGCGTGTATGCGCGGGCCTTGTGGATGCGTGGGCTTTTGTGCTCTTTCTCACTGCCCGCTTGTCTGTCTCGCTTGCCCACATCCACATCCATTTCCCCACCCCTGGTGTCTTGCTTTGCGCGCATATCTGACCACAGAGAGAGGATCGAGAGACCAGGGGAGCTGTGATTGATTGGTAGACAGGTACCACACCGTGTGTGGCCAAGCTTCTCGAAGCCACTGCAATATCGATTTGCTTTTTTTTTTCTTCTTGGGTTCCTGCTTGCTTCCTAATGGATGGCGTCCTAATTCTCCACTGGCGACACGTCTCAACCGGTCACATTGGCGCCACCAACAATGTTGGCAGGTGTAGGCGCAAGCGCAGGCACCTAGGTTCTTGGCGGGCAGCCAAAACGCAAAAAAAGAAAGTGAAGGGAAAAACGAAGCGAAGGGAAGGAAAAGGGTGCGCGCGTCGGGTAACACGTTGTATATCAAAATTCGACCCGGGACCTGCTTGGCCGGGCCTGTTTCTAATTTTGTAATCCCGGGGTGGCATCAATATCGAATTGGGTTGCAACCGGCGAGGCCAAGACGCACACGCACACACGCGCACACGCACACGGCCACAAGGGAAAGCGAAGCCACAGAAGGCGACGTTACCCTTGGAGCTCAACTTGCCCTTCATGCGTCACGGCAACAATCCATCTTTTTACGCGAGGTGGAGGGCGCCGGCCGGAAAGACTATCGGCGAATTGGTCGCCCATCTTTTCTTTTCTGTCTTGTGCCTGCCCGCTTGCCACATGCGACGAGCAGGGGTTGATTAATTGATGAGAGCGCAGGCGAGCCTTAGCGCGGTGCTGCACAAGGCCCGTCCTTTGGCCACAAAGGGCACAAAGGGCACAAACGACAACCTGGCCAGGACTAAGCCTGCCTGCGTTGTGTGCCTGTGGGCTGTGGGGCTGCCGTGCTCTTTCTCAACCACCAACCACATCAGTGGGGTCGTACGAGAGACGGCGGGCTTCTAGCAAGCTGCCCCCCGGTACCTTTGCCATGCGAAGAATGGTTATGGTTAGGTGCGGATCCTCCGCCATCCTCTCTGCCGAGCCAGAAGATTTCGGCCGGCGACGTCCAGAAGGGAGTAGTTGGATCATTGGCCAAGAAGAACGAGTGGAAAAGAGACATCCTATCAATACCCCTCCCATACGATTCAGTCCCAGCATAAAGGGATTGGAAGGCGGTGGAAGCTAAGGATGGCGAGCGAGCACAGAGCTTCAGATTTTCGCCCTGGTTACCCAATCCAAATTTAAGCTAGCACAGCCGGGGCTAGGCGGCTTGGGATCCCGCGCTCACGCGCAGTGCCATCGTCAGCCAGCCCCTCCCCTCCACCCTCTTCCATCCAATACGCCAAACGCCCGCGGTTGGGTGTCATTAAATAAAGGTTCTTACCAGGGGCTGCGAGCGTGGGAGATCACGTTTAGTCACATGATGGAGGACGTCTGAGAGCGAAGGGGGAAAAAAAAATTCGGCAGACAGGCCGCCAGTAACGGCCGACCTGGGGCAATCCATGGCGGGCGACCGCCTGCAGACCGCCGTGGTAGGGCAGCAGGCGCCGTTCGGCTCATGACGTGTGGGGCCCCAAGGTCTTTTGCGTTTGCTGTTCGCGCAGCAGGCGATTCCGCAGGGCAGACCCTGGCGAGGCCAAACGCATCTCCCGGACCGGTGCGGACGACGGCGTGCCACGAACTTGCAGGGTGCGCGGCCCTCGCAACATTTGCTGCGAAAATGCCCAATGTTTCTTTTTTTGCGCTCGGCAGCTAGCTATGTCGGGACTCGACGGTTGGTGGCGCACAAATATCACACACATGCGTTATTGTCGCGCTACCATGTCACTAGCTAGGGCTCTCTCCAAGTCCGGAGCCGAACACACCAGCCAGGTCTTAACCTTTTTTTTTGCCCCTTCTCCCCTGTGCCATATCATGTCGCATCTGATTCCCGTCGTTTCTTTGCGACCTTTGATGGGGAATAAGGTTCGAAAAGATCATCTCTGATAAAACCGGCCCCGCAGACGGGGTTCGTTCGACTCGACGACTTTGCCGTTCGTACATAACACTGCTCGACGGACAGACGGTACAGGTATTTGTCCGCATCACCTGAGGCAGGCGAGGTGCTATCTGGGATGGATGGGCCTCCGCCTCGCTCGCTACGTCGTGTGAGACGGAGCGAGAGCGTCTGGTGCGGCCGTGGGTTTTCCCTGCCCGCTTGCACTGTCGGCGGTGCGCCAGCCGGCAAGGGCTCCTGCGCCCGTGATTGGCCGCGATTGCGCTCCTTCCCCAAAACCAGAGTGGGGCGTGCGGTTAGCGCACCCAGCGCCCATCTCCATCCGCAACCGCAACCAACAACCGCGCAGCGCGGGTATTAAATCCCGAGCACACGCCCTTTTTAACACACACCCCACCTCACTCTCTCTCCGCTTCGATTCGAGGCACACAGACACACACTCCTCCTCCCCCCCACACCCCCCCATACCCCTGGGATACGGGGTGTCGACCGATGGAATCCAAGCAGGAAAAGGAAAAGGAAAAAAAAAAAAAAGCAATCGCATTCGAAGCCTGTGCTGTGAGCTGGCGTATCAATTTTCCCTGTTGCACGCCTCTCTCAGCTAAGCCGGCCAGCTCTGGCCTATCACCCGCTTCCCTTGGCCTCACGACGTCTCGATCCTTTACCGCTGTCGCCCGAAGCGCCTCGCGCCCTGATATTCGAGGATGTGACGCGCCTGCTCATGCTGCTGCTGCTGCTTGCTCGCTTGCCTCTGCCGCCGCCGCGGGAGTGACAGCCACTTGCCAGGCAGACTTGCTGCGGCCGGATGGATATCCGGGGACGAGAATCGATAGAAACAAGCGCTCTGGTGGCAGATGAGACCGACCCGAGATGTGAATGCATGCAAGCCGCCGGAGAAGCGCGAGACGTCTCGCTCCACCACTGGCCTGCGCGGCTGCAGAGGAGGGCGAGGAGGACGTAGATAATAAGAAGATATACACCTGCCCTGTCTGCCTCCATCCCCGGCCCGCAAGCACCTGGGTTCTGATCTGTTCCTTTCTTCTATTCTACCACCTGGGCACCCTCTTTCCGGGTTGGGCCTCTCCGCTTCGCGCTCTCGTTCGCTTGCTCGCTGGCCGAACACTTTACAAGTTACCTCGCCTTATTAATATTATCACCCCACTCCTTGCTGTCTTTCCCTCCACTTCCCTTTCTACCCTTCTACCCTTCCTCCTTTTTCTTCTCCCTTTGCCTAGACCCTTGGCTCCCGTCGCACCTACGTTGCGCTGCGTATAAGCTTGGCTCGTCAAGTCGGGATAGTTGCGACTCTGCTTACTTGCCTGCAACCCTCCACAACTTTTTTTTTTTTTTTCCCTTCTTTCTTCCCCTTCCTTTCTCGCCCCTGGGCTAGCCCCAAAACGCACGGAACGAGTCAAGGTACGCAGTGGCCCTCCTATCCGCCTTTTCTGCGTATTCTCCGCCTCAAGCTTTTATTGTTATCCATCGCACATTTGCCTACGCTTCCTCAAAACACCTCTCCGCACTTGCGCCGTTCCGGTTATTTGCTCACCCGAAAAAGGCAAGATATTAGAGTCGGGAAATCGCCACGCGGGAGGCAGCACGAGCCCGAAGCTAAATTGTACGCCGAGCATCAAAAAAGCGGGCAGCTTTTTCTCTTATCCCGTCCTTTCTTTGTTCAAGTGGGCTGCCGGTCGTCTGGACTGGGGGCCGAAAATTGGCGAGGTTCGGTTTCGGCTGGGATTTGACTGGAGCACAGGCCCTCCTAACCAGAGCCATTGCATTATTCTCCAGGCCTCCGGGAAACAGGCGCAGCCCGAACAGTCGCGCGTCAAAAATCTCCAGCCAGAGCCAAGCGCCCTTCAGCTGCTTCCCAGCTTGTTGGATTTGCCTTGGGGTCCCGCCACACACATACGCATACGCACAGGCACCCAACTCGCACGCCCACCCCCTCCCCGAAAGAAGAAGGAAGCGACGAAGCGCGCCTCTCTCGTCTCGACCGACCACGGGCATTATACGGTGCACGGCAAGCTTTCCATACCCGGGACAGCCCTCCCCTCCTGATCACAAGGAACGAGCCGATCAAAGAGAGGAAAAAAAGAAAAAAAAAAAAAGCTGCCTGGCCCTGCAAAGCTGCGATCCACTTTCTCGTCCCGCCCCTTGACCGGAACGTCAAACCCGCGCGACACCAGCTGGTGGAGGCTTGCTCCTCTGACGTGTCATCTCGGCGGTCGACCTGGAGAAGCTTGAACGTCTCTCCCGGCTCTCTGTCGTGCTCCAGGTCCTGCCCGGCATACCCAGCGCTGACCAGCCTGCCTGGTGGGTGGCCCTTGCGTCGTGACAGCTGCGACGGGCGATCCACTCCAGAACTCTGAGCTTCGGCGCTGCATCGCTCTTACTCTATTCAGGCCCACGCCGGCGCGCGCCATACGCACACGCCACCCTCCCTGCAGACCCTCCCACCCCCTCCGTTATTACTGTTCCCGTCTCGACGCTTGTACGAACGAACAACACGGCGACGATTCTCCAGCGACCAGAATCAAAAACAAAAAAAAAAGACAACACCGACACCACGCACTGCCACTGCCACTGCCACCAGCCGCTGCCTCTTCAAAGTTCCTTGGATTTGCGAAAAGAGCAGTTTGTCAGTTGGCAGCCCGCGCCGCGCACGCACCCCTCGCGTCGGCGCAGATTCACCGACACACAAAAACCCTGCGGCCTTCTGAATCACACACAGCCTGGATGGCCGATTCCCCACACGAGACGAACCGCATTCCCCCATAACAGCACAGCGTCTTTTTGCCTCCCTCGTCGCCCGCTTCCTTCGCTCGCCGCGCCAGGACCATCACGCATCCCTGCAGTTGCTGCTGCTGCTGCTTGCTACTCGCTCCTCCTCATCCTGTCCTCGCCAGAACCAGTCCGTCTCGTCGTCTTTGCTTTTCCCAACCGCGGCCTTGACCACCACCCGCGGCCCCGCAGAAAAAGCCGGCATTGTCTTTTCTTTTTTTTTCTTCTTTTTTCCCTTTATCTGTCTACGAGTTCCCTTTGTTCTCATTTACATATACCCTAATAATTCACTCCCCTAGTGTGCGTTTTTGGTGCTGTGCGACCTCGCCCTCCCGAGTTTGTGCAACGACAAAGAGCACGGCAAGGGAAAAGGCGCTTAGCGGCCCAGCTCAGCCGCCTTTTCTCATTTCGCTCCCAAGGTCCGCCCCAGGCGCCACATTTAGGGCCTCTTCCGTCTCGTCAGCGCCCTCGACTCGACCCCCTCCCCCTGGTGCTCCGCATTGTGCGCCGCCCAAAGAAGCAGAAACCCCGTCAGAAAAATAAGCCGGATCTTTCCTGACTACCGACCTCGGCTTCTGGCGACAAGGCGATCTCCCGCTTGCCTTGGCGGCCTTTTCTTTTTCTTTTCCTTTTTCTTTTCTGTTTTTGTCCTACTTTATTGTTGGCGGCGTTGCGCTTTCCCGCATATATCCGACGACGCGCGCGCAACCGTCGCCTGTTGAAGCATGGCAACGTTTACCGCCCTAAATGGGGGCTCACCCAAAGCGTCCGAAGCCGTCAACGGCAGCAGTGCGCCGGCCAGGAGGAATGGTTCCGAGGAGCGCCAGAGCACCACCCCAGCAGCACCAGCACCGGCACCGGCACCGGCACCAGCACCAGCACCCACAGCCACTGTTGCGCCGGGAGCCGGGTCTCCCAGCGGCAAGGCCTCTGCGCCGGCCGAGATTGCGTCCGCGCCTGCAGCCGCCCTCAACAGACATGACCGGGAACGCGACCACCAGCAGCAGAGCGAGGCCGAGCGCGAGCGCGAGCGGCCCAGGAGTAGCTGGACAGGGGTGCTCTCGCCCGCCGAGGAGCGGCTGCCTGCGTTCCGGCCGGCTGCGTATCCAGGTGCCCAGGACTCAGCTTCTCCGAACAAGCGGAAGCGATCTCATTCGCCCCCGTCTCCGGCCGAGGGCTCTCGCGACCACTTTGGCCGCCGGGGAGGATCCGAGCCCAGGGAGACGGCTCATGCCGCACCACGTGATCGCGGCAGCTTGAGCCCTCCCAAGCCCGGTCACGACACGGATCTCAGGAGGGCGCTTGGCCGGGAAAGCGCTCGGGACTTTGAGCGCAGTGGCGGAGTCCGGCCCAAGTTCGCCATGATGAGCATGAAGGACGACAACTGGGGGCCCAACTACGAGCAGCTGCACTCTGCGGTGCCCGACTCGGCCGTCAGCGAGGTCGACCCCATCGGCGACCTGGGTCACTTCGAGAGCAGCCAGATGGCCGACGCGGAAATGGATGATTCTCCTGTCGCCTCTTCGTACCGCCACACCTCGTTCGTCCCCGAGCAGCGCCGCGACGGAGTCATCCAGTCCGATCCCAAGAAGAGGAAGCGCAATTTCAGCAACAGGACCAAGACTGGGTGCCTCACCTGCAGGCGCCGGAAGAAGAAGTGCGACGAGGCCAAACCCGAATGTGAGTTGTTGTCTCCCCGTGGTCCTGTCGTATGCCTGGATCACCAAAACTGACCGGGCCCTTTTCGCCCTTTTCGCGCAGGCTCCAACTGCATCAAGGGAGGGTTCGTCTGTGCTGGATATCCACCCCAGCGTACTACCTGGGCCAAGCAGGAGAACAAGGCGGTGGCGGTTCAGATCGAGAGCAAGGACCCAAACTATAGGCCTCCAGGGGCTTACGGCATGGGCGGCTCCCGCGAGCCCTATGCGGCCCAGGGTCAAATCCAGGCCCAGAGCCAAGGCCAGCCCCGAAGCCAAAGCCCGGCGCAGAACCAAAACCAGAGGCAGAGCCAAAGCCAGAGCCCGAGCCCAAGTCCGAGCCCGAGCCAGGGTCAGGACCAGAGGCAGCCATCCCTCGTTCCCCAGGCCAAGCGCGAGCCGCTTCCGGCATGCCGCGGCCAGGCTCTCCGCATCCAGACGCCAGCCCAGCGCCTGATAACAGAGGAGGCTCGCCCCATGAACATGCTGAACTCGCCGACAGCCGCTGACGGCAAGGTTTCCGTGCGGTTCCCGGGCGTGGCACAGACCATGTTGATGACGCCCGACAGCGCGGGGACGCAGACGAAAGCAAAAGAATTCCCTCCCACACGCGTCCCGCCGCTGCACGACCTGAGCAGAAAGGTGCCGGAGCCGACCAGCGCGCCGCAGCAGTCGCAGCTCGCCCCGGGCCAGATGGGGAGGACGAGCCCGCCGCCCAATTCCATGACGAGCGGCGTGCAGGCGACGGCGCAGGCGGCGCTGTCGCACCCGTACTCGTCGGCGCCGCGGCCCCGCAGGGAGAAGGACCAGATGCTGGGCGGGCTCATGTTCTACCCCTACGACAAGGAGCTGACGCTGGAGCGGGAGCGCTGCAGCACGTCGGTGTGGCGGTTCAACAACGCCACGAACCCGGGCAACGGCGTCTCGCCCACGGAGCGCTCCCGGCTCTTCCGCGAGATCCTGCAGCCGAGCGAGGGCGTGCAGCTCTCGCAGGCGCACGTGTCGCCCGTCACCCACACGGGCCAGCTGGGCGCCGGCGTCATGGTCGAGGCGCCCTTCCACGCCGACTACGGCTACAACATCAAGATCTCGGACAACGTCGTCGTCGGCCGCAACTGCTCCATCCACGACGCCGGCGAGGTCACCATCGGCGCCAACGCCGTCCTCAGCCCCAACGTGTGCATCTACACCACAGACCTGCCGCTGGACCCCCGCCAACGCAACGGCGCCCGCGGCTCGCAGTCGGCCAGGGCCGTCCACATCGAGGAGGACGTCTGGGTGGGAGCCAACGTCGTCATCCTCCCGGGCGTCAGGATCGGAGCCGGCTCCACGGTTGGTGCCGGATCTCTCGTTACCAAGGTATGTACACTTTACGCGCGTTGTTTCGGGCTCCCTTTGTGTCTCGATCGACAGCAGCAGCAGCAGCAGGTTGTCTGACATTTGCCTTAACAGGACCTGCCGCCTCGCTCTATATGCTACGGACAGCCGGCAAAGGCTCACAGGCCAGTCCCCTTGAATTAGTCCTGGAATAAGGCCCGCAGGCCATCATCGACTTTGATCACCATTTTGTTTTATTGTTTTCTCGCCTTTTCCCTTATACTTTTGACGCACGGGACATGTACACTGGAAGGAGTACCTTGGCATCTTGACCTATGGGGCGGCACTGTTCTGTTTTTTTCTGTCTGTTGTTTTGCTCATTTTCACTTGTTTGCATGATACCCATTGCGTGCACAAAAACAAGAAATCCAGACGCATTTTCGCTTGATTTGTCCATCTTTTGTTTTTCTCACTTACCCACACCCACCCATTTGTTTCATTATACACGCATGATTTGTTGCGCGCAGCACGACCCGGTTAAAGGAGAGGAGGATCTTAATGTTTTATCTGAAAACAGAAGACGCGGGGAAGAGACTCTGGCAGTCCCTTCTCTTTTCCGAGGCGAAAAAACGTACCTACCTACTCTACTACCTTACCTATGATCATGGAAAACGACCGCATAGAATTGATTGTTGTGTTCCGTGCCAGCACAGCCCTTTTTTTTCACACCCCTCTCCTCGCTCCCTCTCCACCCCTGACGTTGACGATGTGACATCACACACGGTCATGACCTCGGTTCCGACGGCGTCCGTCCGTCCGGGGCGGGCTGGAGTTACAACCCGGAGGATTTGGGTTTTATTTCTTCCCCTTTGAGAGATGAAATGCCGAGCCGAAGGAGTAGCGGTCAACGAGCGGCCTGCCACGCGGCATGCACACTCAGGGTGGTATGGCATGCCAGCCTCGCCACGCGGTATATAGCAGTACAACTCGGGAACTTATACTACTACTGCGCCAGGAGGGTGGGAATCACTAAGCAGGAACGGCAAGGCATAATCCCCTTTCCACGATGTAAATGGCCTGGCCTGGCCGTTTTTGCTGACATGTCTCTTGGCGGTGGCATCGGGGGTTCTGGCGGTGATGGCCGGGCCCTGCACGTCAGCATGCACGGCGGCCTGACTGCATGAGAGGGAGGGACCTGGTCGAGGCTCGAGGCTGGATGGTTTGTCCGTGGAGTTGTGCGTCCCACGGCAGTGAGAAACGTGCCCAGGCGCCAATGGCCGCTGCCTAAAATAGGTAGATAGGTAGTGACCTCCATCGTCGGCTACGGGGAAAGGAAAATGCTGCCCTTCTCGGTGACAGTCGAGCCTCCCGAGCCGCCGGCACCGGAACAGAACAGAGCTAGGTTCTCGTGCGTCGACCCACCACAGCTACTTTGACTCTCACAGCTTTGCGAATGCACGACGGGCTTATTGCATATTTCCTAGAGTGATAGGACCATGGCAAGAAAAGTACTAGCTAGCACTAACCCAAGACAGGCCCGCCAGGACGTTATTAAGCTCACATACACACACCCCCTGCCCGGCGCCTTCACCTCTTCTGCCTCTTGCCCTTGTCGCTCGTCGCCGAGAGCACGCTCGCACTACGCTTGTGCCTGCTCCCCGGCCGCGAGCCCGGACGCCCGCTCCTGTCCTTGTCCCCGGCGGTCTCGTCCTCGCCATTCGTGACAGCCGCTGCTGCTGCTGCGAGCGCTGCGGCGCTCTCGGCAGCGGCAGGAGTCTTCTCCTGCGCTTTGCTGTCCGTCGCTGCGGCCGCATTTTCTGGTGATGCACTGTTGTTGCTGCTGCCGCTGCTGGATTTGTCACCGCCACCCGCCGTCCCGTTCGGCACCGCCTTCTCGCCGCCGTCCTTGTCCTTGCCCTTGTCCTGGTCCTTCGCCGAGTCGCCACCTGCCGTTTCCGACGGGCCGTCAGTCTTGCCGTCCGCGGCCTTGTTGTCCGCCTTGATACCCGCCTTAGCTGCGAGCCCCTGTGCCTTCTCGCGCTCGACTCTCCGTGCGTTCTCAATCTTGAGCTCGCCGTCGAGCTTGTCAAGCTGCTTGCGAAGATCGACGAGCTGTGTGACCGTGTGGACGAGCTGCTCGAACTGGGACGTGACGGCCGCCGTGGGCATGGTGAGGCGGCCGGGCACGTCGAGCTCGTTGAGCACGTTCGTGATGCGCTGCTGCTGCTGGCCGCTCTTGTGGTTGAAGAGCTTGTTGACCTTCTCGTACCGGAACGTCGGCCCGGAGCCCAGCCGGTCGTGGTACGACACGCCGTACACCTGCTCCTCTTGCTCCGTGAGCCGCCGACGTTCGGGCTGCGCCGCCCCGCCCTTCTTGTTGTTGGGCTTGCTGGGCGCCTCCACAGGCGTGGCCTTCTCGGCCGCGGCCGACTCCCGCTGCGCGATCGCTGACGACGTGGCGATGCTTTCGCGGCGACTCTCGGATCCGGCCGTGGCCGGCGTTGCCGCGCTCGCCGGTGCTTGCTGTCCGTTGGGGCCTGCACCGCCTGGGGCGGCCAGGTTTGAGCCGTCCGAGGCCATGAGCGACTTGCGCTTCTTGGATTTGTCGGCCGTCATCAGAGTCTTGAGGAGCGTCTCGAGGCCTTGGCTGGACTTGAAGGTGCTGATGTCGTGGTCCGAGGGCGGGAAGTCCAGGCGGTTGTAGAGGTCGCGGCGCTCCTCGTTGAAGCGCTCCTGTCTCGCGAGGATGCGCTTCACCTCGAGCAGGAGCGACTCCTCCTCCCTCGCCTCCTCCTTGGACCTGCTGAGCGCGTTGGCGGCGAACTTCTTGCGCTGCGTCTCCATGTGGGGGTCGAACTTGAGCATCGTCTCGTAGAGCGAGAACTCGGGCTGCGACATGTACTGCGCCGGCTTCTGCACTGCCATCATCTTGGCCGCGACCTCGTAGTACCTGGCCTTCAGATCCTCCATCGACCGGGGCGCTGGTACTGGTACGACGGCCGCGCTGTTCCCATTCGTAGCCTGGCCGCCAGGACGTGAGGGCGTGTATTCGTACCGGTCCCATATCAGCGCCCACCGTAGGTCGAAATCCCTGACCAGGTCCAGCAGGTAGTCCGTCTCCTCCTTTGTCCAGTCGTGCCGTCGCAGGTTGGAATGGTACTGGTCGTCGGTGTACTGCGGCACATCGACGTGCACGTTGAACTTGGCAAACGCCGAGTCCTCGAGCGGCCGTGCCGTCTTCTCCTGCTGCCTATCCTGCTGCTGTTTATCGCCGTCGGCGCCTTCCATGGGCACATCGTCATTTTCTTGGGTCGTCGCGCGGTCGCCGCCGCCAGTTTCTTTCCTCCTCCAATGTCGCAGAATCAAGCTGTCGTCGCCCCTGGCCGAGTTTTTGAATGGGCGCAGCTCCCATCGCGACGCGGCCTTTTTTGTCGCCTGGGACCGCCGCCTCTTGAAGATGGAGGCCTCTGGGATGATGGCGATTGGGTTGTCGCCGCCAAGACTCTGCACCTCTCTTGCCAGTCCTTTCAGGTTTGTTCGTGGTGCCGTTGTCTTGGTTCTTTTCGTTGGTCGTGATGCGGCGCCATCCTGTGGGAGGTTCAGCACGTCGCGGACGTCCAACGAGGCCATGTCGGGCGGGCCTGGTTGGCCAACAGGGTGTGGAGTTCGGCTTAGAAAAAAAAAATTCAGTGCTGCACCACGGGGCACCCGGGGCGGCAATTCAATTCGTTCCGGCTGGCAAAACGCGCATTACAAGCGATCTAAAAAAGTATTAATACACGGGGGGGAGTCGACGAGAAGTAAGCGATTGAGCCGCAGCGGTTTCTCGGATGCGCCAGTGTTTTTTTCGCTCGCGTTTGATGGATGGACTTTTGCAGCGTGGTGACGCGTTGCGACCGTGATTTTTTTTTTTTTTTGATTTCTCGAGGTGCAATAGCGGGCGGCGACCCATTGCGGGACAAGGGAAAATATTGTTTGGGGAGCTTGCACGAGCTCCGTTCAGGTGAGTTGAGACTTGATGACGCGACCCACCATAGCACGTGACACAGCCATCAACACCCCTGTCGAGCACTTGCTTCTAACGTGGCAGCTTTCGCAAAGCACTGGCCGTATGGGCCATTTTGAAGGACATCAGGGGGTCTCGGCGCATTCAATCTCCCGACGACGACGACGACGAAGACGACGAGTAGAAGGCATATCTAAACAAGAGGCACGAGAAAAACGGGGCAGGCAATCCCTCGTCTTCAAACGCAGCCGGGCACAATGAGGCCTCTCCTATCGCTCCTGTCGCTGAGCGCCGTCGCGCAGGCGCTCTACTTCTACATCGACGGCACGTCGCCCAAGTGCTTCTACGAGGAGCTGCCCAAGGACACCCTGGTGGTAGGCCACTACACGGCCGAGGAGTACGACGAGCACCGGCAATCATGGTCCAAGCACGACGGCATCTCCATTTACATCTCGGTCGACGTACGCTCTACTTTTCCCCCTCCTCTCGAGCCCCAGCCGTAAGAAGGAAAACTTCTGATGATCTCTAACAACCAAAACAGGAAACATTTGACCGCGACCACCGCGTCGTGTCGCAAAAGGGCAGCAGCAGTGGACGCTTCACCTTCACGGCGGCCGAGTCGGGCGAGCACAAGCTCTGCTTCACGCCCTCGTCCAACAGCGGCAAGATGGGCTGGCTGTCGGCGGCGGCCCACAACGGCGGCATCCGGCTGACGCTCGACCTGGCCATCGGCGAGACGTCGGCGCTCGAGAGCAGCGACAAGGGCAAGCTGGAAGACATCGCCACTCGCATCAAGGACCTGAACCAGCGCCTGCAGGACATTCGAAGGGAGCAGGTGTTCCAGAGGGTACGTCTTTTTTTTTTTTTTTTTTTTTTTTGCTTCGCCACCTTTTAGACACGCTGGCCGTATATGTGTTATACTAAAAAAAATTACGCAAAACAGGAACGAGAGGCCGAGTTCCGCGACCAGTCCGAGTCGACAAACGCCCGTGTTATTCGTTGGATCCTGATTCAGCTCACCATCCTCGGCATCACCTGCGCCTGGCAGCTCTCACATCTCAGGGCTTTCTTCATCAAGCAGAAGCTCACGTAAAAGGAGAAAGGCCACCTACCAAAAAAAAAAAAAAAAAAAAAAAAAAAAAAAAAAAAAAAAAAGANAAAAAAAAAAAAAAAAAAATAATAATAAAAGAGGCGTGCTGCGCAAGGTTTGTGCTGTGTGTGCAATTTCGGGCATCGGTGGCAACAGGATCTTGGGCAATGGAAAGGGAGACATGTGAATTGTGGAGTAGCTGTTTATATCCTTCTTGTTTCTCGGCCAAGGTCTGCCTGGTATTCATCTCTTGGACATGCGGCCGGTGTCGGCGTGATATTGATCTGAAAAGTGAACTGATGTCCAGGCTGTCTGTCGTCAAGTATGTCTGTCTCTTTGCGGCGCGCCAAGTCGCATGGTCATCACAGAGGGGGAGATTTAATTTGTGCTCTGAAAAATTTCCTAGAGCTGCTAGAGGTAACCCTCATTCAAGAGAACGCTTCGAAGAGAGGAGTAAAAGAACCGGGTGACGCGGAAGGCCAGAGATCAGGACATCAGTCGTATTACGAGTGTCTATGAGACCCATTTTTTGAGTGTTGTCATCATTACCTCAATCTATCGACAGCTTGAAAGTTCCTCCACGCGCTCTGATAGCTTGCTTGAGCTCTATCGTTTGCCCCCATTTCACAGAAGAAATCGAACATTCGCGACACGTCAACAAACACAAAGAATGGCTTGCTAACTTCACATACCCGACGGGAGCCTCATGCTCCGCTCCAAAAACAAACCATTCTCTCCAACGACTGCTATACGTATTATGAACAAGGAAGTGGAAAAGGGAGGGAGAGCCGTAAGACCCGATGCAAACAAAACGTTCAGTGAGCGATGAAAAAAGATGAAGAAAAAAAAAGAGAGAAAAAACAGAAACGTCACCAGCGCCGTGCTCGTGTTGCGGGCCAACAAAATGATTAAGGAAGTGCATGTATGGCTGATCTTGGTCATGGCTGAACGGCGTTAGAAAATGGATAACCTCGCGTGTCCAATATTCTTGTCAACACACTTGGTCACGGGCCACAGCATTGATGGCGTGACCTTGGTGGCCGCAGAATATGGGCTACAAGCAACCCAGCTGTTCTTGTCCTCCCTTCCTGTGTATCGCAGTCAGAAGCGGACAAGAGCCAACTCGAAGGCCCAGGCCAACGAATGCCATCACCATCACCAAGTTGTTTTGGCAACGTGTGGGAGGAGAGCGGGGCAGGGGCCATGGGGTGAGGCGGGCCGTCTCGATCGTATGGCAGGGTTCGGTGGGCGAGGCGGGCGCCTCCTGTACGAGGCAACGGATTGGACGGAGGGCGAATGCGTGGGACCGATGCATCGTAAGGGGATGACCCAGTAAACAGTCGTGTGAACAGTGCAAGACGCCGATGAAGGAAACACATGCGGGATGGTCGGGGGGTGTCCCGTTGGTGGTCTAGATGCCCGCTCCCAAGAGCAGAGAAGCACACTACCAGGCAACGGCGAGGCTCCCCTGTGGAACGATTACCTCCCGGCCGGGCGATGAGTGAGAACGAGAGAAGAGAAACGGAAGAGCAAAAAAAAAAAAAAACCGAGCTATACAGGTACTGAGCACAAGATGTCAACAACGCGGCTAGCCACAGCAGATGGTCTTCATGAACTTCTGGAAGCCCGTGGGTTGCTGCTCGGCAGGGCGGCTGTTAGGGGCCTGGGGCGGCGTCATGTTGTGCTGCTGCTGGTGGATCGGCCTCTGCGGCAGGTTCTGTGTGCTGTTCTGGAACTGGGCCTGCGTAGAACCCGTCGGCGTGGCCATATCCCGGAGACCCCCGACTCCGCTCGCCCTCTGGGCCATTATGGCGCCGGGGGCGTTTTGCCGACCTTTCCCAGGATTCTGTTTGATCGGCGAAGGAGGCGGGGGCTGCGCGGCGTTTAAACGGTCGACCGTGAGACGTGCGCGAGGGTCGGTGCCGTGGGTGCCACCGCCGTTGCGTGAGTTTCCGTGGAGCTCCATGTTGGATGCCCCAGGCCGGGCGTTGGGGTTGTGCATGGCTTGCCTGTCCCATTCGCTCTTCTTGTCCTTGCCGACCTTCATCCAGTCATACTCGCCATCCTCCACTCCGCCCGTCTCCTTCAGCGCCTGGGTGAAGAGTTCGCGCAGATAGTCGTAGTCGGGCGTGTCCTCGAAGCCAAGGTTGCGGACGTACGTGAGGTACTTCTCGAACTGAACCGGGAAGCCTTCGCAGAGGTCCTTGATGACGGTGGTCTGCTTCTTCTCGCCGATCTTCTCGTACTTTTGCTTGTTCGTCGCCGCCTTGAGGCCTTGCCAGGGAAGACCGCCACGGAGGAAGTACATAAAGACGTGACCGAGGGCCTCGAGGTCGTCTCGCCGGGACTGCTCGCGGCCGAGATGGGTGTTGATGCTCATGTACCTGGCAGTACCAGATAGGGACTTGCGCTCCCGATAAGGAATGTGCTGCTTCGTCTTGGGGTCGCGGTACTGCTTGGCCATACCAAAGTCGACAACGTGGATAACATTGGCCGTCTTTGTGCCAGGACGTCCGATCAGGAAGTTGTCGGGCTTGATATCGCGGTAAATTAGGTTCTTCTCGTGAATCGTCTGGACACGGGACAGCTGCAGGGGGGATTCAGGTCAGCATGATAATACACGGCGATACTCGAGGCAGGCTTCGAGCATACCATCTGCTTGGCAACCATGACAACCGTCTTGATTGTGAATCGGCGGTTGCAGTGGTCGAAGAGATCTTCCAGAGACGGGCCGAGGAGATCAATGACCAGTATGTTGTGAAGGCCCTCCTGGCCAAAGTAGTAGACATTAGGAATGCCGGCTGGATAGCAGGAAGTTCTCGTCAGCATATCGCCCATGGGATGGCTACTGGGTCTCGAGGTTATGTGCGGGCGTCGACTCACGGCAGCCAACCAGAATCTTGTACGTCCGGTACTCGTCGCGAAGTTGAGGAGCATCACTCTTCCTTGGCTCCTGCACACAGCCGAGATTTTGCTAGGTTAGCTCTGTATTCCGCAGAGGCCGGCAAGGCGCCCCAAGAGCAGAAGAGGATTAGACGCACAAACTTGATGGCGACCTGCTGGTTGTTGAGCAGGTTTGTGCCCTCGAAGATGACGCCGAAGGAACCCTCGCCAATCTTCTTGCCGACGCGGTAATGCACGCCGACGACGTTGGATGATGAGGATGCCATGGTGGCTGGGAGATGGGGGTCCGTCGCCGGACGCGGATATTGTGTAGAAAATTAGCGACCGTGGGAGCGAGCGAAGCGACAGAAAAACGGGTCGGATCAGTGTTCGGGAAGACGGCGACGCGTGTCCTGGGAAGGAGTGCGGCAGAAGCAGTGCGTCGTCGGGATTGTCGTGTTCTACAGCAGCAGGCACGGGTCAGGATGTCAGTTGGCGGTGAATGACGGGGTGAGCCAAAGAGAAAGGCGCGGTTTTGTCGCCTGGGGTCGGATGGTGGCAGAGCAAGAGGATGAGTAAGGCGGGATCGGCGTGACCTAAAGCAGGGAGGGAAGACAACGGGTGCGGACGGCGCGTGGGGACGGGCCAGAATGCAGGCGACGTGCCGAACGGCTCAATTGAGCCAAGCACCCGCCCAGCTGGAAAACCACACTAACCTGGGGGGAATGGGACGAGGGCAGAGACGAAGCTGCTGCGAATCGACGGTCGGTCGGCGGTAGTGTTGCCTAGAAAAAGGAGCCAGGCGCCCGGGAGACCGTCTGTTTCTTCCAAAAACTCTCCTTTCTCTTGCAAGCCACCAAGAAGCCTCGCAAAAGAGAAGAAAAAGGAATGGGAAAAGGGGTAGGCCCGGCGACGGTGGAAGCGATCGAATGGGTCGAGTAGAGTGAACCCCGAGGGACCGGTAGGAAAGAAAATAAGAAAAAAAAAAAGTCACCTCCAACTTTGTGAATTGCCCTCTCTACGGCCGCGATGCAAGGCTCGCAGGTCTATTGTCGAATCGAGAAGGCACCATACGCCGGCAGGTAGGGTGGTGTCGGGTTGGGGAGCGGGAAAAGAAGGGGAAAAAAGAAGGAAGAGAAAAAGGGAGGTTGCAGGACTCGTCGCGGGCAAAAGCAGCCCGCACCCGCACAGAACAGCAACTTCGGCACGCCCCAAGCAGCGGGCACGGCAACAACCCAATCCCCCAGGGGCCTGGCTGGACTGGGCCACACACGAGGGCCGAATGGAGATCAGGGCCCCGACGTCTGATTGATTTGATTTGCCCAGCTGAGCTGGGGGTGCGAGCCGACGCCTGGTGCAGCGCGCCCTGCGGGTCCCCCACGGCACCCCTGGCGGCTCTTATTTTTCTGCTGCTGCTGCTGCTGCTGCTTGCCGCGTTACCACAGCTTTTTCCTTCTGGCGCAACGAATCTTGACCGGGGCAGCAGCAGAGCATTGAAAAGCCTCGTCCCCCGCCCCAGATCCCTTAGCAACCTTGGCAACAGCGCCATTCCCAGCTCGGGGCGGGCCCTCAGGGGTCCATCAGCAATGGATGGGAAAGCGCCGGCGGGCGGGTCCTTGTTCGGTCGCCCGCTGTCAGCCGCCTCGAGTCTTGGGTTTGAGAATACACGCCTGCCGCCTCGTCAACTGTAAAAAAAAACAACGGCGCGGACAACCTGCAGCCCCCTTTTCCCCACGTCTTTCTGCTCTCACTCTCACCCACCCCCCCGATTGACGTTTTACCTCACAGTTTCTATTTTTCTTTCCTGCCAAGCGTCGCATCCGTGTGTCGCGCCTGCCCGACCAACCTCGCAAAAACGTTGCAGCACGCGCATACACCGCCCGGCCCGGCTCTCGCCTGCCTTCCAGCATCTCGCGTGCCCGCTGACTGTAAAAGTAGGTAGGTAGGGGACCCGGCTCTACAATAGCAGACAGCACGGCTACCGTCGCCGAGCCCTGGGCCGACCGATGGGGCGATCGTCTGCCGGCCGGAAAACATGCACTCGATGCGAAATGCAAGAAAAATAAAATCTACATGCACAAATGGATCGATCAAACAAGGGGAGAAGGATCTCTTTTGATTGATGTCAGGCCGAGTGCCCAAAACTCGGTGGTCGCCAAGGGGGCCCCGGCTCGATGCAAATTTCATGGGGAAAGCAAGTCCCAGATCCTCTCCGAGTACCACGCCGCAATAACAAGCGGTTACCGGCCCTCTTTTGCGAGGTTGTTTGGAGGTACCTCTGGCCATCGAGTTGGCAAGAAAAGAGAGAACGGACATTCTGCTCGTGGACTTCCACAGCATCTGCGAATAGCATAGTAATTCGAGCTAACTGTATCTGCATGTGGTCTTGCTGACTCCGGGCCGGCCCCAATGCGCCCCTTGTGCCAACTTTCGATTCGTCGTCGAGAATCAATGGATTCTCCCCTTCTAGCTCCCCGGGCGGCCCTGCTCGCCCCTTCTCCAGCCAACCACCGTCGGCGGCTGCGCCGTGCCCCACGCCAGTGCCCAGTCAGATGCTCTCAGGCGCTGCGACAGGGATAAATTGGCTTGCAGAAGGCCGTAGCGGTCGTTTGTGTTTATTTTCTGTCTTTTTTGCCTTTCGAGCCTGCAGACCAAGCCTGACCCAAAAAGTCTCGCGTGCATAGCCGCCCAGGCTGTTAGTGTGCCATTGGGAGGAGGGGGACGAATGGAGGATGCTGACTTGTCCCGACATGGTGCATGGATGCGAGCCCACCGGAATCATCATGTGCATCCATGTTTTCTTGTTTTCTAGGTTAGGCAGGTTGCCTGCTTTGCCGCTAGGCTGCCGAACGTTGTGGGAGCCCGTCCTGCCCGCCTCTAGACGTACCTAAGCCAAGAAACCAAGGCACGGCCTCGTGAGCAGCCCGGAGATCTTGCAGTCAATCGATTCCAACCCCTCCATCACCACAGGGAAGCCCGAGCCTAAACCTTCCAGGATAGCAAGTGTTGTAGGCAACCCAACCCAACCCAACCCAGGTCAAGATCCGGCCCAATGGAGCAGGTCTTCCTTCGGTTGCTCCAGGTTCCCTTAGACAAATGTGCAGTTTGAGCTGTTTCACGACGGCTTTGACACGGCCTGGCTTTGCTTTGAGCCGGGATACGAAGCAGATCATGCGGGACGTGCATGTGGCCGTCCGAAGAAGCAAAGCCAGAGGATCCTGACAGCAAATCACTCCAAGTCCGTCCGGCAGTGCAAGCCGCCAAAGCTCTCTCTTGTTGTGAGCCAGACTCCAATCCTCCATCCCTGCCAGTCAGATCTCCGCACACAGCCCACGTCGGTGTCTCTGTCTGTCTGCTTGATCGCCCGGGCAGCGGTGGTGGCGCCATTTAAAAGTCCGTTTTTAGTGAGCGTCGGTCAATGCACAGGTCGCCCTGCTCCGCCCTGCCCTACCCTACCCTCCGGTGGCGAAATATCTCACTCCCGCTAGCGAAATGCCCGTGTGTCCGTGTTGCCGTTTTGACCACAGGCCTCCCGTGTAGCCCCCGCCACGCAATTGATGGAAAAGAAGGGAGGAAAAAAAAAAAAAACGACGGACAGAGCGCCAGTGCCTTCTTGTCTCACTTGTCCAACGCCAGGTCCGCCGCCCATCCAATGTGCCCGCCTTTGAAGCGCGAGGAATGTCCGGTTCCATTCGTTCCCGTCACCGTCCGGCACTGTCCAGGCGCCAGCCCCTAGCCGGCCCTACCGATCCCGCCGCCAGATGGTCAAGCTTAATTCGCCACTCACCCAGGCTGCCGCCCAGCTACTTGTGTCGCCTTGGCACACCGTTACATGGGTCTGTGGTGGTTGGTGTGGCACACCAGCCTGCAAAACCTGCCGGATGCCGTCCAGACTGCTCGGCTTTGTATTCCAAAACGGTACAGCAACGCGCAATGACATTAAACAGCCAGGAATACTAATACTAGAGAGTCGAAAGATACAGCCAAGGGAAATCTTCGTCTCGGAACAACCATGTGCCCAGAATGCAGACAAATGAAATTATATGTACAGCCCATGCAGAGGCTCCAGCCCCGCTTCAAAATACCTCGCACGACAAGTCCGACCCTATAACGCCAACGCATTCGTCCTCCTGAGCAAATGTCCCAGTGCCCGTTTGTTTACTTTCCGACAGTCTCCGTCCATCCTCACCGTAACCAGTGCCAAGGAGGCGACTCTGGTCACAAACATTACCTCCTCAAGCCCCCTTCACATCCCCAAGCCGGCCGACCTACTAGGCGCTGCCGTTGAGGAAAGGCGGCGGGCTCACGCTGCTGCCGTTGACCCGCGACCTGTCACCGCCGTTGGCCAGAGCAGCGCCCTCCTCCGTCACCCTGTCGAGATCTTCCTGCACCATCCGCCTAGACTCCTCGAGGGCCGTCTGGTACCAGTGATCCATCCTTGACTTGGCGATGTACTTGGACAGCTCGGCGTCTTCGGCTTTCATCGCGTCTAGAAGCTTCCGCTTCAATGACTCGTCCATGCCGTCGAACCGGCTGTCCAGGCTGTCTGTGTACACGCCTAGCGCCTCCGACGGCGTGACAAGGGGCTCGAACTTTTGCTCGCCGTGATACTCTGAAAGTCTCGTCAGTACCGTGCTCTTAAAGAATCCCATGTCAGAACAGAACGTGCGTGGTGTCTTACTGTAAGCATTGCAGGCGTATAGTGTCAGATACGACGATGTGTCGGCAAGCGAACGGCTCATGGCGCTGTCGTCCTTGAACTGTGTGTTGTTGATGCGCGTCCAGTTGTCCCGGATGAAACACCGCCTCCAGATGACCCGGTTCGCCTTCTTCACCTCCTCGCCTCGCAGGCTGAGGTGGGCCACGCGTAGAGCGCAGAAGAAGAGGTCGTCAAAGATGTCGAAGCCGGGAGACGCCGGGTCGACCTTGATGGATACCAGCGTGAGCAGGTCAATCAGCGTCAGAGCCTCCAACGCCTCGTGCCGAAGCAGGCGGGTCATGGCATCCTCGAAGACGCGGAGAAGAGCCTTGTGCTTCTTCAACATGCTTCCGGCGTGGTATTCTAGCGCCAGTTCGAGTTCCGCAGCCTCGTCCACGGCGAGGTTGACCGTCGGCAAGATGATGTTGTAGAGCTTGTCCTGAATCTTGATGATGGCGAGCTCCCGGTCGATGACCCGGAGCCCCGCGGCAGACCTGTCGCCGCGGCTATCGCGAGCAACTACCAGTTGGTTGCGGGCAGGCTCATCGTTAGAAAGGGGCGCTCCTTCGGCTAGTAACGCCAGCTTGCCCAGACTCAGCTCAATCTTCTTGTTCCAGACCTGCTGCTCACGGTTGAGCCCTAGCTCGATCAGCGTTTCCGCCGCATGATTGATGTCCTTTTCCTGCTCGACATCGTTGATCCATGAGATCTTGGACAGCTCAGGCTTGGTCCTTAGGAATTTAGTGGCATAGCCCTTCCGGTTGCCAGGAAAGTCCAGGACCGCCTTGACGCCCTCCTCTCGGAGGAGAATCTCGTAGACGGCGAACGCAAACTCGTCGCCGTACCGCTCGAAGGACTCGGCAATCTCGTGCTGCCTGACGCGTGCCCGCTCCCTGAGCTGCATAACCCTGTTTGGCGACTGGTCACGGTCGAGCGCCCGCTGGCGCAGACTCTTGACTTCCTCCACCATGATTTCCGCCAGTGCCGCGATCGAGTCATGGTTCTCGGCCACCTCAATCGCCTGGTTCCACAGACCGTAGTTCTTGAGCTGCACGGCCTTCTCGTACCGGTCGTCGAGGTACGTCTTCCGGCAGACCTCTCCGTACCGGAGGGTGCTCTGGTCGGTGCGCGTCTGGGCCCAGCGGGAATGCTCGAGCAGCGTGGTCAGGTACTTGTCGGTGAGCGAAGGTAGACGCCCACGGATCGCCTCGATGACGCCTGGGTCAGGTTGCCCCGCTGCGAGGTCAGCCGGCGGTGGATAGTACGTCTTGAGCCATTTATGGGCGAGCTCGATCAGCCTCTTGGAGTTGTTCGTGATATAGTAGGTCGACGTCCAAGGCACCGTCGGCAGCCCCTCGTAGCCCGTGACAAGCACGCCGTTCTCCAGCTTGTCGTCCTGAAGCCCGTAGAATGGCAATTTCCTCTTCCGATACTCGAACGCACCCTTGAGAGCCTCGTACTGGACCTGCATGGCCTCCCACAACAGGCGCGTGATAGCAGCGTCGTTGGCGACTTGGTGCTGGTAGACATACTTGATAACTTCGTAGGCCCAGGCCACAAACAGCTCTAGGCGCCAGACGTCGTGCGTAAACCAATGCCTCACACGGTCAAGCTCGCCTTTGCTCTGGTTCGGCACTTTCTTCTCGTCCTCGTGTATAAACTCGACAATCTCCGAGACGACGCTCTTTTTGTCATCTGTCGCGCGATCGGCGAGGAACTGCTCATGCTGCTTCCAGATGCGCGATGCCACGCTCATCTTCTCGGCGTTCCACAGCAAGGCCCACCGTGTCTCGCGGTCGAGGTCGACCTTGAGTGCGTTTAGGTAGGTCATCAGCCGGTCCAGGTAGCTGCTCCGGGTCCTAAGATTTCCCTCGAGGAGAGCGGGGACGTGAAGGAGGTACGGGGATTCGGAGCTCAGGATCTCGTAGCTCAGCTGCAGGGCTGCATCACCAATCTCCTTGCTGGAAAATGGGAGCGCCCGCTTGCCGTCGAAGGCGAGCGGGTTGTCGTCCTTGATGCCAAAGAAAACAGCCTGCTCGAGCTTGCTCTTGGGTGTGATCTGCGGTGTAGCGTCGCCGGAGAATCGCTCGATGTCGGTGGTTGCAACCCTAACAACACCAACTCCTCGGACCATGAGAAGGGTGCCTGGGTTCTTGATTTTTTGCCGGTGTGTTCGTGCGCCCTCGAGTTCCTGCCCAGTCACGTTGGGTTCCTCGATCCCAGATCCCGTGATCTCGAGCGCGTCTTGGTCTCGTAGGTCGATGACGTCCTCAAAGGATGCCGAGTTCGCGGCCAGGCCGGGCGCCTCCATGCGGGCAGCTAGGGACGCGATGATGACGGCGCGGTCAAAGACGACGAATGCTACACGGCCCGGTTGTGGTAGGTACAGGCGCGGGCGAACGGCCGAGGCCTTGGATATCGGACTCGAGTAGCAAGTCAGAGAGCGAAGGGGCCCCATCTTAACGTTGTACCGCTCCAAGGTCGCCTCCATCAGCGCATACGAGGATTCGAGCCTTCCGCCGTAGGTAACGAGAAGCCACAGACTGTGGGCCGCGTCGGTCTGGCTAAACCCGCCGAGCCCGTGCTCCCCGCCATTCGGGGAGAATGCCACGTCGAGCACCTCGAAGTCCTCGGGGGAAGAGTCTGCCGGCGGAGAGCCACGTGCTCGGAGGGCTGCGATAACTGAATCACGGACGTCAACCTCGGAAAGCACATCGTGGTGGCCTCCCCTCTGCACTCTCCAGGCGGTGATCTTTCCCCGGCAGGTCGCGGCGACGACATTGCGCTCTCCTGCCTTTGTAGGAGGACCCGTCCGGACTGCGGCGATGTCGCCCTTCGTGGCCGAGTGTTTGAGAACATGGCGGATACTGCCGAGAAAACCACCGGCTGTCTGTGCCAGGCCACTTCGGAGGAACTGCACGGATATCGTCGGGCGGCCATGACCATCTCTCACGCTCAGATGCGCCATTCGTCCGGTGCTGAAAGCCAGAATGAAACCTGCAGTCTCGGCGTTGACGAGTTGGATAACGTGTTCACCCGAGAACATTCCCGGGATAGAATCCTCGATTCCGCTGCGCTGTTGTCGCATGAAGGTCAAGGTCGCCGCGCTCGCTATTGATTCCCAGTACGAGATCTTTCCGCTGACCGGCATGATAACGATGAGGCCCGGCTCGTCAGAGGCCGCGGAGGGCGCGACTAAAGAGCCGAGGGGTAGTGGATCGGATGCATGGCGCGAAGGATGGTCCAGGTTGAAGACGAAGGTTTCCGGGGAGGTCGTGTTGATGGTGTAGGGCCAAACGAATGCCTGGGTATGCGTCAGGCACAGAGCGTGACCGGTGGCCGAGTACAGGGTGCCGTGTTGTCGACCTGTGGGTGGTTAGGAGGACGGCAATCATCGCCGACGGGTATGGAGACGGGAGCGACTTACTGCTGGCCTCGTCTGCCCGGATCTTGTCTGGCAAGGCAGGGAGTTTGCTGACGGTATACGCATTGTTCGTGGTCTAGCGCGCGATGCGATGCGTTAGTTTCTAGCTGGTTAGGCAAAAGGATATAGACGAAGCAAAATTTGATGGTCTTCGCGGCATGCGCATGATAGAATCGAGATGAAAAACTGACCAAGACAACGCTCCCATCACCTTTGCTGACACGCTCACCCGGCTTGGGTTTTTTTGAGCGAACGCCGAGATCTTGCTTCGGCGCGGGTGTGGTATCGAGGAGACGCTCGAGTTTAGCGGGCAGCTTCGCGGCCTTGTCGGCCTTGACCTCGAGCATCTCGGGCGGCGCATCGGGGCTGACAAAGGTCTGCTCGCTGAGGGGGAGTCGCTGTCGCTTTGCTTTTGGCTGCAGCATCAAGTTCTCGGAGCTCAGAGGGCGCTGGCGACGCCTGCTCTTCATCGCGGTGCCGTGGCCGCTGTCGGCGACGGCGGGCGAAAACATGGTGATGATGGTGCTGCGTCCGGTCGGGAGGCGTTCGTGTTTGCGGAAGGATGCTCGCGAAGGCGGCCGACGAGTTGCACGCGATGAATAGCGATGTCGTCGATGCTTCAATTCATGGCCGCTCGCGATTCGGATGGAAGCATGTAAGAAATGGGTGAGGCGATGATCGGGTAAAATGTCGCCCTAACAATTACGATAGTTACATGGGCCGGTTGGTGCTGATGTCTGCCAGGCTTTTTTTTTATCGTGGTGACGACGTCTTCTCTCTTGGTCGATTGGGCCTTGTTGACTTTGGTCAAAAAAATCACAGCAGGCTACTGGCTGGGAAACGACGCGGAGTGATTGGCTGCTGCGACTCTAAATGTGGGTCGTGACTGCTCCGTGAGGCGCATGGGCAGGATGTTCGTTGTCGTGTAGAAAGGAATGCACCAAGCCTGGCTCGTGGAATCTGGTCTCGGGTCATCCGTCGCCTGGAGAAGGCGCAATGACCCTCTCGGAACCGTCAGAACGACGAGTAAAACGACGTCCTTTCGGCCATGTGCAATGTTTCCTCCTGATTGGCATGGGGTACCGGGTTCTGATTTGAGGCGACCTAACAGGTTGTATGTGCCCTAGATACTGAGGCGCGCTTAGCTAATCTGCCTAATACTTACAGTGTTCTAGGGATCACAAACGTTATTATTGTGGGCTCTTTCTAAATTAGGCTAGGTACTCAGATACATTTTCTTGTATAGAAACCACGCTCAGTAACCCCCTGGCAGGTCAAAAGGGCCGCCGAATTAACGTTTGTGATCCCTGGGGCCTTGTATATACTACCTAGCTACTGAGCAAGCCCAAGCATGGAACATTATGAACGAATGGGCCACTTGGTGGGGCTCGGTCGTTACCCAGCACCTGCGCAATGATCGACATGCGTTGAACAAGCCATCATGCATAAGTCCATATAACAGTATCCTGACACCAGCGTCAGTGCTATGACTCGTTTCACCGATGTTACTCACAGGCATCCTCTGCAGCTCCGGTCCGTAGAGGTAGGTACCAACTGTTATCCCCCAGGAGCTGCCCGCACGCCACATCCACTCCAGCTTTGAGAGTCCAGGATAACTGTGCTGCTGCGGCACTCACCTGGGTACTTAGATGCCCCTCCGAATCGGTATCAAGCAACCAATGTTAGTCACTCCGCTCCAAGCTGGCTGAGCGGTGCGCACTGTGGTAGAAGGCAATCTGCTAGCCAGTCCCAATATGACGAGACTCGCTATAAGCCTCTGAGATAATGGGGTTCGAGTAACGGCAGAAGGGCTGTCGTCACTTTGGGCCCGGCTGGAATCCTAGCCTCAGGCATTCATCTTGAGACAGCTGTGAGCGGCTGAACAATACACAATACAGCAAACAGTCGTTCCCTGCCCGAATATTTACTAGCGAGTCTTGAGATGCCTAAATAATTTACAGCACAAACGGCCACGGCCATGACCAATCAGTAACGGTAGCACTAGCATGGGACCCAAACAAGGCAGTGCCGGCGGTGACACCAGGAGGAATCGCTAGAAACGGCTCGGCGATAATCCAGCAACTGGAGGTGCGTTGCCCGGCTGGTGCCAAGGACGTTCATTGCGCGCCCATCCGCATAAAGTTGCACCTTGGAGGGACGATCCAAGGAGTGTAGAAAGCGCTAGAAACCCCAAGAGCCGTTTGAGACTGCTGGAGCCTGACCAAAGCCCCGGGCGAGACCTCGAGCTCACTTAACAATCCGCCGGAGAAGGGATGTAAGCAGCGTCGACAAAATCAGCAGACATTTAATTCAGGTTGTAGTAGATGGGCTGGGGCCATGTGCTTATATTTGGAGATTCCAGGTGGGCGCAGAGTGTTATTCTGGAGGAGCAGCCTCCACGCCTGTTGCCTTGGACGCGACGCCATTCTGTGAGCTGAGAAGCCCCCACACTGCCAGGACAACCCGCACGTCAAACAGTGCTAACGTGGGTGGGATGTACTGGGCTGGCTTGGCAAGGATGTGAATCTGACCCACCACCCCAAGACGGGCAAAGGCAGGGGGAAATGCCAAGGGACAGATTTGCACGTCACTCTTTTGCGATGGATACAAGTTGTTGGTGGCAGCCTATTGCCGGGCACGAGAAGAAACGCAGAGGGAGCTGCCAAGGCCGGCGGCACAAGATGTGTATCCATGTATCCTGGTGAGGACGCCAGTACTGAAGTGGCGCAGCTATGGCCAGTGGCCTCAACCCCTCCTCAGCCCCGTTGGCTCTGCCGACGGGATTGGGTCTAGCACTGTATCCGGGGCGGGAAACCAACGAAGCGAAAAAGGGAGAGAGAGAGAGAGAGAGATCGAAAGCGAAAAGATGACTGCGCGGCCTGGTGACGGTCGGTCGCGCTGGCGTCTGAGGGCTTGCACCTTTCCCTTTGCGGCTCCACTCGCGCGCGCTAGCCCAACCCAAGCTCCCCCCAGCTGCAGCGGTGCTGGATGGGCTTTTCTCGTTTTACAATTGCAAATTCTACCGAAATATTCCTGTTTGCTCCAAACCCAACCTCAGCACAACCACCTGCCATCACCTAACCTAACATAACCCCTTTTTCTGTTCCTATCATCGGCTTTTCCCTACGCCTCTTTCCGTCCTGCCGTTCCTCCGCCTTGCTTATCCAACCAGCTCATCCATATCACTGCTCCGGGCAACAAACAGCGCATCATTCCCGGGAGCGTGGCCGCTACCTAGATGGCCTTCTTTGAGGCGACTTCGCTCGGTCGCGGCGTGATGCACGCAGACCCGTACCGTCCGAACCAGCAGCAGGCACCGCCGCCCGGATTTGGACAGCACAACCCGTCTCCGTCCATCAACAGCCTCCATAGCCGCCTGCAGAGGCCTCATTCAGAGAACAGCCCGCCGTCAGCCGACTTTCTCTCTATTGTAAACCAGCAAGGCAGTAGTACCCCCGCCGGGCCGCCCTCAGCTGTTAATGGCCCTGTCCCAGCCATGGGTCCCCTCATGGAGCCGCCCGGCCTGGACTTGGAGGCCCAGCTCCAGGAGTTCCGCGAGAGCGACCGCCGCCGAGACGACCTGGTCGCTAGGCTGTACCACAGCTATCAGGAGCTCAGTCTCGCGTACCGACAAAAGTGCGCCGACTATGAGCAGGAGCGCAGGTCGCTCAATATGTGGCAGCGCGATCGCGATGCCCTCGCCGACCAGTTGAACGAGCTTAAGCTGGCAAATGTGCGTTTAACCACCGTCCCTCACGAGGTCACCGTGTGGTGGCCCGGTCGGGCTCCGTTTGTATATGCCTACATTGACCCTCGCGACCACAGGAGTCTAATCCCTTGGTCTTTGTTATTATCGATGGAGATGGTGCCATTTTCCGAGACGATCTCCTCTCGAGGGGCGCCGAGGGAGGCACTGATGCCGCCTTTGAACTTCTCACGCAAATCAGGAAGCACATTAAAACCATCTATCCCGAAGCCAAGGTCGAAGATTGGACCATCATGGTTCAGATTGTCATTAGTCTTGAGGGTCAGGCCAGGACGCTCCATGCTGCCGGCATCGTCCAGGACGGGTATAGAGACTTGACGGCCTTCGCGCACGCCTTCGGCCAGGCCCAGTGTACGTGCCCCACCGTCTCTCGCGTCCCCTGCTCTCTCCCCGGCGTGTCGTCCTGACTGACCTTCGCAGCGCTTTTCTCCTTTGTTGATGTTGGCATTGGAAAGGAGCGCGCCGATCACAAAATCCGTGAGACCATGCGTGTTATGGTTCGTCTGTCGCAGTGCAAACACGTCCTGTTTGGCCCCTGCGCCGACAACGGGTATTTGCCTTTCCTGGAGCCCTACAAGCGAGAGCTCGGCCATAAGCTTTCGTTGCTCGAAACCACCCCGCCTATGCAGGGTTTCATTCAGCTGGGCTTGCACCGTGCCAAGTTCCCGACCGTCTTCCGGTCCGAGCCGATTGTGCGCCCGTCGTTCGGAGGATCCATGGGCAACTCGATGCCGCTGCTGCGCAACGGCTCCATATCCCTGAACGCGGGCAACCCGACCCATATGCCACCGCCGCCGCCGCAACAACATCAGCACTCGGTCACGTCGCCACAGTCGGCAACCGCCGAGACCAACGGCGGTGCTTCTCTCCATACGATGCCGCCCCCCAAGATAGCATCGGCGCCGCCGCAGCCTGCGCCGGCCGCACCGCCGCCTAGCTCGAGCTACGCGACGGCCAGCACCAAGGCACCCGCGCCGACCGTGGTCAAGTCGTTCGACATCACGCCAAAGAAACCGACGCCGGCACCCAAGCACTATTTCGTCAACTCGTCGTCGGAGCGTGTGGACGAGGATCTGCCGCGCGTGGCGCCCATCGCCGAGAAGCGTTATATGGAAAAGAAGAAAGAAAACGGGCGGAATTTTTGTAACAACTACCACCTGTTGGGCTACTGCGAGGACGGCGACGATTACTGCAAATACGAGCACGGCGATCGCCTGTCCCCGCAGGAGCTTCTCGTCCAGAAGCACCGGGCCCGTGGCACCTACTGCGACAATGGCATCGGCTGCGAGGACTTTGACTGCTACTACTCACACCACTGCCGCTTCGGCCGCGACTGTGGTATGGGTCACAAGTGCAGGTTCAACGATACCCACCACATGGACCTGGTACGTCTTTTTGCTTTCATGTGTGGACGTGAGATGATGGTTGAGTGTTTTTTTTTTTCTTTTTTCTTGAGGACTAACGTATCTTTATTCCGCCGCGACAACAGCGCAAGGTGGCCAAGATCTTCTCGGACGGAACCAAGGAGATGCTCACCTAAAACACAACCGATGACCGTCTCAAACGCAAAGGGCTACCATGAAAAGGGAAATGCGTAGCGTTAACAAGAATCAACATTATACCTAGCTAGAATCGGGAGGTCCAAAGCGCTTTGGACCAGGGATCATGGCTGTTTATCATATTTCTTTCCCCGCAGCCAAACACTTTTTGCGGGCGTCAAAGGAGCTGGAGTATTTTCTTTGCTATTTCTTTTTATATCCTTTGGCAATCCGTCTGGCTTGTTTAGAGGAGTTTGGTGGTGAGGGAGAGGAGCGGTCGGGGGTGGTGGGACGGTGGGAGGTATTGTCACTGACTGGGAGGAGTTGAGATGGAGGTGAAGGAAAAGTAAGAAAAGGAAGAAAAAAAAATTGAAAAGAAGCGGGAAGAGGGGAGACACTGACAGCGGGGAGGGGGAAAGAAAAAAGAAAAAAAAAGAAAAAGAAAAAAAAAAAAAAAAAAAAAGAGGAAAAAATGAAGGAAACAAAAAAAGAATCATAGGTGGAGTTGCGAAAAGGACTGTAATCCCTTTGCCCTGGCTCGTTTTGCAAAGCGGATCGAATTTGGCCATGGGGTTTGCGCGCGGGGGAAGAGCAGGACAAGTCAACCGGCATGGCCACTCACTGCCAGCCCTACCCATTACCCCCGAGTTGGCGGGTAATGCTCTATAGTCAAATGTCAAAAAACAATCCTTTTCGCAAACTGTCGACCCGTTTTCCACTGTGATGCTTTTTTTTTTTTTTTTTTTTTTTCGCTTTGATGCCTGTCTCATGATGTCGTCAGTTTTGGTGGCCACCTACCTACCGAACTCATCAACTGTGATCCGCACCCGATGCCGTGGGGCCGACACGCAATCGTGGTAAGCTTGTCTATATTCAACGCCGTCTCTCTCTCTCTTTTCTTTTCTTTTCTCTCTCCCCCGTCACGCTCCGCTGTATCCTAGATAGAAAACTAGGCAAGCCGTGTCTAGCCCAAAAAAAAAAAAGCTTGCTGTGTGTCTAAAGTTTGGTTCGGTCTCCTCTTCTCTGTCCGCCATCATCAGATAGATAATGAAGGTCGGGCTATAAATAGGAATGTATATAGTAGTGTATAGCCAAAAGCAACTCGCGGTTAGGTAGGATGGTTGTGTGTATATGTGTGTGCGTTTGCGTGTGTGTGCGTTTGCGTGCGTGTGTGTGTGTGTGTGTGTGTGTGTGTGTGTGTGCGTGTGTGTGCAATGGCTTATGTCGTCCTCTCTTCTCTCCCCGCTGCCGTCCCCCTCCGAAAAATAAAACAGAAATCAAGAATCATCAGTCAGGCGCCGCTCCCAGATGCCCAAAGCCGAATGGCCTCGGGTTTTTGCTGCTTATGCTGGTGTCCCTGTCGCGGCTTCCGGCCTTTCTTTCCCTGCCGCGGTCCGCCTTCTTCTCGCGATCCCTGTCACTGCCGCTCCGGTCCTTGTCCTTGTCGCGAGACTTGTCCTTGTCTCGGGATTTGTCCTTGTCCTTGTCTTTATCCTTATTCTTGGTATCCCCGCTCCTTTCCCGGTCTCCGTCCCAGTCGTCGTGATGATGGTGACGATAATTGCTGTTGCTGGTAAAATTGTGGCGGCTGTTGTTGTCCTTCCCGTCGCCGTCCCGATCCCGGTCCTTGGGGGCAGGCGACACGCCACCCATGTCCGGACTAGCGGTCCTGCTCTTCTTGATCAGCCCGCTCAGGAACTTGCGCGCCTGGCGGCCGTTGCGCAGGCCGCGGATCGTGTTGCTCGCGTGCCCGCCGAGGGTGGTGGTCGCCGTGCCGGAAGTCGACGCCGCCGTCCCGGACGCGGCCGAGCCCGACGCGTCGGATCCGTAGCTGATCTGCCGGCCCCAGGGGTCGCGGCTGACGCTGCGGTTGCGCAGGTCGCCGCTGCTGGCGCCGCGCTGGTGCGTGCGGAGGCCGTGGCTGTTGCTGTTGCTGTGGTACGCCGCCGTCACGTCCGAGCCGGCCGAGCCGGGCGGGCGTCCCCCCGTGGCGTAAGGTGACGGCTCGTGGTGCCAAGACGGGACGGGACCGCCCCCGTCCAGAATGAGGCTGGTGCTGTCCAGGGCCTCGGAGAAGCAGCTGAGGGCGTCCTCGGCCGCGGCCTGGGAGGCCGACTCGGCCGCGCGGACGGCGTCGACGCGGGCCGCGCACTCGGCCGCCCGCTTGGAGAGGGCGATGCACGTCTCGTGGAAGACGAGCAGGTCGCCCTCGAGCGCCGGGTTGCCGCTGCCGCTGCCGCCGCCTCCCGGGCCCGCCGTGGCGCGGTGCGACTGGGTCCAGAGGCGGACCAGGGAGGCGTAGTGGCGCGGCAGGTCGATGAGGTGCGGCAGCGACGGCAGGCCCTCGCGGGCCAGGGGAGGCAGGCGGCCCACGATGGTGATCGGGGTGGAGTACGAGGCCGGAGGGACAAAGACGCCGCCGTGCTCGGCGGGGACGGCGCAGATGGCGTCGATGAAGTCCTTGACCGACTGCCGGTGGGAGTTGAGGAACCTGTTCATGGGCTCCATCCACGTCTCCTTCTTGCCGATGGCGGACAGGTTGGCCAGGGCCTGGAGGCCCTTGGCGATGAGGGTGAAGGTGCGCTGGGCGCGCGGGCGCGGGTGGTCGCGCAGGATGCCGAACAGCTTCGGGTTGAGGATGGCCGGGCAGATGAAGCGGAGGAAGAGGAAGCCCGAGACGGAGGTGTAGGCCACGGTGCGCAGGAAGTCGCCGTAGCGGTCCTCGGCGACGGCGCGCACGTACTTGAGGATCAGGCGCAGCTCCGAGGGGAGCTTGTGGGGCGAGGCGGCGATGCACTCCCAGATCTCGCCCGTCATGTGCACCAGCTGGCTCCAGTGGCTCTGCACGTCGTCCCCGGGCTGGAGCTTGCTCGGGTCGACCTCGCAGTTCGGGTTGAGGTCGTTGATCTCGTGGATCTTGTCGCCCAGCACCTCCTCGATGTACTCGCTGCCCAGGCGACGCATGTGGAACTCGAGCGACTGCGTCAGCAGCGAGTTGCCGCGGAACAGCAGGTTCGCCTCGCCGGCCAGCGACTTGCTCATGTCGCGCACGGCCTGCTCGCGGTCGCTGGCCGACTCGACCGACTCGACCGACTTGAGGCGGCGGTTGAAGCGCATCTTCTTGGCCGTGGCCTGGTTGCCGATCCCGTCGATCTCGTCCTCGACCAGGGCCGTCAGCCACTCGCTGGCCGAGCCCGAGACCTGGAAGATGTTGACCAGGATCTCGGCGACGCGCCGGAGGTTGCCCGGCAGCGCGTCCGAGATCTGCACCGTCAGCTGCGTGCTGAAGCGGTGCAGCAGGTCCGACAGCGGCTGGTATTCGCGCCCGCGCAGCACCACCAGCTCCTCGTGGTGCACCTTGGCCAGCATGGACCCGATCGACTGCTGCTTGGCGTCGTAGATCTGCAGCCACTGCTCGTGGTCCCTGCCCTGTTCCAGGTGCGCCAGCGGTATGTCGACGGACCCGCAGACGACCTCGACCAGGTTGCCAGACCGCGGCAGGCCCAGCGACGCCTGCAGCTGGTGGCTCAGGCTCTCGGCGCTGGCCTCCTGCCGCTTCAGGACCACCGACAGGTACGGCAACGTCGCCGGCAGATCACCGAAGACGCAGTTGTCGCGCCAGAAGGGGTTTTTCGTGTCCGCCTGCGTCGTCGTCCGCGCGCGCACCTCCCCGTCCAGTATCACCTCGGCCAGATAGTTGCCCACCAGGGGGTCTGGTTCGTTCTTGCCGTGGGATCGGTGGTTGGAGGAGGAGGAGGCGGTGGCGGTGGTGGAGGTGGTGGTGAGCTCGTCGCGCGGCTTCAGCTTCGCCTCGGTCACTCTCAAGTTGATGGTCTTCTCTATCCTGAACACCTCGCTGCCCTTGTGGTCGCTCTCAAAGTCGATCACCTCGACCAGGTGGAGCCCGTGCGGCCGGTCGAGCGCATACATGTCTGGCACCGTGAAGGCCCGCAAGAGCACGTACCAGACCTCGAACAGCACCTTGGAGTCGAGGGCGACGTACAGAGGGCGGAAGATGGACAGCTGGGTGGACGTGGAGGCGTACGTGGGGAGTATGGCAAGGCAGAAGTCCTCGTCGAGGACCGACTTGTCCAGCTGCTGGACTGCGCACCGCGACAGCTGCCCCAGCTCGATGACGGCGAGGACGGTGACGTCGTTCTCCGTCATCAGCCTGAACTCGCCGTTGTCCTGCAGGATGCACGACACCCTCCTCCACGAGGTCTGGACCGAGCGCAGGTCTCTGGTCGACGGCCTCTTGACGATGGCTCGCGGCGAGATGGCGAGACCCTTGTCCCACAAGTTCACCTTGCCCACCTTGATGATGGTGCTCTCCTTGCTCCTGTTGGAGGACCCGCGCCTCCTGGGCTCGGGGCGGTCGGGCGTCGGCGTGCCGAAGCCCCTTGAGCCGCCGGGCTTCACAGGCCCGGGCCGCAGTTGCTGCCACGACAGCAGGGCGGCCAGCCACAGGTCGAACTCGTCGATGGCCACCGGCCGCAGGTAGACCTCGCCACCCGGCTGGAGGTGCGTAACCTCCAAGCACGGGACGTCGCTGCCGGGTAGGTCAACAGGCAGGACTCTGCAGCCGCGCAGGTCGGGCACGAGCGGCACATGGTAGTTGTCGCCCGTGTCGAACATGAGGCTGCCCCTCTCCTCCTCGATGTACCCTATGCCGGAGCACCAGCCGCCCTCGGGGTCGTCGCTGTACTCGACCTCGCCCCTCATGCGGCCGCAGAGGTTGCGCATCAGCTGCAGCACATGGTTAGCGTTGGCCGTCGGGATCGGCAGCGGCAGCGAGTCCATGGACGGGGGCGGGGATACGAGCGGGGATGTCGGCCTGGAGTTGGCTCGTTTGACCAGGCGCCTGCTGCTCGTCTTCCTGTCCTTGCCGGCGAGCGCCATTGGGCCTTCGACGGCGGGCGCCGGCGCCCAGGCGGGCCCTATTATCGAGGGGATGCCAATGGTCTCTGCCGTGGTGCATGCGGCGAGCGAGCCGCCCAGGCTTTCGGGCGAGACGGTTGTCAGGGCGGTGCCGGAGGAGACCGAGGCGACGCGGTGGCGTTCGGTGTGGACGGGCGGCGTCTGGCGGAAAACCGACGGGGCGTCCAGCGTGCGCGTGCGAGGCCGAAGGGAGGATTGTCGAGGAGGCGGAGGCGGAGTCGAGGTAATGCTGGCGGCGCTGCCGTCGGCGGTGGGATCCGGGAAGGCCTCGTTGAATATCCTGCCCTGGCGGCGGGGACCGCCTGCACCACCAGCACCGCTTCCGCTTCCGCTTCCGCTTCCGCTGCCGCTGCCGCTACCGCTGGTGATGCTGCCGGCAGCAGAGCCACCAATGCTTCCCGTTGCGATTCTGGGCGAGTTCTGCAGCGAGGGCGTCGACAAGGAACGGGGGACATGAGATGGCGGGTCGGTCGAGGGGCTGGTGACGGTGCTGGCCGAGTCTTGGTGGCTCGCCGTGGTGCTTGCCGAGCGCGGCGGCTCCTGCGGTATTGAAGCAGCGGCTGCTTGCCTGGCTGCTTCGGCGGCCTGGTCGGGGGTCGGTTTCCTGACGATGGCCGTCGGCCTCGTCGGGGAGCGAAAGTCGGAGCGGATGTTGCTGGCGGACGCCTTCTTTTCGAGCACCGCGGCTGCCGACGCTGCACCAACTGCGAAGGCGATGTGCGGCGGCGGCGGCGCCTTCGTCCCCAGGGAAGGGTTTGGTAAGGTCTTGAGGGTCGGCAGGCTCGGGCTGGGCGAGGACAAGACGGGCGACGCCGGACTGCTGCTGCTGCTGTTGCTGCTGCTGCTGGTGCGACTGCTGGTCGAGGATGGGTGGTTCTTGTTTTGAGGCTGGTCGTAGAGGAGCGGCGGTGACGGCCGTGCAGGCGCTGGAGCCAGCTGGGTCGGGAACGAGTCCTCACTCTCCTGCGAGCCACCACCGCCGCCTACGCGGACGGCCCTTCCGCCCATCTCTTTCGCTCTTGCGCTCTCCCCCAAGGCGGAGGGCGTGCGTTTGGGCTTCTGCAAGCGGCAGGGCGGGTCTCAGTCAGGCGTCCTGCACGGTCGCTTCGGGTGCATCGAAGGCTGAGCAGCTGAGCAGCAGGGCGGCGGGGGGTGTGTCTGGCAGCCAGCTTGACTGGTGTCTGGCGGTGCAAAGCGGCCGTTGGGAGTGCTGGTCGTCCGATCCTTCGTCTCGGTCGCGGCGCGTAGGGGGCCTGGCGGGAGGGAAAGGACTCGGGCGGCACGCCCTGCACGGCGGCCTGGGGAGGATCGTGGGGGTGTGCAAAGGACAGGTGAATTGGAGCCACAGGACTAGGTAGGCAGTAAGACAGCACAGGAGAGCGCAAGACGGGCACCAGCGCCAGCACCAGCACCAGCACCAGCACCAGTACCAGTACCAGTACCAGTACCACGGTGGGTTTTTTCGTGTCCTTGGGTGCAGCAACCACAAGCGAGCAAGCGGGACCAGGCACAGGAGGGTTGGTAGTGGTGGTGGTGGTGGTGGTGGTGGCGCAACGGGGATCGAGGGTGCAGCAGATGGGGGCGAGGTGGTGTGGTGCTGCACCGAAGGGCGATCTCGGGCGAATGGTTCTCGAAGACAGCTAGCACTGCGCGGCTTGCGTGAGCGAGCAAGCGTGGATGTGTTAGGTTAGGTAACCAGCCGCAGGTGACCCTCCGCGTCTGCAGCTAACGCACCTGGAACGCAGCAAGCAGGGGAGAGCGAAATGCAGGCGCAGGGGAGGAAAAAAAAAAAAAAAAAAAAAAAAAAAAAAAAAAAAAAAAAAANAAAAAAAAAAAAAAAAAAAGACAAAAAAGGGAAACTGATTGCCTTGGCTATCGGTGCTGTCCCAGCTGCATGGGAATGGACCACCCCCTCTTTCCTGCTTCGGGTCCCAAGCACCTACTGCCTAGGAACAGGAATTAATTCAAGGAATTAGTCGGGCTTGCCTCAGCTCTGGCCCTCGGACACCCCTAGTGGCAGCACGTCTCAGGGATGGTTTTTTTTTTTCGCCACCCTCTGCTAATTTGTATTTGTCTCAGTGAATAAAAGCGGAAAGCGAATTGCCTGTTGACGGTACCCGCCTCGACCAAGATAAAGGAGGAAAAAAAAATTACCCCGACAATCGTATCTTCCTCTCCAGCAGTTCGGGCCCGACGGCCCATGGCCAGCTGAGAATGAATGGTTCTTGGGTGTTGCATCTTATTTTCCATATTATTACTCCATTATTTACTTTCCTGACCTTGGCCTGCCTGCCTGTCTGATCCGCCTCCGTGACCGCCCCTCCGACATGGATGCTTGGCCAGGGAAGCGGTTGACGGGGAGCGTTAGATGAAGGGGTGGCGCCTTTGCGTGACGCCGGAGCGAGGGATGCAAATGCAAGGCCCAAAAAGCCAAAAAGCCAAAAAAAAAAAAAAAAAAAAAAAAAAAAAAAAAAGANAAAAGTCGGAACCAGAGAGAGCAACACCGGTGCATCGTGCGCGGGGAAGCTTCTTCGCTGGCAGGTCCTTTATTTTTAATTTTTATTTTTAATTTTTATCTTTCTTTTTTACTTTCTTCTTTTTTTTATTTCCCGACCCCATGATGATGGGGAGCCCGAGTCCAGGATCCAAAAATGCATCATTTCTCAACGCTTGGGCGCTCTGGCTTCGCATCCATGGTTCGACGCTACCGCATTTGCCTGCCGGCCTCCCTCCCAGCACAATCAAGGAAAACGCCCGGGAAAACGCCCGGGTGGGAGATATGCTCCGCGGACGAAATTCGGTCACTAGCGCACGTGTCGATGCTCACCGTGGCTGAAAGCGGAGATTTGCTGCTATGCTACTTATGTACTTGCCTGCCGCCCAAGCCTGGCACCCACCGCCCCCCACGATCAAAAGGCCCGCCCTGGCCTCGTGGCCTGATGACATGGGCCGGATCGAGATGAGCAGAAGCCACTCTCGGCCCTGCCTGCCTATCTAACCGGGGAGGGGAACGAGCGGAACGGGCCTGGCTGGATAGGGGCGATTTCGTGAGTTTCCAGAAGAGCGTAGAAGACGGCTGAATGGAGACTCGTCGTGACCGGACTCGCCTGATCGATCGAACCTAATCGTTCCTCGCCATCCCAGGATGTAGCCCGCCGTCCCGTTGCAGTCATCGTCGTATTTTTCCCTCGAGACCGATCGGACGAGGCGCATTTTGCCCGACTCTCTGCCGGCACCAGCCAGATATCAAAGGGGCTGTGCAATGGACGGACGGGTGGAAGCTAGCGCACACACAAGATTTGGGCCAACGAGAGAAATCAAAGGCGAAAAGGCCATGGGTGAAGTTTCTCTGTCGTGGAAAGAGCCCCTAGTCATGGATGGTGGCCTACTGGTTCTGGACTTGAAAGCAGCCAGAGGAGGAATCAGAAACCCTCGCCCACCATGACACTCCTCCCTCCTCCGTACCACAGCGTCCCGACGCGGAGGTCCAGCCCACGCTCCTGTCCCACAACCCATTCGCCCACGAAGGTGCCCGTGCCGTCGCCAGCCCACACATCAGCCTCGAGCCAGGCGTTGACCTCGTCGATGCGCCGCACCCACGCCTCGCGCTGGGCTGTCGTCGCGTGGTCCGCCTGCGTCAAAAACCGCGCCAGCGTCACGTGCGCGCTGGGCACCACGTACCGCGAGTTGATCTCGATCCTGTCCCCATCATCCCCGTCCCCGTTGCCGTTGCCGTTGCCGACGGCGATGTCGAACACGTCCCGCCGGAGGTGGTGGTACGAGTAGGAGTCGTCGTCGTGCGCCCCACGCGACAGGACGGGCTCGCCGGCCGCGGGCACAAACGACAGCGCCACGGCGGCGAGGTCGTGCGAGACCATGGGCTTGACCAGGCGCGCCCGGTGCGAGCGCGCGTGCGTGTGGTTGACGATGACGGCCGTGCGCGGCCGCACCGCGTCCAGGAGCGCCGCCACCACTTCGGGCGGCTGCGAGTGCGTCACCTCGAGCGTGGTCATGTGCATGCGGTGCAGGGGCATGAGCCACAGGTCTGCTCGTGTTTTTTTTTTTCGGATTGGTTTTCCTACTTTAGCATGTGCCTCTGACTATACTTTCTCCTTCAACATCCACTTGGTACGCAGAAAGCAGCCATGGGCAGACAGGAACAAGACTCACGTGGGGCAACCTCCTTCAGCAACCGCTGGACGTGGCCCGCCAGCTGGAGCACGTGCTCCGGCGGCCTCGCCCACACGACCATGCTGTTCCTCGTGTCCTTGAACCCGGGCTCCAGCGTCGGGTCCTCGAGCCGCATCAGGATCGGGTCCGTGATCACCTCCTGGAACTCCGCGGAGAGGAACTTTTCCCTTTGCTGGGCATTCCTCGCCGTTCGATGCGTTGCATAAAGCGCTTGTATCTCACTCTAGCGCGTAGTTGCCATCTCAATAATCATAAGAAAGTAGACGAGGCGAATCAGCCTCAGACGGCAATCTCACACCACATGGTATCACGTCGTATCACATATCATGGCTCCCTTTGCTGCTGCTCAGACGAAAAAAAAAATGATGGGTAAATGTTTACTTACCGGCTTCCCACTGCATGCCTCTATCAATGCGTTGTACGGGTTCTCGCCCGGCTTCGGGACGACACCCGAGAGGTCCTCGAGCTTGTTTCTAGCATCGACCGAGCTCGACATGGGATGCGGCCCCTTCGTCTGCTTTGTTGGTCTCGGGGTGCTTGGTGGGTTAGCCGCTAGCCAAGCACACTGGTCGCGAGTAAGTGAGACGAGTGGGATCAGGATCGAGGACGATATTTGCGCGACAGTAGCGGCAGCAGTATATGGCATCCGGCAAGGTGGTAGGGTGTGCGGGCGATGCCGAGTGTCCGCCCGCCACCAAATCGCATGAGCAAAGCCCCTCCACCAACCTCACCGCATCGAACCCCACACCGTCCGGCCTCGAAGTTGTCCCACAAGTCAAAAACGCATCATGCCCCTTCGGCATGAACTTCAGCAAACAGCCTTTTTCCTTGAAACGTGCTTTGGTATTTCCAACTTGGGGTATGCCGAGATATCCACGTGGGTTGCTATTTAAAGAGCTTGGCATCGATGTCAAAATGAGGGGTGCATACGACAGAATTGACTCAGAATCAATTGGTTGGTATATCAGATCCCTACGGGTAAAGCAAAAGAAAGAAACAGAGCATGTTACTACAATTTGGAGGTACCCCTGTTATCGTTCCTCTGGGTAGCAAGATACTCTAGTGGAACCTGCACAAAAACTCCCGTCTGCTGGCCCGGGGCTCCGCCCTCCGCAGCCGGTCCGGGGGCGGGGCTCTGCGGGCTGAGCAGCACGGCCTCCTGGCAGTCCTCGATCGGGACGCCGTTGGCGTACTGCACCACAAAGAAGTCGACCACGCTTCCCTCTGCGCCCAGCGCCACCATGGGCGCGTGCCATGTGCCTGCGGCGTATGTCACCGCCTGGCTGCCCGTCGCGACGAACGCCCTCATCTGCTTGAGGTTCGGGAGGCCTCGGCCGGGCAGCCTCGGGCCACCCGTGGCGTTGGGCGGCGGGATCGGCACTGGCAGATTGACGTCTGGGAGGCCGGGCGCTAGGCTCGGGGCCACGATGACCAGGTACCGCGTGTCGGCGCCGTCGCGCGACATGGGCACAAAAGTCTGTGTCGTGAAGGGGTGCCGCTCCAGGATGAGGACGGGGAATACGCCGCACGTCGTGCGCCGGGGGGTGCTCTCGGCGACGGGCTCACCGGTAGCAACCTCTACTACGTCTCTCACCTCGGTGCTTGCCCTGTCCGCCATGCTTGCTCTGTCCTCGTCCGCCTCGGCATCGCTCGCATTTTCTTCTTCTTCTCCCTCCTCTTCCTCTTCCTCCTCCCCCTCCTCATTGCCATCGTCGCTCAGTTCAACCACGATCGAATCCCTAGTCTCCACCTCTGACGTCTGTCGGACATTTCTCACCTCCACGCCCGCCTCCGCGCCCGCCTCCGCGCCCGCCTCCACGCTCGCTTCCACTTGCAGATTCCTTGCCGCGCACGAGAACATGTTCATGACGGCGTGGCCTGGCACTTGGCTCGGGGCGTGCGGGTAGAAGTTGAGCGGGTGCGTCGGGTGCTGGTACTTTATGGCAGATCCCTGGTTCGCCACGATGGGCGCGTGGGGGATGATGCCCAAGTGCTGCTGCTGGGACACGGCGGTGGCGAAGGCGGCCGGGTGCATCTCTGGCCGCGGGTTCTCGACGACGTCGCCGAACTGGGCATATCCGACCGCCGTCAACGGGGCCGCCCTCACCGTCACGGGCGGCTGGTCGGCGCCGATGCGGATGGCCACCCGGGCCGAGATCGGCGGGGGCGGCGGCATCAGTATTGCGCCTCCCGGGACGTATCCTAGATTCTCGACAATCGGGCGTGGTGGCGGCTGTGCCGGTGCTGCTGGTGGCGGCTGTGACGGTCGTGGCGGCGGTGCGGGTGTGTTGATGGAAGCCTTCCAGACCCTGATGGTGCCGGCGGCGTTCAGCTGCGACGGCGGTGTGGGGTTCGCGAGGAACTTTCTCGTCCCGCGGATGATGCCCCTGCGGCGCAGGGCGTTGCGGATGGCAACCTCGCCGAACCGACCGCCGAAGACGGATCTGGAAATGTTCAAATAGCTCTGCCCGCGGCCGGCGTCCGAGGCCACGTAGCGGAGCAGCTCCTCCTCCTGCTCCTTGGTCAGGAGGGGAGGCCGTCCGGGGCGTGGCTTTGGTTCCGATTCGGCGGCCTTTATGGCATTGCGGATCTGGAAGCGGGTGTAGCTGGTGCGGAGGGCGACTGGGCGACGGGAGCGAGTTACAGGATCCTCAGGTCAGCACTCTACAGCACGTACGCACACGCACACATACACGCACACGCACACGCACGCGCAGCCACGAACAATATGTACGTACTGTCCTGTTTGGAAAGGCCGCCGTCGAAATAAAGGGTGCGGATACGTTGTCTGTCCTCCGCCCCAAGGTGGGGAGTTCCTCCAGCCATTTGATCAGGTCAGGGCGCGGATTGATCAGCCTCGGCTGCTAGGGCGCGGCACATCCATTCGGATTCGGAGCCCGCGACGCGGAATATGTGGAGACGCGCAGGTCCCCAGACGGTCAATGAATGGCCGGGCTGAAATCGCCTGTTGTTGTCGGTCGAAGTTTTGGGGGCCGATCGGCCTCGCTGTGGGTTTTTGTTGGAAATTTTAACGTGGTACATTTGGAAATTTTGAACGGCCCAGAGTTCCTTCTTGCCGTTTGCTGTCGCGCCCGGGTGGGGGAGTCAATAACTGCCCGGGTGGAGATGAGTTGCTGGGTCCGTGCGACCTGAGCCGGGATGTCTGGTCACTAGCGCCTTCCTGTCACGGTTTAGCTGGAGGGAGAAGCTGCTGTCCACCAAGTCGAGCTCCAATCGGGTTCGTATCCTGATGTTCATTTCCCGTCCACTCGACTCCCAAACCAACATGGCCATCCCTAGGAAGAAAGGCTGTTGCAAGAAAGAGCCCGAGCGCGGTCGCCGAGGCCTTCTTTGATGCATGTCTTATGAGTGTCTAATATTCTCACGCGCCATCAAAACGCCTCAAGTTGATTAACCCAGTCCCACTAATTGGGACGCAAACTGTGAGCGAGGTACCCGCCAATGCGATTGGCACATCGCAAGGCCAGCAAGGCCAGCCAGCCACTGTGGAGTCCATCTTTTTGGGCAGGGGGAGTTGCCCGTTGGTTCAGACCGGGTTCAAGAAACACAAACAAGCAATCGCTTCTTTTGGTGGAGGCCGCAAAGGTGATCGCTGGCAGGGCCAAAGATCGAATAGTAAGTACTCTTCGCGTGGCTGAGACACCAAGTCCGAGGAAAAATAAAACATCAAAGTCCGAGTGGTCAGCTTCGGCTACCCGCAGGTGGTCTGTCGGGATTCCTCCCTTGACATGCCCAGAAACAAAAGGCCATATGCTAAAAAAGCAAACAGCAAAGCCCTGGCGTCCAATCACATCCTCCCCGCCGCCCTCTCGCAGCCGACTGAAACATAAAAACCTCCAGGGCGCGGTGCCTTGCAGTGCTGTGCCGCTCTAGCGCAGGCTGCTGCCGCGCTCGGGGCCCATCTCGGGTCCTCCTCCCCACTCGTCTCTCCCCATCCAGCCCCCCCTCCCTCCAGTGTCCTTTTCCAGAGGGCGGGCGGGAGTGCTTGGTATGATCTTACAGCCTCGATTTGACTGCTGGGTGGTGAGATTCTCCCCCTCTCTAGGCTTGCCGGGGCATATGCAGGCAATCAATCCTCTTCCTTATTTTCGCTCCCCCCTGCATGCGACGCCGCGGCCCATTATGCGACGTGCAGGTACCTAGGTAGATAGGCCCTTCGAGGCCCTCGTTCCTTTCTTCTTCTCCTTCTTTCCTGTTCCCGTTGCTTTCGTCACGCTGTTAACCCGTCCTTCGTTCCCGGGTGCTCGTCCTCTCTCTTGATAATCTTGCCTATGGCACTTCCGTTCGTTCAATATTGTACCTGATAGGTTTCGGGAGTATTGGGTTGTTGGTGTTTTACGCCAACAGTACGTTCCCTACGTGCGCTTTCCATTCTGACCGACGGCTGGCACATTGGACCATTGCTTCCTGTTTCGACCAACCTCACTTCTTACCAACAACACTCCCTGCTGGAATATTATTTCTGCGACATCATTCGACAACACATCTACCTGTCTCCCAGTGCTGCCCTCCCATATTACCCGCCACCCTTGGGTGATTCGCTTCTGCAGGACAAGGCTCGGTCAACAAACAACAGCAAACAGCCAGCCATGTTCGTCTCGCCACCAAGGGATGTCGCCCTCACGCAGCAGGCGGCTATCGAGCCTCGCGATGCCCGCTCTACCGACTCCTCCGAGGTGCCCCTGTGGGCCTTCATCGTCATGACCGTCTTCGCTCTGTTTCTCATGGGCTTTGTCTGTGTCCTGCTGTGGCGGCCCGACCTTTTCCAGTCCCTTCACGCCTCTCCTCGAGACCCACATCACGACGAAAAGTTAGGAGACGGACAGCAGTGCCAGTGCGCCAGGGGCAACAGCGTCCGTAGGCCTTGGTTCCGATCGGGAGGCAGCTTCAGGAGCAACATCAACCGCTGGCGCAACGGTGTCGACAGCCGGGGCGAGGGCCCGCCGCCCAACGCCCCCACCGAGGTTTACGACGACGATCTTGCGAGCCATAACCACGCACCTGCCCCTGCCAGGCCGGTATCGTACATGCAGCGCATACCAGAGGGATATGAGCAGTACGAGCAGTACGCGCAGTACGGCAACATGAAGCCTGCGGGTACGGCGGAGGAGCAGAGGATTTGACACCGTTGAGCGCGCAAAGTCGGCCTATTCGAGGGTGGGCAATCCTCCGTGACGCCCGCAAATGGTGCTGTCGTCATGACACCGCCGATCTCGATGGGAGCAAAACAAGAGGCCTAGTTCGGCGGAATGGCGGGCGCTTGCAAGGATATTTGGGTGCTGACGTGAAAAAAGAACCTAATGCACAGCCCTTTGTGAGAGCCCATCCCGGACAGCCCCTTCGGTGGCCCAAGGCAGGTCAGCAGCCAGCTTTTTGTTGACAAGGTAATGACGTCGATAGATGGAATGAACAACGAGGCTGAACTCGCCAAACGGTTCGAGTGGTGGATGTCTAGCGACTCCCGATGTGTTATGCGTGATGACGATGGCGCCATAGAAGACGAAGCATCTCGCCTGCGGTTCATGTCGTTCATTTTGTCGGCGACGGTGGAAACTATCGCAGCAATCCAATGTCGGGTTCGGCCCAGATCTCGTGCGGCCGGCGATACATTGGATGACCCTGGCTGACGCTTGGATCACTCAGCTACCATGCGACGAGGACCAGGGAAAGGCAGGGTTGCTTACGGGGAGCCCCTTTGCTTTTCTGTCGGGCCATGTGACACTGACACGCAGCAGAGACATTGATGATGAGTTGAGTCACATACATTCCACGCCTGTGGGCGTCTCTCTCAGGTCCTGTCTCAGAGAGAGGTCTGAGATGCCTCTGGCGCCGGCGATAGCAGCTGTTAAAGTGGATCGTGCAATTGCAACCTGAACGCTGGCGGCACTTGCCTGGAGTTCACAAACAGCCACGTTTCCCGACATGCACTCGCTCATCATGCCTGTCTCGCAACAACGAAGGGCGCCATTTAGGCTTGCAGATCTATAAATCTTATTAATTTCCCCATGTGAGCGGAGAAACAAAACAAAAGGCTGATTGATTTGGCGAGAGGAATAGACCGGCCTACGAGCAAATTCGTGTGTTTTATTAATCCCCAGCGCCGTGAAAGCAGACGGGCAGGCCCGTCCGTCCAATGGATCCTTGCACCAGAGCTCCCTCAAACATCGATATCCGCACCTCTGAAGGGCCTTCCGTGGATGGCTCCTTCCGATCCCGATCATCTTGACTCGATGGCTCCGCTTGGTCTATTGAGAAAAGCGGCGTACTAAGGAGCTACGCAGGGCGTGGCTGGGCCTAAAAAGAACCTCCAGGTCCCAGGACTCGATCCGTTGTTCACGAACTTGCTAGCTTGGAGGTTCTGTCTCGCTTTGTCCACCGACAAACACCACCTGCGACCATCTCGCCCATCTTGCTCCTCCAGCTTCTTCACCACTTGAGGGAGACACTGGAAGAAAACGAAGCAATTCCTGGCTCGACACTTACATTAAATATAGACCGACGGCCTGCCGGTCTCGTCCCCAGCCTGCCGTCGCCTCAACAGCGCCCACACTGGTCGAGCCGAGCATACAGCCTACATATTCATTGCATACACTTTCTGCTCCTGCCGTCATGACGTAACCACCTGTCCGGTCGGCACCGCCATAAGCAAACAACGTACACCCGCCATCACCAGATGGCGCCGCCGTCCTCGGGCTCCCCGTTGATCGCCATGGTCCCGCCTCTCACAGTGCTGGTACTGCTGATCACCTGCGCGGCTCTGCGCCGGGCCGTCCGACGCCGCCTCTCCTCCATCGGCCCTTCGGCGCTCGAGACCTTCCCGTGGTCCTGGATCAGCGTCTGCGTCGAGGACCGGCGCGCCCGCCCAGACCCCTGGGGCGACGGGGACGACTACTACTACGCGCAGTGCGTCGCGGGGTCGTATGCGGTCCAACAGCAGCAAACCCACGACCACGACCACGCCAAGATGGCGGCGGCCGTGGAGCAGGACGGCGCTTGCCGCGGGGAAAGCGAAAAGGAGCAAGGAGGCGCCGACACGGAGTCGCCACCGCTTTCGCCCGCGTTTCCGAAACCCGTTTTCCATTTTGAGAACTTCGATTTCGCAAGAGCTGCCGACCACGACGCCAAAGATGTCCTTGGTGTTGGCGGTGGCGGCGATGTCGCTAGAAAACAAGCGTCCCCTGAGCCCGTGTCCGACGACTCCGAGAAAGTGGGCGGGGGCTTGTCCAAGCCACCGATATTACGTCTCCCTTCGGACATTGGCGCCCAGGGAAGTCGCTGGGAGTTGGAAACAAGACAGCTGTAGGTAAACTGCTTCCACATAATACGGGCGGGTAAACTGACGTTTTCTAAGGTTTCTTGGGAAATAGATATAGTTGAGGCCTCGGATACCATGTCCAACGCATATGATGGCATAGAACATGGGGATCGCATGAGATCTGCACACGAAAGCCCGAAAAAGGGGCAGCGCGCTGCCTAGCTCTGCTTATGGGCGTTATATAGGTCAACAACATAAGGGTTGTAAGTACTCCAAATAATTGAAAAAAAGACCGGATCTGTGTCACGAGAGGCTGACATAACATCTCCAGACGAACGTTATTCCTGTGATAAGCTTTGCCGCGTCGGGGATCGTGGTGACTCTGAACCACCTCCTGGACGCTTTGCTTTCGCCCATCTTACACCATGACGCATTCTACCTTCGGTCCCATGTCACAGAGCCCAGATTCCACCCATGGCGGCTGCCGCTGCGGCCCCAGCGACGTACGCACCCCCGGTTGCCTGCGGGACGCCTCCTGTCGACGACTTGGTGCTCGTGGGGGTCGCGCTGCTGGCCCCTGAGCTGACGGTGGTGGTGTTGGCCGTTGATGTCGCGGCCGCCGAAATCGAAGAGGTGACGGTCAGGGGAATGCTTGAGATGACGGACACGCTTATGCTAGCAGACTCGTACGACTTCACCGTGAGGCCCTTCTCGACCTGGATCGTGACGGCCTCATCGACGCAGCCGGTCGCGATGCCGCAGGACCCGCTGCGAGTCGCACCAATCCTCACGGTTTCGGCGCTCGGCGGGGCCGCCGTGGCCGTGGCCCACGGCGACATGGCGTGCGTGTCCGTCGGCATCTCGCTGTTTGTGGCGAACAGGCCGATGTCGCCCCCGCTCGACGTCCACACGGCGCTGAGCACCGGGCCCGTCATGTACGTCAGCCCGTTTAGCGATTCACGGCAGAGAAGCTCGGCCGTGTTGCAGCTCAGGCTGTAGGTGGTCCAGTTCTTGGCCCCGCTGCTCCCGCCGTCTACGATCGAGGCCGAGACGGGGAAGGTGACGTTGTCCGGCGAGAGGTTGTAAAGCCACACGTTCAGCGTCGTGGTGGCCACGCTCGCGGACAGGGGAGTTGTTGTCCGCTGGGGGGTTGAAGAGGTGGTGCTCTGGCTGGCGGCTGCTGAGGTGGCCGCCAGCGTCGAGAGGGCGATGGTGGTGCTCTTGCTGCGCATGGCTTCTGCTTATTCCCCTGCTACGGCGGGAACCAAGCCAGGACGTAGGTGGCGCTGTTTAATCACTGACGGCGGCGGCGGCATGCAGGCTTTCAGGCCCGGCCGCCCCTTTTATAATAGCAATGCTATGGCACGCAGGATTGTCTGTCACACTGGTACTACTTGACGATCAACACTACGCTCAAGGATTTATATCGACTGCAGTCGGTCAAGGATCATGATCCATGCTCTCTGCCCAGTCTCTCTGTTTTTTTGTTTTTCTTTTCTGCCCAGGCCTTTCCGCGCCACTGTCTTTCAGCAGAGTCGGTGGCTGAGAGATTTTCGTCTGGTGCTACGTGAAACGCGGGATTCCGATCGGCCTGGGTCGCCACACTATCATCATGCGTGAAGATAGCTTGTTGGTTTATTTACCACGCTTGCTCTGGAGCCATGCGCAACAGACCAGCGCGCATGCAAATAAAACTTGTATGAACTTAATCTCATGTGCGACCATCGCATCATTCGAAAACACTCAGGCGAGCGAAAACTGGACTCGCGCCTACCTTCCCACAGCGGCAACACCCTTCCGCACATACCCGCTCTCGCCCAAGTCAACTGTCGTACAAAGCCGAAATGACGCGGCTGGCTGCAGGAGGCCGCTGCACCTCGGCCTCCTCGCTTCAGTCTCTTGTCTCTGGATCATGGTCATCACGTCGCAAGGGTGATCGGGCCGACAGGTGATTAGTGGTAGTGCAGTGTCTAGGGCGTGTATGCATAGTGGTCTCAAGGGCCACGTATGGTGTGCAAGGGAAAAAAAAGACCCTGATCTGCTGCCCATTGCCGGCCGAATGTCACCAAAGCCATGCGGAACAAAACCCTGCTACGTGTCGTGATAATAATCCATAACGCGCGAGAGAGGTGCTTCTGCTTTATGAGGCAGAGGCAGAGGCCATCAGCGAAGTAAACTGGTGTGTCAGGAGTGCAGCACGGCACAGTGAAAAACGAAACCGAAAAGGGCCATCCAACCCCTACTCATGCTCCCTCCTCCTCCGCAGACCAGAGTCGATCTTGGGGTAGTACGCCTTGGGCCAGTAGGCGCGCCAGGCGTCGCAGGTGGGCCGAAGCTGGTCCAGCTTCATGACGAGCGGGATCTCGTCCTGGATCTCGAGGAACTGCACGCTGAGCCCCTGGCTGACGTGCCAGGCGATGTGGCAGTGCATCAGCCAGGCGCCCGGGTTGTTGGTCTCGAAGGCGATGACCATCCAGCCGGGGGGCAGCATGGCCACGTCCCTGCGGACGGGGTTGTCAAAGTTGAGCCGCCCCACGTCGGCGGCCGAGTCGAAGCTGCCCGAGTCGCCGGCGCCGAGCAGGAGCAGGTCGTGGCCGTGCAGGTGGATGGGGTGCGGCAGCGCGCCCTGGACGTTGTTGATGACCCAGAAGGTCCAGACGCCGCGCTGCGGCACGCTGACGACGTTTGCCGCCCGCGGCCACGAGCTGTTGCGCTCGGCCACGTACTGCAGGATCGGCCGGTCCCACTCGACGTCGATGGCGGTGCCGTTGACGAGCCAGTGGAACACGTTGCCGCGGCCGGTGACGGACGTCGTCAGGCTGACGGGCAGCTCCCTGACCTGGGCCGCGAACTGCGCCCGCGGCGCCGACCGGCTCACCACGGGCACGAAGGGGCCGACCGTGTCCTTGCAGTCGGCCGTTATGCGCGTGCCCCGGTTGGTCGGGTTCGCGTTGGCGGGCGCGCCGTCGTACGAGAAGATGGAGGCCGGGAACGGGTTGCTGCAGACGCCGCAGGCGCCGCCGCCGCCCACGGTCGCGTTGAACCAGTAGTTGGCCACCGGCTGGTTGGCGTCGATGATGACGTCGTACCGCTGGCCGACGCCTAGAAACAGCTGGTTCTTGACCACGGGCCGCGTCGGCACGAGATCGGTGGCGATGACCGTGAAGGAGTGCCCGACGAGCGACACGGTGAAGCCGTTGTCGACCGACGTGTTGATGATGCGGAGCCGATGCTTCTTTCCCGGCGTCAGCCTGACCCGCTGGTACCGGCCGCCCGAGCCCCGCGGGTTGATGTTGGTGCCGTTGAACAGGATGTTGTCGGCCGGCGGCGGACCACCCGTGGCCTGCTCCGCCCTCAGCTGCAAGACATCTGCAGTCTGCCAGTACCAGTCCGTGATGACAAAGGGGCCCAGGTCGATATCGTAGTTGGCGCTGGCCGGGCCGTTGACTACGACGGCGCCGACGACGCCGTTGCCGTACTGCAAAAACAAAGTTGGGGTATAAGAGAACTCCTTGCGGCGTACACCGGAGCCAGAAAGGGCGCTGAGAAATCCTTTACCTGAACAGAGAAGTGGCTGTGATACCAGGAGGTGCCGTATTGAACAGCACGGAATGTGTAGCTTCGGCTAGAGCCGGGAGCTATAGGGCACTCGGTAATTCCGCCCGCACCGTCTTGGTTGTTGCTATTGTGCTGTCTCAGGCCGTGCCAGTGGATGCCGGTGCTGGATATCGACATCTGGTCAGTACGAGAGCCGTCCTACCAGATGCCCAACTTGTGCCGAGGCTCTTCGTGACGAGAATCTAGAACTTGCCCGTTATCCTTCAGGTTGTTGTGCACCCGAAGCTCTAGCCAATCTCCCCAGTCTGGAATTGCACTCGTCAGACTTAAGGGCCACGTCTCATATTCAAAGTCGAGGGAGACCTACCGCATTGGATGACGGGCCCTGGGAACCCTCCTGTGGACTCATGTCGCATTGGTGATTATTCCCCGCTATTGCCAAAAGCATAACAGCCTCTTACCGTTGATCAGCATGACAGGCTTCGCGACGCCATCCGCTGAGAAAGACGTGATGTTGGTGATGGTTAGGTCGATCTAGGCATAGTGGAATTAGTCCCGTCCCAGAATCGATACCAAGGGTCTGGGAGCAAACGCACCACCCTGGTGGTGCCGGTGGGAATCGTCAGCTCGTAATCTGTGCTGACATTCCAGTAGTTCTTCCTATAGTCACGATAGACATCAGCTCGCGGTCTTGGCTGTGAGATGGCAAGAGAAAGCACGAGCTCGGTGCTCTTACCAGCAACCTCTATTTGTGGCATTGTTCTGGCCGCAAGGAGGACCGCCAGGGATGATGGTCTGCCTTGGTTGAAGGGATCCCGCTGGGAGAACCGGATCCGGCTTCAGGAGAGGCAAGGGGTCTGCTCGAACAGCAAATACCGACAGAAAACCGGCCAGGAGGTGAAGGAGGTGCATGGCAACGACAGCTGTAGCGTGATCTGCAGGAAGCCGGCACGGCACACTGCGTTGTGGACGTAAAATGCAGGTGGCACCACCAAAAAGCGCCTGCTGAGGATCTGAAGCTCAAACGTGTTGTTTTACGGGCCCGTAACATCCCTTTATAAAGCTGTCTGTGGTACCCGCTGACAACTTTCGAGCTAGCAGCAGCGCAGCTCACGCGGGCGTCTAGGCAGGCGAAGACGGAGAAGAGGCACTGATTAGCTCATGATGTCGGGGAGGCGGCGCGCCGGGGCCGGCCCGCTCATGCCGTGATGAGGCTTGGACGGTATCGCTATCTCTGTCATGTCAGACCTCTTCTGTCGTCCAGGCACACCGATAAAACAGTGGGTGCCGTGTTTGTGGGTCGGTGACGGTAGGCTGCGAATAGGAAGCTGATACCCCTTGACGACCGCATGTACTCTACTCCGTGACACAACTATTGGGCCCTCGCAGTAGCCCGCATGAAGGGAAGGGTTGGGTAGATCCAATATTGCCAGAAGGGGGGGAAGATCGCCGGTAGCCACGAGTATCGGTGTCAAGCAAACCAAATATCTCCGAAAGGGTGGGATCGTGGCTTATGGCAGCCACCGCGTCACTCCTAGGAGGGAGAGTTGGAAGAACTGAGAGCAGCATGCCCGACGGGGTCGGGTGATGGTGCAAATGGGTCGCTCTTGGCAGTAACGGATGGAGGGGCGAAGCCAGGACGGCCTGCCCGGAGATGCCTCACTAGGAGGAAAAGGAGTCGTTGAAGTTCCAGGCAGGGCCATTTCTCAGATTCGCCTTATATGGTATTACGAGCAAGGCCACGGGAGGCGGGCAGGACGTCCCGACCTCGCACCCTGACGAATGGCTCGGGAACTGCCTCTGTAACCGAGAGCGACGTGGTGGGCAGACACTCTATCTGAGACACCACAGTTCATCCCATCCCAGGAACTGGGTCAGACTGGGGAGTGGTGACATGCTGACGGGCGGTAGCGAAACGAGACAGAGAGGAGGGCATGGGGAAGCGAAGGATCGACTGCGGGAACCTGGAATCAGCCTCAGGCTTCAGAGACAGTCGGGAGCCGGTGGTGGTGGGTATGCAAGGCAAGCTAAAGCAATATTTGGATAGGAAGGGAAGCTGCGACACCATCACAGTCCCCAAGGAGGTGGCGAAGACAGGGGCTTCGGCGAGATGTTGAGCGGTCTTGGCTCCCGAGAGCGAACGTCATGATTCTAAGGGTGTATGGCGTCTTCTGGATCCCACCCCATATGGCCAGGTAGGTACCCAAAAAGCACACCGAGGGGAAAGGAGAAGGAGAGACCATCTTGGTGATGGCCTCAGCGGTGGTATTGGGGTCAAAGGATCCGCCTGGAAGAAGGAAAAGCCATGATATCTGTCGACGAGACTGTCGCCCTGATAGGAGCCGTTTTGTTTGCGGCCAGGATACTGTGATGGATGTCATCCAGAAGGATGGCTCCTCCAAGCAATGGCTGCTTATCCTTGTCGCATGTAGAATGTTGCTATAAGCAGCCATGGTGGCGCCCGGCGTATCGATTTTCCGGAGCTGAGAATGATAGTGTCCGGTCTCAAGGCCGGGTCCATCCAGAGATTAATGCGAAGGCAGCCGCGGGGTGGGGGTCTTGTTGAAGCTGGTCATCGGCCTTCACCCTCACTGGAGGATGGCAATACGCCGTCACGCTTCGAGGCTGAGTCGAAAGTTGGGTGAGCGGAAGGGGAGTGTTGACCGAATCCGAGCTGTCATACATACCCAGGCTGTCATACACACCCGGGCTGTCATACATACCCGGGCTGTCATACATACCCAGACGTGCGTCAAGTCGGTACTCGAGATAGGCAGGAGGATAAGGTTGGTTTCTTGGAAAGCAGCCAAGACCAGCGAACATATCAGAAATACGACGGAGGCGTCACACTGGATCCTCTTTGAGCCGTGTGTCGCGCAGAGCGTCCGAGTGTGATATTTTTAGACACATCAGCGGGAGCCGGTTTGTCGAGCCGAGGCGGGCGAGAAGGGGATGGGCCATCACACCCATTGACAGCTCATGGCTCCTCACCTCCGGAGCTGTCAGCAGACCAAGCGGCGAATAGATGCTCAGGGGCAATATAAACCTGCAGAAAGAAAACAAGAGGCTGAGCTCGGCTGCATCAACGAGCCAGGGGGACACGGGAAGTGGGAAAGTGGAGTGAGGTCGGGAAAAAGGAGGGACGAAGTCGCGTTGGACGGCGACTTTTAGCGTTTAGGCACAATCCGGCTCAGTGATCGAGTCCCCGCTATTGGCTGGAGATGCCGCTGACTAAACCCCAGAAACCAATCAAATACAGTGAAGCCGGGGACGGGCCGGATCCTTTACGCAATTTGTTCCTGCCCTATCCATGGTTCCCTGTCAAATCTCAACATGGCTTCGCGATATCCTTTCGCGGCCGAGCTGTGCGACAGAGGCAGCTCCAGCTGTTGATTCGAGGATAAAATATACGATGCAACAAAGACGAGAGCCCACAGGTGTGCCTCAGTAAGGACCGAACAAGGCAGTGCCCTTGCGCCAAAATCAGGCTCCACCGCCATCCATCCATCTTGATCCATGGTCGAACTCAGCTTCCCCCGAGCCAGCTTCTATGGTGACCATGAGGGGCAGCGGCAGTTCCTCACGGCATTCAGCCTGGATTACAAGCTCACAATACGCTCCAGCCCAGAGGATTTGGCTCCTGGACCTCAGCTTCGATGTATTCCTTTACGTGGCTTCGGGAACGATCCCGGTTTTACCAGTTGTCTCTTTGATCAGCCTGACAAGAGTAGATCTCTGGGCACACGTTCCTACTACCGCTTTGCTCTTTTTATCTACCCCTTCGATACCGACTTGCATAACAAAGGGGGGAGACGCGAAGGCTTGCCACACCATGGCCAAGCTGGCCAGACAGCGGAAGACAGCCAAGGAAGAGGGGTCTACAGAATATACCCCTTGTGTGCCCCAGGTCACATCCTGCGGAGCTTCTCCCTGCAGAGCCTGATACCCGGCCAGATGCACGCTTTCTGAAGAGGACACCATCGGAACCAGCTGGTGCCTGTGCGATGGGCTGCGAGCCTCAAGCGAGAGCGAGCGCTCTCTCCCGTCAATATAGGCAGAATCTGCAAGTCCCGCCTACCTTCCAAGGCGGACGAGGTCGCCAATATGTGGCCCATGGCAAGCGACTGGCCAGCCCAGGCACCGCAACACCCGATCGAATTCCCGAACTTCTAGAGTGCACCGTGGTCCGGACTTTTGCCCACCCTCATTTTCTGTTCCTGCCGTCGAGCTGGTATCTGCCTCGGACTGTCACATCACTGCCATCATTCGATATTCACCTCCATCAATCGTCTCTGCCCGCATGCTTGACACCTCGCCCAAAAACCCGCAAACTCGTGGCCAAAGTCTATGATATGTCTAATATCTCGGCTGGAGGGCGGGGTTTACTCCGCACCGAGCTACATCTAGTATATCAACTGGCAGGACTTCCACCAAGGCTGCGGTGCAGGACGAGCACACTGTTTCCGCATGTTACCTTCCCCGCCATTCGCTTATACGGGCTCTGATCACAGTCTCCTGATCCCGCTCGATTTATGGACGTATAAAGAGTGGAGGTCCCGCTGATAGCAGCCGTGCCCGTCGACCCCGGCCCCCTCGCGGCCGGGAAGGATGTGGCCTGCTGTCAGTCAGTCTCGTCCCTTGGCGATCTCGCTCGGGTTGGGACGCACAAGAGCTCAGGCTGAATTGGGTCAATATAGCGACTTATAGTGCAATATAGTTCTTTGGCACACGCTCCACGCAGCACCAGATATCTTGGACCATTCGACCCAGAACACGCTGCCGACCTCGGCTGGCGATGTAACCGAGGTGGTGTTTTCTGTGGCTATTCTTGGGACAGGACGCCATTGGCAATATCGAGACCGCATGCCATGGGCCTATCAGGTAAGAGCTTTGCAGACGCCGACAGTAACTGCATTGCCGACATTGCGGATACATAAAGAACCCAGGGCGGGCTGCTCTTGGTTCCTATGGACAGACGGATAGAGCTTGATCCCAGTCACACAGCAAGCCCTCTCTAGCAGCAGCGAGCACACAATGGCGGCGACTCTCAGACCCCACCTGTTTCTCACGGCGTTTCTAGCGCTGTGCCTGGGCGTGCTCGGCCAGAGCTGCTCGTCGTACGGCGTGGACTACAGCAACGGGGGATCTTATTACATCGACGGCTCGTCCGACCAGTACTTCACCTTCATCTCGGTGTTCCAAGGTAGGCGACGGCGTCCCGGGCGGACACGCCTCCCAGGCCGAGGGTCTGACGATTTTGCTGACCTGCTTCATCAGGCTGTGCTTCCGAGGTGGTCAGCCCCGTGCTGGTCAGTCCTGAGGGCAACCAGTATGCCTGCTCAGCGATCCAGGTCGGCCAAGCCGGCGTCCAGGTCAGCTCGCGGTGGTACGGCACAGATCCCATAGCGCGCTCATGTGGCAGCTGGGCGTACGTGAGTGGCTAATAGGGCATCAATAGCGGAATCCCCTTCTCGGCCATGCGGACCGGGCAGTGGAGGATCGTCATTGCTGGCAACCAGATTGCGGTCCAGCGCACTATCAACCTGAGCGTTGGCGTTCCCGAGACCACGACAGTTACGGTACGCAATAACGTACCTACATGGCGCAGTCCCATCTTTCTTCCTGGCAACAAGTGCTAGGCGAGAGTTGCTAAACCATGTGCCACCACCACGCAGGCAACTCCGACCGTCGTTATCGGAGTCACAAGCACGCCAAAGGCCGTTAGTAAGTCTATGCAGCATCAAGCTTGACTTGCGTGACGACCAATCAGGCACAGGTCACTATCACTATCGGATAAACTAATGCGTTATGCGCTCCAACAGCCGTCATCAGCACTATGTGGCAGACGCAGACGCTGATCCTGGCTCCCGCGACCATCACGTCGACCAACTGCGTGGCGGGGACGGCGACGGTGACGGTATACCCGCAAGGCCAGACGGTGACCATCACGTCGACGATCACGCGTACCTCGACCCAGGGCACCACGACGAGCCAGTACACGACGACGATGGTGACGACGGCATCCTGCCACTACCCCAGCAGTAAGTCCCAGCCTCCTCATGACGTTTTGTATTGGGCAAAGCTGCGGTGGTATTCGCCCTGGCTCTGGCGAGGCTGACAACAACGCCGTGGCTGCTACAGAGAAGCGAGACGAGGAGAAGCCACGGCTCGAGGCGCGCGTCGCTATCGCTGGCATCACCGTGACTGTGACACAGACGACCTATACCGTCACCAGGACGGTGATCACCACGCTCCCGCCCGAGACCACGACGGAAGCCCGTAGGTTTTGTTTCTTGGGGTTGCTGTGTCGATGCGGTAGAGGTGCTGACGTAAAGCTCTTTTATCTCAACGTAGTTCTCCGGATCACCACCGCCACCATGTAAGCTGCAACACCTATGCTCTCAGAACACGGAGAGACACCGAGACAAGTGCTAGGGGCTAACGAAACGAAAAAAAATCTCGACAGCACACCGCCACCCGCGACAGTCTGCGTCGGAGTCAACCGGCCCAGCGTCACCGTCACGGTGCGACAGGGCACTCCGCGCGCCGTCACGCAGACCAATATCGTATACAGAACCATCACAACCAAAGGGACTGTTTATATTGGGTATGTGTAGAAGCCTGCTGGCATTGGAAAACGCAGCTGAGCCGTGAGACTGACCAATCTGGACGACGCAGACGAACCGTATTCTCGACCAGCACCAACCAGGCGAGCGCGACGGCGTGCTGGAGGGCGGGAGGATGGTATGGCCTTTAGTTGCCGAGGTTTTATCTCCTGCTTCCTCCCCGGGCCCATCTTGGATTCTGGGGCCTGGCCTGGAGGGGACGGTAGGGGCATGGGACGATATTTCTTTGGAGCTCCTCTATGAAACTTGGTCGTTGTGGACTGCTCTTGTGGCTATCTGTTCGCTTGGCTATCTGAAAAGTCGTGTCTTGCGTCTTGAGCAGGTGCAAGAGTCTCAGCAGCGTTTTGAGGCCGTCTCAACCCATCCCGAGTTGTCTACATGCGGATTGATCCGACGCTGGCGGGGGCCACCCTGATTCCGCCGCCCACCAGATTCCCCCGCGATCACGACACCGTAGGTACCCACCTTCCGGCCCGATGGGCATCGAAATCCTGCTTATGTCCGAGCCGAGGTGGGCGGGCTGGTTGACGCACTAGCGCGCTGTATGTACGCACCTACTGATAGCGGAATCCCGGCTCTTGCGTCATTAGCCCCTAGGCGGTGAGCGGTTGCGCCCGCGTTCAAATGCAAGACAACCGGGTCCCGAGTGAACTGGATTATCCCGGGTGGCGTTGTCCCTCTCAGGCTTGAGTTGAGCCTTGCCGGCCGTGGATTGAATCAAGGCGTATGTATAATCGGCATAGTAGTCAATCTGAAATTCTTTTCCTCGATTTTTTTTTTCAAGCTCTTGTCGGTCAATAAACTCAGGCTCCAGGGAGGTGCTCCTCTGCGCTTTTGCACCCGCGACTGCTTCTTTCACCTATGTTTACTCACCACAGCGCCCACACGTGACGGCCTCCCAATCATCAGGGCGTCAGCAGACTCTCAATCCACGACCCAGAATCCCTCACCCGCCGCTCGCCTTCGAGGCGGATACTACCTCACTTCATGGCCTGGACTGCGGACTACGCAGCAGTCGCAACATGAGCCAGACCCGTAACGGCCGCGGGGCTTCATCACAGGACGTCCTTAACTACGGCTCCTTTCAGGCCCAGTCGGAGGAAGCGCGGCTTGACCCGGACGATGTCATCGTCGAGCAGCCGCTGCGGCCTGCTGAGCAGCTTCCTATAGTCAGGATCCTCAGCAATGGCACCGCAAGGTCGAAGGCGACCGCGCCTGGCCCTCCCGTCGGCTGGATGGATCTGCCTAGAAAGGGCCAGCTTGTTGTCATTGTCCTGGCGAGGCTCGCTGAGCCATTGGCCCAGACGTCACTCCAGGTAGGAAACGGGACTGTACCAACATTTGATGGCCAGCTTCTGCAGGAACGGGAGCCGACTGACATTTGACTCTCACAGTCGTACCTCTTCTATCAACTAAAGTGGTTCGACCCGTCGCAGTCGGCCGCCGAGATCTCGGCCAAGGCCGGCATCCTCCAGGCCAGCTTTACCGGAGCCCAGTTCCTCACAGCCATGGCCTGGGGCCGGGCCGCTGATTCGAGTCGCTTCGGTCGCAAGAGGGTCATCCTCTGTGGCCTCTTTGGAACCCGTGGGCTTTTTCCCCAAGAGTCCCCTTGCCTACGCCCGCAGCCACACCTGCTAACCAGCCTCCGTTAGTGATTTCCACCATTGGCTATGGCTTTTCCACCACGTTCCAACAAGCTCTCTTCTTTCGAGTTTTAGGCGGCATAACAAATGGAAACGTCGGCGTTTTGAGGACCATGTAAGTCGCGTTGGAACGGCGTCTCTTTGTATGTTGCTGACGTGACTTTGTAAATTTCAAGGATCAGCGAGACTGTGTACGAAAAGAAGTGAGTTTGTGCATCCCTTCCTCCTCTGTACTCTCGGCGGCGTGCTCATATGCTCATATATCTATCGTGTGGCAGGTATCAGTCTAGAGCATTTCTCTTGCTCCCTTTTACCTTCAACATTGGGACAATCATTGGCCCCATGCTCGGAGGTGAGCTTGCCGACCTTGCCGGCGGCTATCCTGACGTTTTTGGGCGCATCGGATTTTTCGTCAAGTACCCCTATGCCGCACCCAATATAGTCTCTGCCTTTATTTTTATGTGCAGTCTGCTTTCCGCCTGGCTTTGTCTAGAAGAGGTAATTTGGAAATTGTTCTTTGTTTCCTTCCCTGTTTGCAGGTGGCTGACGTTACTGCGAGCAGACGCTGGATGCCCGCTTTGACAAGCGGGACTACGGCATTGAGCTGGGCAAGAAACTCGCGCGCCTCTTCCAGTCGAGCTGTCTTAGAAGAGGCGAGAAGGCAAGCAGATACTCGAGGCTGGAGCAGCGGGAGTTCAATCCTAGGGATGGAGGCATCGATACCACGGAAACGAGCCCGTCTTCCAGCCGCCGCTCCTCGCTTGGCGACGACGCACCAAAACGGCGGGGCGCCCGATACACGCAGCGCCTGCCATTCCGGCACATCTTTACCCGCAACGTCGTTTTCACCATCGTGGCGCATTATTTGCTCACTTTCCATCTCGGCACCTTCAACTCGCTGTGGCCCATCTTTTTGTCCACGCCCGTGTACGACCCGTCTCAACCGCCCAAAATCCCCGACAGCCTGCCCCGCCAGCTGCCCTTCCTCTTCACCGGCGGCGTCGGGCTTTCGGCCCGGTCGGTCGGGAAGGCGATGACGACTCTTGGGACGATAGGCATCGCGCTGCAGCTGTTCCTTTACCCGTGGCTATCTGGGAAGCTCGGAACTATAAAGTCGTGGCGCACATTTCTCGCGTGCTTCCCGGTCGCCTACTTTGCCGTCCCGTTCCTCAGCATCTTGCCGAGCACTAGCCCTCCGCCGCACGAGAAGTCTGGCTTCCTGGTGTGGCTTGCCATCAGCCTGGTTCTCCTCTGTCAAGTCTTGGGGCGGACGTTTGCGCTGCCGGCGCAAACGATCCTCGTCAACAACTGCTCGCCGCACCCCAGCGTCCTGGGCACCGTGCACGGCATGGGCCAGACGGTGAGCTCGGCCGCACGCACGATAGGCCCGTATATCGGCGGCATCGTTTACGGCGTTGGATTAGAGAGGGGTGTTGTCGGCGCTGTTTGGTGGGCGCTCAGCTGTGTGGCCGTCTGTACGCTGGTTGCCAGCTTCTGGGTCCGCGAGGGCAACGGCCACGAGATCTGGCTCGAGGGCGACGAGGACGAGCGATAGCCTGCAGTATGGGATGAAGGCAGGCACAACAGAACGGGAGTTGTTATAGTGTGAGAATCGTCAACCAACACGCAAAGTATAGAGCCTGCCAGTGCGATGTTCAATCTTGTGCTTGTAAAAGACAAAAGGAAGAGGAGGAGGAAGCGAACGCAACTTCACCTGCCAGAAGTATTTATATTATAGCTGTCATGCTCGATGTGTGTCTCTTATGTTGCGAATTGCTGGGTTTTCTATTCGATTCCTACAAAGTTTAATGGATGGTCAAGGAATGCGCGATAGCTCAGGCTGCAGCACGAAGGAGGGAGCCTATCTCCGTCCATCGGAGAAACAATTGTTTGATTGGTGGCGGCCGCCGCACAAGCTTTCCTTAGCAGCCAACCGTCTCGTTTGGCAACCCCATCCCCGTCTCCGGTTGACATCATCTCCATGTTTCCACGACCCGATATCCCAACCTCAGCGAGACATTTAAAAACGTCCGGTCCGTCGCAGCAAGCAGTAAATAAGCAGCCAGAGGCCCAGCAATTGCAGTCCCAAGACTCGCTCACTCTGCACCCACTTCAGACTCACCGAGCCGTCACGCCGCTAGAAACTTTACGAAGCCATGGCCGACGCGAAGACTACGACGACATGCCAACCGGAGCCCGGCGGCGAGTGCCTGTTTCGACTCTCGGCGCTGTCTGCGGAGCTCCAGCTTGACATATTCCGTCGCGCCATGTTGGCCGACGTGACTGTCGTGTCCCTCACAAACGTAAGGCCAATTGCGCCTTGGTCAAATCAAACGCCCAGCGCACAAGTCTGACAACTGCGTACCTTACCTACCTTACCTATATAGGATACCATGTATATAACGGGGGAGGTGCTGCGCGCCGACTTCAAAAACATCGCGCTCACCTGCCGGCTCGCCGCCGCGGCGCTGAAAGACATCAAGCGGAGGAACCGGCGGGCGTTGCTCAAACAACAAGGCATGCCAGAAGACGCCGAGGGCAGCGGCGGCGGCGGCGGCCAAGATCCTCCGCCTGCGGTACTGGCGGCAGCAGCGACGCCAGACGAGCACCACCAGCCGCTCATGGGCCACGCCCAGCTGGAGCGTGTCCTGGGCCGCGCCGACCGCGAGACGGTGCTCTGCATGTCCCTAGACGCCCGCTACAGGGCGCGCCTGCTGGCGGCGCCGTGGGCCCGACACGTGCGCCACGTCGTGGTCGAGTCGGACGACTGGGCGCCCGCGGGCCTGTGGTCGACGAGCATCACCGACGAGCTGCGCCTCCTGGTGCGCGCCCTGGCCGGCTGCTGCGACGGGCTCAAGACCGTCGTCATCTTGGACTCGTCGACGCTGCACACGGGGCGCGACGCCGTCAGTTCGCACGCGGCAAGCGCCCTCGCCGTGGCGCGATATGCCTTGGGGACGCCCCCACCCTTGCGCCGGCACAGTTGCCTGTCCCGCCTGGACCTGTTCTTCACGATGCGCGGCAAGAAGGCGCCTGTGTACAAGCTGCTGACCGTCAATCGGTCGTGCGCGTGGTGCTCACCTGCGGATCGGCGGGGAGTCGTAGTCAGTGTAACCAGCCGCCCTGCTGGGGAGGAAGGGTTCTTGTGATTTATCCCTGACCGGAACGAGGAGCTGGCCAGGATGGGAGACGGGCGGGACACTTCCCTGTGGCAGGGCCGTGGTGTGGCACGTCGCGCCGGCGGCAGTTTGTTCGTTGGATAGGAATCTTGTTGGGCAGCATCAGGGAGGACCAGTAGGTTGTGGCAGCGAAAAAAAAACAGGCTGCGTGCGCTAGATAAAGGAAAATAATACCATTTGAGAGCAGCAGTGCCGACTGTCCCCGGCATCCGCTCCAGCCTCCCAAGGCGTCTGTGTCTGTAAGCCCACCAGCCCAAACACCAACCGATGCAGAACGACAAAGGAAAAAGAAGGTGGCGTTGGCCCCCTGTGGTACCTATATACATGCAACCCTCACACCAGCTCCCTCGGGTGCTGCCTAGAGCCCAACTCCATCGCGCCCTGCTCTTTGGCGCTCGAAACGTCGGCACCGCCGCCGCCGCGGCCTTTCATCATCCCGCGCAGACCCGAGAGGCCAAACACGCCCCGGCCGCCGCTTGTGGCATCGGGAGGGGACGGCGCCGCAGTGCCGGCGGAGGTGCCCATGGGGTAGGGCTGGCGCCAGGGCTCCTGGGTGTAGGACGGTGGGGCGTCGTCGGTCGGCTGCTGCGACCTGCGGCCAAAGAGGCGCCTGCGCAGAAAGCCTTTGAGAGAGAGGAGCGCGGTGCTGACGAGAACGATGCCGAGGACGAGCGGGGCCAGGACACTGATTGTTTTGCAGTGGTCAGTCTCGTACGGTTCTCCACAAGTTGGAATGAGCAAAACTGGGGAGTAAGTATACTTACAGGTTGTAGCCAGGTGACAGGGCAAACTGGAAGCCACTGAGGATTGTGAACAGTCATCCTGTCAGCTATAGTACGTCACTCGGTTGGAATACTCTAGGGAGCTGGACTCACACAAAGCCGTTGACAATGCCTATAACCATGACGGAGCGCCCGAGCCAGATGTGCACGGGGCGAAGATTGAAGGGCTTCTTGGGAGGGACGGGAAGCTCGGCTTGGGACTTGCTCTTGCGGTGGTTCCTGTGGTGCAGGAAGCCAATGGCGAACTGGGCGAGGAGGAAGATGAAAACGAGGATGCCGATGACCTGGTGGGCAGAGTTGAAATCTTTGGACTGGAAGGAGGGAAAAAAAAAAAAAAGAGCAACACGACGTCAGCATAGGCCCTATATAAGCCACAAGCGAAGCAGACCACACAAGACCTACCCGGTTGTACCTGCCACTGACGTGGACGCCGAGCCCGAAGCCGACAATGATGCCGACTACAGCAAGGCCCTGGTTGATGCCGTGCGGGCGCACCCACTCGCCGACGCGCAGCATGAGCACGCCGAGCGGCAGCAGGCCGACGAAGCAGAAGATCATGATGACGGCGTGCGCCACGGCGGCCCAGTCGCGCTTGCCCGTCCTCGACACGTCGCCGAGCGCGGCCCCGACGCTGGCCACGGTGGCGGCGGCGTTGAGCACGGGCGCGTCGGCGACGACGGCGCCGGGCGCGGCGGTCGCGGCGCGCATGTCGAGCGTGAATGAGCCGAAGCTGCGGTGCATCTTGAGCGGCGCGGCGGCGTCGTCGCTGCGGAAGAAGGACGGCCCGGCGCCGTAGATGCAGGGCAGGGCGGCGGCGCCGACGTCGAGCGAGCCGCCGCCCGGCCAGCGACGGCAGCCGCTGCAGCGGGCGCGGAAGACGAGCGTGCCGTTGACGAGGCCGGTGCCCGGCAGGACCGTCAGGCGCGACTGCTGCAGCAGGTCCGGGTAGGGCGTCGGCTCGGCGCGCCCCCGGGTGGCGAGGCGCGGCGAGAAGGTCACGTTGGCGCCGTCGTTGGACGCGTACACCATCAGGATCAGCGGGTTGCCCGACATGGTCGACGAGCCCAGCCCCACGGCCGCCCAGCCGCCGGCCGGCTGCCCCGCCAGCGTGAAGTAGACGTCGTCGTCCGAGTCGGCGGGGATCGCGATGCCAAAGGCGAGCTCCTGGTTCGGCGCCACGAAGACGGACTGCCGGACCGGGCCTGGCGAAGGGGTTGCTGTGGGTGCGGCGGCGGTTGCGGAAGCGCTGGAGCTGGTGGACTGGGCGGCAGCCTGTGCAATGAGTGAAGAGGCGGCCAGCGCCGGTATCCTCCACTGGAAACGCATCTTCGAGATGGTCTTGTCCGTCTGTCTGTCTGTCTGCTTGGTCGGAGTTGGCAGCGAGCGAGGGACACTACCTAACACGCATACGTTCACCTAAAATGGGACGCCAGAAAAATGGGCCGCCAGAACGAGCAAACAGAGGCAGAAAAAAAAAGGCTACCGATGGTCACCCATATATTCCACAGTTTTGTCAGACGAACCATCGTCAGTCAATCGGGATCACCTCCTTTACCCAAATAGAAACCCGCGTTGTAACCCGGCCCGTGTCGAGCGCAACCCACACACACCCGGCGCCATCTCACTTGCGTGGCCTCGCCTTCTCCTCTTGCAACAGAAAGGCGTGTCGCCGGGGCCAGCCGCGATGGTGGTTGGCTCTGTAGCCGCCGACCCCAAGACTCTGTTTTTTGCTTTGCGGGCGCGTAAGCCGGAAGGAAACGCGGGCGCCAAAGATAAAACGAGCTGATTGGCCCCCAGCCCCCACGTCAGGCTGTCCTGTCCAATTAGACGACCTCCCCTCACCGAGCAGCAAATGCACAGCACCAGCAGGCCTTTTTCAAAGGTCGGCGGGTAGCGAGCGGCGCCCCAGTTCCGCCCTATCCGGGCTTGGCGTTTTTCATGGCCCCCGGGTCCGCTGTTGCCGGTTGTGCCGTCGCCTGCCGTTCCTGGCCAAGGAGCTTGCGCGGCCACCCCATCCCATCTCACAGAAACACGTAACGCAGACAGAAGAAGCAACGGGCCAAGAAAAGAAGGGGGAGAAAGAGAATAATTTACAGCTTGCCTTTCGGCTGTGCTGCCGTCGTTGTTGCTGATGCAGTTGGAGCCCTTTTCCCGTCGTCCGTCTTGACGAGGATGCGCTCCAGACCGTCGCGGAGAACGCGGTTCAGGCCGTCGGCGCACGGCCTCCCCGTGGGACGGTCGACAAAGACCTGCACGAACTCGCCGACCGCCCTCACCTTGTCCACGCCCTTCTCGAAGAGCGCAATCTCGTACGTGACGCTCGTCCTGCCGAGCTTGTTAACTCGCATCGCCAGCTCGGCCACGGCCGGGAAGCTGATGGAACCCTGTCGCGCGAAACCGACAACGGGACGGCAGTGTAAGTGGGTGTGCGTGCGTGCGTGCGCAGGTGTCAAACGGCGACCTGACCAGAACCGGGTCCTAGCTCGGGATGGGGGAAGGAGAAGAAGCGGGCACTGACGAAATAGTCGCTGTGGGAGTGGACAACCATGCCGTGCTGCGGCGACCGCGTCGGCTCCAGGCCGCAGAATTGCATCAGGTATGCGTTGATGATGGCATCGTAGCTTTTGGCCGCCCTCTCGTCAGCAATCGGCACTTGGAGGAGGAGGAGGAGGAGCGACCGGGAGGATGAGATGGGACGAACAGTTGGATGTACGTCGCGTTGTTCATGTGTGCGTATTGATCGTTGTCGGCCCATCTCGTGCGGTACTCCTGGCTGAACGGGTAGTCGTCCCGGGTGCGTTTTTTGAGAACCTCGTAGCTTGCTGTCATTTTGGTTTATTTTTATTTTTTTTCCTTTCTTCTTTTGTTTCTTCCAAGACGTCGCTGTCGCTGTCTTCGTCCAAGTGTCTTGTGTTGTAGCCAGAGTCACGAGCGCGTCTTGTCCGGCTCGCACGTGACGACTACCAGCATATTCGTCACGTGGCCCAGATTTGACATTGCCGCTTTTGACCGCCAATTTTTTGCCGGCCCGTAGATGTCCCGAGATGCCTGCATTTCACCCCTCGTTCTCGGTTTTCTAGCGATATCATTGAAACGGGGACCCGATTTGGCTACTTCGCGCCCGCTACTGTAGCCCGTGCTCCCACGCTCCAGGAGTCCCCCGGCAATCTTCCGGACTGTCGAACTGCCGGACTGGTTGGAAGGCTCAAAATTTCGGCGGCTTCGGCAACCGTCTCACGGGCCCTAGGACTGCCCTCGCTGCGCGGGGGGCTTTTCGGGCGCGCCATGGCATCCGGTCCGGCAGGGCCCGCGGAAGCTGCGACGGCAGCGGTGGCGGGAGGCCTGAACATGGCCACAGTCACGCCTGCGGCTTCGTCCGCCGGAGCATCCGCATCGACCCCCATAGCGATGCCTCCTCCGCCGACGTGGCCGCCTCCATATGTCATCGAGGATGGTCTGCGGCGCGTTGCTCCGTACCACTTCGTATACAACACCTGGTGCAAAGAGCGGTGGCGTGGGAGGGCCCTGATCGAGATATTCGAGAGCGAGTTCAGGGACAGGCCCCTTGAGTACTACAGGATGTGCATGGAGAAGGGTGCCGTCCTGGTCAACGGTAAAATGGTCGGCCCGGATCATATCGTCAAGAACGGCGAGCTGATCTCGCACATCTGCCACCGCCATGAGCCGCCCGTCACGGCGGAGCCCGTGCAGGTTCTTGACGAAAACGACGACATGATCGTCATTGACAAGCCGTCTGGCATTCCCGTCCATCCGGCCGGGAGATACAACTTCAACTCGGTCGTCGAGATCCTGAGGTCCCAGCGGGCCCAGGACTTCAAGGCGTACCCTTGCAACCGCTTGGACAGGCTCACGAGTGGCATCATGTTCATCGCCAAGAACCCCAAGGCTGCCGAGAGGCTCGGGGTCCAGATCCGGGCAAGGACCGTGCGGAAGGAGTACGTCGCCCGCGTCATCGGGCGCTTCCCCGACGGCGAGGTCGTCTGCAGCCAGCCCATCCTCCAGATATCCCCCAAGCTGGGGCTGAACCGGGTGAGGGCCAACGGTCGACCGTCGCGCACCGTGTTCAAGAGGCTCGCCTACTACCCTCCACAGCAGCCGGCGTCGAGCCAGGGCGAAACGCCCGCCGAGGAGAGCAGGCCGTGGAGGGGCAAGGAGGGATACTCCATCGTGCGCTGCCTGCCCGTCACCGGCAGGACACACCAGCTGAGGGTTCACCTCCAGCACCTGGGCCACCCCATCGAGAACGACCCCATATATGCCAACTACAAGGTCTGGGGCATCGACCTGGGGGCCGACGACGCCGACGCCAGCCTCAACAGCGACGAGGACATCGTCTCGCGGCTCTCGCGCATGGGCAAGGAGGACGTTGCCGAGGCGGTGGCGTACTACGACGAGATGGTGGACCAGTACTACAAGAAAAAGGCCGAGAAGATGTCTGGGGAGCTGTGCGAGGTCTGCGATACGCCCTTGTACACCGATCCGGGCCTCCACGAGCTCACGCTATGGCTTCACAGCCTGCGATACGAGGACGCCGCAGACGGCGCCTGGGGCTACTCCAGTCCCCTCCCGAAGTGGGCCATGCCACCAGAGGGAATGAGTGGTCCCACCGACGTCGGCGGCATGGAGGACCTTGTTGGCGCAGTGAAGGACACCAATCCCGAGCTGGCATCGCCATCAGAGGCCGCCCAGTGAAACCCGACCGCCCTGGCAGCCGCAGATGCTGGTTCCACCCACACAGCGGCATATGGAGAGCCTCCGGGCTGGAAAGCATGGAGAACCCGGCATCACGGGGAGGATCTAGGTCGCAACCTCATGATGGAAATGGCCACGTGAAACCCCGGCCAGACTGGCCAGTCCTTTCCCATCCCTCCCCTGTGATAGAGACGGTCAGGTACATACAGGAGCTCGAGCGTTGTCGTGTTTGTTTGTTTTTGCTTCTACCCGGCCCTCTGGAAGAGATGGCGGCAAAGATTAGGTGAACCCCTCATCTGGCCTTCTCCTGACGCGCGAGTCGAACGACCCTTGAAGCTGCGTATTAGGCCAGTCTCGAACAACGGTTGCTCTCAGAGAGCAAGCTATTGGAGGGGCAGCCCTGCTACCGCACGGCTGCACGCTCCCTCTGGTGAAACGAGGCCGACGGAATGTGCCGTTGGCCACTAGCGGGCCCGGGGAGGCCCGGGATCCCTTTGATGCTAAGCCAGGCGACGAAAAAAAAAGAGACGAAAGAAAGAAGAAAAAAAAAGAAAAGAAAATGGAAATGAGAGCAAGAGAGAGGACACATCGCGTTTGCGTACGCAGCTAGCCAGCCGCGTCTTCGGCAGATGAATGCCGGCTTCCTGTGTCCTCCCCTCTTGACCCTGTAAACTGGCGATGAGCAAGCATTCCTGGGTGACCTCTCCAGCGAGCCCCCGCGCTCTCACATTCCGCCAAGTGCTTCGTGGGGGATGTTGAGGTGACGCTGATGGCGGCATGGGGCAAGATAACGCGATCGAGGAGGCAAGCTTCTGCCGGGCCTTCGCCGCCTTCATCCCGCCAATCAATCTTCCGACCAGACCAATGGCATGACGGCCATGTTTCGCCGCCCGCTCCCCGGCGAACCTCCTGGTCTCTCGCTTCGTCCCCTCTTCTTCCCCCTTGTTGATGCAGCATCGTCCTCCGCTCTTTCTACTTCCCTATCTACAGTGTCTTGCCCACCTCCTGACTCAACTCCCTTGCAAATAAAAGAAGGAAGATAGGGGAGTGATTTGCCCGCCTCTGCATTCCCGCGACCCTGCGGCGGCTGGGAAACGAGCTCGAGCCAAGGCGGCCCTCTCAGAACCTTATATCGACGATGTCGACGACCAGCCGGCACCCCCCGGCCGATAGCGGCGGCCCGAGATGAGGGCGATGGGTGAATCCCGGTGACCGGAGCCCACTCCCATCCGGGCGCTAGCGAATGAGGTGACGTTGCACAGGATAGACGGACAGCGGATGCATGCGTCTGGCATCTGGTGGATATTGTCTTTTCGGTTCCCTCTTTCATTCCTCTTCTCTCTTTTATCTCCATCTTTAATTCCAGCCCGCCGGCCAGTTGCCACTCAAGCGGAATGCATTCCGCCCAAAGCCAAGGGCTCGTCCGCGTCTGCTATACTGGCCGGCCACCTTCGTCAGGAGAGACAACACCTCACCCCCGCCCGGCTCGTTGGATATCAATCCTGTCCGCTACATGCGCTGCCCGGAAATAGCCCGGGCCGCGTGGGGGACTGCACCGGCAGCACCGGAAGCGCCGCCTAGGTACGCGTGTTCGCTTGAAGGATCAGTAGAGACGACGGCTACTGTGCTGTGTGGAAGAGAAATCGAGGAGTGCCGGCAGGTCTAGGGCGGCGGACATGGGTGTGTGAGCGAAGCGAGAGGTGCAGAATGCGAAAAATTACAACATGGGTGGGTGGCAAACAGGGAGGGGGTGTCCAACGACATGGCGGTAGGACGATGATGCTACAACCAGCCAGGGGTGGAGACAAGGAAGGCAAAAACGGAAGACGGGCAAAGCGCAGGCAAAACAACACAGCTCCCGCCGTCGCCGCCGTCGCCCATCTGGAGGCAACCCCCCGACCGAAGGCCGGATTTGGTCAGGCAAAAGTGACGAGCATCGGGTGTGTCTCGATAGGCACGGCGAGGTGTGCCTCGATGGACACGGTGAGGTGTGTCTCGATAGACACGGTGTACATACATGCCGTCGTCCGGTGGCGGGCAGTCCCAGGTTGAGGCGAATCCGTTGGGTGAAGCAGGAAAACCGGTTCTCGTCTGCAGAAAAAGTGGTGTGTCAACAACACCGGGCTCCCATGCAGCCGAGAAAGAAAAGATAGAAAAAAAAAAGATATTCTTGGCCATTGTCCGAAAACAGAACAACAGATGATCAGATTAAACGAGCGAAAAAAACGGCCCGGAAAGGGAGAAGGGGGCGAAGTTTGGATACGGGAGTTGTATGCAGCCGGCCGGTCCGTCTGGACCCTCTTGGCCTTGAAACAGCAAAGGCCAAAGCCAAACAGACTTTTGAGCTTCGCCGCTTGCTTGCCCGCCCACTTGCCGCTCGCCCCATTTGATTCCATTCCATAGGTGCTGCATGTAGCATGTAGGTATGTTCCTTTTTGGCATGCTTCTGCCGTCTTTCCACGCAGCCTGTGACGGCGGCATGCGGAGTCGCCGTGGGATGACTTCTCTTATCGGTTCTTTTTTTCCCTCCCGTTTTTTTGCCTCATCGTTATTCCCGGCCTTTCGTTCCCGCCATCGCCGGGACTTCCATCATCAACCTACCTAACCTTTGGCTTCGTTTCTTGGCTTCACGCACACGAAACGCGCACCTACCTAGGTAGATATCTAGGTACCGCATCTACACCTAGGTAACCACACGCCCTTTCGTTTCGGCAGTTCGGTCAGCCAGCTCACCCCGACGCCGCCGAGACAGAAACCATGATCCTATCTTATACACAGGCCAGGAAGGTCCAACGACTGTGCATATTTCATCTCCCTCTCCTTTTTTGCCATATCGGCTTAGTTGTTCTTTCTGTCTGCGACACGGCACCTTCCGGGACCTCTACCTGTGCTTTATCCAGGGTCCCTGTTTACGTACCAGAGCCGATGCAGATGCAGATGCAGCTGCGGGACAGGACAGGGGAGAGGCAGAAGAAAAAAAAAAGCAAAGAGAAGAAAAAGCAAGCACCGAGATATATAGTGTCTAGCGAGGTGAGGTGTTGGAGACAAATTGGCAATGGATGAAATAAAAATAAAATAAATAAATAACAAAAAAAAAAGTACGCAAACGTAAATGCTTGCCCTTGGATGACATTAATCAAGATCGTTTTTCTCTTTTCTTTTTTCTCGGCTATTGACACGAATGCGACGGAACACAAGGAAATGACAGAAACCTTCTCTGCGTGCGTAGTAGTCCAGCCCACCCGCCACTCTAATTACCCTCTCGGCACCCCGTCTCCAGACCTGGCCCGGCCCCCGTCCTTTACACACCGAGACGGGAGAGGGGACGGGCAGACAGGCAGACAGGCAGACAGGCAGATAGAAACAACAGCATGAAGACCGACCGACCGACCTGCCGGCCTGTCTACTGCTGCTGGGGTGGTCTCAGCCGTCGGGTGATGGCATGTTTGCGCAACGGGATTTTACATATGCATGCCGCCCGCCAAACAAGGCAGGTCGGCCGACGTTGTACGTTGCAATCACCCGCCTGTACGGCGATGATAGGGGAAGATATCTCCATCTTTCTTCACGCGGCCGCGCGGGGGGCCACGCCCGCTCACTAGACTTCTCGGCACGCAGTCCAGTAATAAAACGAAAAGCTATCTGAGCCCAAAACCTAAGGGCCCATAGCGACGGGCTGCTGACCGGCAAGGCGGTCTGGGTGGGCCTGGACTGGGCCTCTGGGCCCGTCGGATTAAAAGCGACCAGGCACCTAGAAGCCCAGGAGAGGGAAAGAGAAGAAGAGAGCCAGAGACAGAGAGGATAGAGTCCCAGCGTTCTGTCTCGGCCTTCTTTTTGTTCAAGCTTGCCCGGTCCGAGGTGGGTTTCGCGAGGTTGCCCGGCCCATCCGTGCCGTTAACCCTCGAGGGGCGACGAGAGACAAACTGGGATCCCTCCTGCCGCTCGTTTAAAACTTCGAGAGAAGGGGACGGATGGGGTTGAGTTGAGATGAGGAATGCAGCAAGAGGAGGCACGGTTGGTCGGTACGCGGGGCGTGCTTTTTTTTATTATTATTATTATTTTATTTTATTTTATTTACCCTCTCGCTATGTGCCTTAGCCATCTACACGTCGAGCCTTGACAGTCTATCCCCGTCTTGCCGTGCGGTGCGTGCGTCGCGCTCTCCAATGAGCCCAACGGCCTATGTATGACCGGCGGACCCCTATCCAATGACACACGGCGAAGAGAGAGAGAGTGTGTGTGTGTGTGCGTGTCCGCGCGCCAAAGGCCGGAGGAGAGGCCGGGAGGGAAAAGCTGGCGGCGATGATGACAGGGGGAAGGGAGGCCATGCCGGCGGCAGGCTTCTTGGCGAGGGTGTCGTGATTGCCCCTTCGAATCGCATGAGGCAGACCCCGATGGGACCACCCCTGGTAGGACCGGTTCTAGAAAGAAGGGAGAGAAAAAGAGAGGGCGAGGGGAAAGAGAAAAAGAAAAGAAAAGAAAAAACAAGGTGCTTCCCGAGCAAGGCGGTCCAGGGGGCTTGCCTGGCTGGCAGCGAGGCTTTTCCAACCCTACGTCTCCACCGGTGACCCCTGGGCATCAACACTTGGTGGGGGAGAATAATGAATGGGAGGTATTGGGATTTGGAAAACCCGACAGAATGCCGTATGTACAGACCGATAGAAGAAGAAGAAAAAAAGAAAAATAAAAAGCAACAAATGATGGAAAAAAGCAATATTGCGCTCTTCAAAATCTCGGCTGGAGTAGCCTCCGACACAGCATAAGCGCCATAGCAAAAAAGAAAAACCCACCCGGTGCTGTGCCCACCCAGCCAGAAGCGAGTGTGGGCGTCAAACATTGGCACGTTTCTCCGCACTGCGCGCCGAGCGCGCATGTTTCTTGGTTCGCTGGCTTCCTTGGTTTATCGCAAGTGCCATGTTGTTTGGAGTCGGGGGAGGAGAAAGACGAGGAGGAGGACGAGCGATGCTCTGCAAGGCAGGGCCAGTATCAAAACGGGCAGTCTAGACAACCAGTGGACCGGGCAGAGAGGTAAGCGGTGTTTCGTTTCATGTGTCAGCTCAGACGGGCGAGGAGGTCAGGGCAGGCGCGTATAGCCTCGCCCAACCTTGGGCACGGGCAGACTGGACAGCATGCCATCGATGGAGAGAGCACCTTCCACCTCGACCCTCTTGCCTGGTGCCACCTGCCGGCAATGAAGACAGACCTTGTCCTTGGATGGACGGATGGATGGCCCCATTGCGAGGAGGCCCCCATTAGGGGACCCAGCATGCCGACCCACAGCTGCCCGCCAAGCCTGGTTAGCGCAAACTCTATTTTGCTGCGCAGTTGCAGGCGTACCCCGATCGTCACTCACCACTGCCTGGTTGGGAATCATCAACCACGTGCAGCCCAGGAGGAAAAAGAAGGGAAAAAAAAAAGAAAAAAAAAAACAAGCAAAAGGCCGGAGGTGCTCTTCTCACGTTGGGTGGCAGCCAACCACCGCCACGGCGCGGGCGGTGCCTTTCACTTTCCGCTGCGATTTGCTTGATCTTTGCCCAACTCTCTCTTGAGAAGATAGGCGGCGCGCAAGTGCAGGTGACACTGACGGACAGGTGTCGGGCCACGTTCGCCAGCCTGTTTTTTTTTTCCCTCGCCGCCATCGAGATTTGATGGCAAAACGCAGCCACCATAGCCAACGCATAGCACGGCTCCCCGCCCAGCGTCATGAGCGGCGGCCAGAGGCGGGTTCGGCGGGTGGGATGGAGGGGGCGTGTTTGCAAGACGGCCTCTAAAGACGTTGGTCGTTTTCTTTCTTTTCGTCTTCTTTTCTTCCCTTCCTCACCCGACAATCCCATGCTTGGTGCATAACACCAGTCGGAAGAAAGCATTACACAACGCCCAGATTGTCGCAGGCCGACGTCAAGGTCCGGGGCAGATGCTTTTTATTTTATTTTATTTTTTCTCGTTCTTTTTCTATTTTATTAATTTGACTCCTCGCTTCGAGGCCCCTGTCCTCACACCCCGACCCCCCGGCGAGAAGTCCGCAGTAGGCCAGCCAAGTAAAACAAGTTCGCTCCCCGTGCATTTGTTCTCTCCATTTGGTTCTCTTTCGAACACGCCAACCATCCTATGCGGTGTGCTTTGCATGCAACCATCGCCTGGCGGCGGCCGGAAAAGCCAAATTGGCCTGCCTCGAAGCTCCCGGCAGGCTACAGCTGCGCGCGCCCAAGGTCGAGCTAGCTGGCCTCGTTTACTGCCTGCACACCCCCACCTCGCTTCGTAGCTAGCCAAAGCATCAGTTCATGGGATTCCAGGCCGACGGCGTGACTCTCGGATAGCATGCGGGCGCCGTACGTCCCACGGCACTATCCCTACCTGGAGGACTGCAGAGGAAGGGTGCTAATGTAGCAGCAGCAGCAGCAGCAGCACAGTCCTGGCGGCCCGGCAGGCAAGCCAAAAGCCAGTTTGGGCGCACGTACAGCACAAGCGCCCTCACCTTAGTGAGCTGCTGTGTGGCATCCTGTACGTAAGTGAGATGAGGTACCGACCTGGGCCGTCCTCATGCTGTGTACACGCTCCACAGCATGCTGGTACTGTACGTACCTGTACATACACACGCTCGAATGCGCACCTCTCTCGCCACCCCCTGCACAGTACATGGACATTACGCTGGACTGCCGCACAAAACGAGGGCAGCCACCGCCTACATACATACATACAATAGCAGCAGCAGCAGCACCTCACGCCTGCCCGCCGGCCGCGATATAGACGGTGTACATGCATGTATGCTATGGGGCCCAAGTGTGGGTAGGCTGGCTTGCGTAGGACACACGCGGCGGGCGGGCGGGTGGTCGGTGTATCTGCGGTACGTACTTGCGGTACGTACTATACTTTGCCCCAGTTCGGTCGCTTATTATGTCCATGTCTGTGCTGCTGCCGCCCGCTGTCAGGTTGCGACCACGCCGTGCTAGCTACCTAGCGCTGGGTAAAGGCAGTTCGCAAACACGTGTGGGTGATCTTGGGCTTGGACGGGCGGGCAGTGCGAAATGCCTGCTGCGACGAGCGAAAGTACATACATGCCCCTGGCCAGGAGTCTTCGTCTGTTCACACCCCACCACCCCTGCCCGACCTTCCATCCTCGCGCACGTCCAGGAAGACGCACCGATCTCCGATCCACAAAGGCACATCCCTGTCGCTGGTCTTGCCGGGGGCTCCCCGGCGCGCTGGGACTGGGTGCTACAAGGTATGCACCGGTTTCTCTCGACATAGCAGCAGACCAAACCCCCGTCGCCACGGCCTGGATGGATCCTTGCCGGCCGGGTGGGCAGAGACGGGTCGAATCCCCTTGGTATCATATAATAAGCTCCAAAGACCCTGCTGCGGGACCCCTCCTCTCTCTCTCGCAGTCGAGAATGCTGAGCTTGGGCCTGTACTCTTGAGAATTAAAGAAGACGAGCCGGAAGTGAAACAATAACTCCAGACTGCCTGCCTCTCCTCGTCTCCTCCATCAAGAACCCCCATTCCTCTCTTCGTCCACCGGACCATGGCTCTTTATAACTCGTCCTCATCCTCCTTGTCCTCCACCTCGCAGTTCAGCTCTCCCACAACTTCCCCCAGAGACTCCACCACAACGATGACTCGATCACCATCAGCCGAGCCGAGCAAGCCCACCAAGCGGAAGGGTAAGTCATGACTTGCGCCGTCTTCCCCACGCGGCCGGCAGAGGAGTCAAGACCCTCCTACAGCGCCGCGCTCTACCAACGGCCACGCTGTTGGAGCTGAGCTCCGGGGCATCTTTGAGGCCTGTAGTCGTGCTGCGACGCCGACGCCGCCGTTGTGGTTTCCTCTTGGAAGAACAAAAAAAAAAAATGCTAACGCCGGCAACTACGCCCCGCCCGCAGGCACCCGCAGCGTCTCGACCTTGACGCCGTCACAGCTGGCCAGGAAGAGGGCCAACGACAGAGAAGCGCAGAGAGCGATCCGGGCCAGAACCAAGGAGCACATCGAGCGCCTCGAGCGTGAGGTCGAAGAGCTCAAGAGCAAGCAGAACCGCGACGAGACCCTCCAGGAGCTCATCCGGAAGAACAAGGCGCTCGAGAAGGAGCTGATGCGCCTGCGCGAGAGCTACGGAATTCCCACATCCCACCCCTATCCCACGCCATGTGAGTAAAATGATTTCCACCGGGGGAAAAACGCTTAGCATCCCGCAATCGTACTGATGCGCCCATCTTTTTTTCCCCGCTCTCAGTATACGACGATTCAGGAGTCTCCAGCCGGGCGTCCTCATCCTTTGGCCAGCATTCGCCGGATTACCACCAGGTCGGAGAGTATGGAGCATCCTACCTGCCAACCCCCGAGCCCTCCGAACAATGGACATCAGTCTTACCTTGCTCCAACGTGTCAAGCCCAGCATCATCCGGAACCGCGGAAGAATACGGCTACATCCCGACCAGCGTGCCCTCCAGACTCGAAGGACTTCCCCCGACATCCCGTGTTGGCAGCGCCGACATGAAGTACGAGGACATGGACAATGGTGCGTTTTTTTTTTTTCCACCGAGAGAGAAACCACCTGGATTCTAACCCATTTCTTCAGAGCACGGCTACCCGAGGGCAAACCCGGTGCAACTGCCTCCCACGTACATGCACCAGCAGTCGTGGAACATGTACCCCGTCTACTATCCTCAATCTCCGGCTCTCTGAGCCCACACGCCGGCCACAGCCCGGCCTCGCCGGGCCGGGCTTCTGTCTACAACTTCCCTGAGGCGACTTCTCATGCTCGCCACAGCACGACAGCAGCCCCAAACCGCCACCCGGCAACCAAATCTGAAACGAGCTCGCACACCTAAGGACGGATCGATGACAAAAAAAAATTTCCTGTCAAGGGGAGAGAAAAAAAAACCGACTTTTGCAAAAGCACCCCCCCTGCCGCCAAAACCGCCGGACCTAATGCGGTCACCCGACAGGCATTGACCTGCTGCCGATTTTGGTATGCAAGGCGTGCTCACACGTCATTGGGCGCGATCCGAACCTGTCCGTTCATTGGAGTTTGTTATTATGTGGGCGATGCAAGTGGCGACCAGAGACATTGGACCAAGCACCGGAAAAAGAAAAGAAAAAAAAACACCCCCAAAAAAAAAGCAAGCAACATCACCGAACGCCATCTCCGGCCGCCCCACGCGCGCTATCCCACCTCCAGAAACCACCGCCCGTCGGACCGACACGCTTCCAGATTGTTTCTTGTTCGTCCGGATCCCGAAAGAAAAAAAAAAAGAATGAGAGCAACAAATGGCTTCATCTCATTTTTTTTCCTCGCTCTCCAAAAACCTTGCAGTTCCCTGCCTGCCTGCTTGTCTTTCTTTTTCTGTCTTTTTTTTGTCTTTCTCTCGTGGATGGAAGAACTGCGTTCCGCGCCCAAAAGAGAAGCTGTCCGATCCCAATGCGAGCGCACCCGCCCAAAGCCTAAGTGTGTGGTGCCCTCTTAGGTCACTCCCTCTTGCCTCCTTTTCCTAGCGCTTCTCCACGGCCCGAGAATCTAGGAGGAGAAGGGCGGGTCATTGAGACAGACATTGCGGCGGCTCCACACACGTCACGTCCACTACCACCACCACCTACCACCACCACACAATTTTACCTTCGCCGTGACAGCCGCCACTGCGCAGGCTAGGGCGCATGGTCCCTCCAGCCATGTGGATTCATTTTATCGTTTTTTTTTTTTTTTTGTCTCACGGGCATGAGTTCCTCGCATCATAACGTTTTCTTTTCATTCTTTTTTATGTTTTATGCAAAATCCATGTTTTACGCACCATCGGCTTCCTATTAGATATAGCTGTCTTTTTTTCATTGCTGCATTTTGGTTTTATTTTGGGCTGGCGAACGCAGGCTGAGTAAATCTGGCACTTTTTCTTTCTTTGTTTGGATAGGGGAAAGGCCGAGGTGCCTGGGAGTTGCACTACCAATTCAACAATGTTTTTTTGCTCTCTTATAATTCTCGCTCAGGTTGCACGACCCTTTAACTGTTGTCTCTTTGTCAATGCTGCTAATTTTATCCATGGCCCCATTATCGTTTTTCTTTCTTTTTTTATATCTTGTTTCCGGGTCCAATCTCTTGGCGTGGTCTGGTTTATGCCGTTCGATTCCAGAAGCTTTCGATTTTTTCTGGTTTCCTGCTCTATGTATAGACTATCTCTTTTTTCTTCTTCTTCATCTTCTTCTATGTTTCGAACTTGGTCTCCAACCCAGGTGATTTTTTCATGCCTGATAAAGGATGTGTGGCGCAAATGCTAGGGGCTGTGTTCAAGGGGAATTGATTTTATTAAGGCTAAAATAAAAAACGAGGCTGGTTTTTCCCCATAACCTCGTGGGAATTAAAATTTTCTTTTCCCTGGGGCACGTTCGTTGACTTGTGGTTAGGTTAGCAGAGATGCATTCTTTTCCCTTCTCGACCTCTCATGTCTACGGGCTGCCTTCCGCCAATCAAGCCCGGCTGTTCACCGCATTTTTCTCTCAGCCGGCCATGTATGTAGGCAGGTGGCTGCCAACCAGCAACTCTTGGCATTCATTACCTGCCGTCGCGTGTCGCCCAGTTGGCTTGCGCGTGGAGGCGCATGGGCGTCGACACCGAGCCCTCCCCACAGCCGGCATCGGCGACGGGATCCACAGCTGGGCCACGCCCCTCCCCTCGCTTGTGTGAACCCTGCCTGCCTGCGTGTGCATATCGACGCTAAGCTGCTGCCCAGAGCTGCAAGGCCCCATGGGCGGTATGCATCTTGTTTTTGTGAGGGTGTGGTGGGGGTGTTCGGTCGGCCGTCGTCATATTTTCTTTTTCATTTCATTTTTTTTTTCTGGCATCCGCCTGCTGGATGGAGTATTCACTGGCTGGGTCGTATCTTTATTATCGTTGACAATACCAAATAGAGTGCGACATATTGACGGGGATCCCTTTTAACCAAAAAAAAGAAAGTGACAGCTGGGGAAAGCAAGGAAGAAAAAGAAGCAAAAAAAAAGGGGTCCATGGGTGACGTCGCACTTTGCTTTGAGCAAGGAGCTTTCTTTTTACCATTCCGGTAGCTGCCTTGAGGCTGTGAAACCACCCCAGTTTGAACTATTATGCTTAAACCCCACGAAAGAAAGCCCAAACTCGGCGGCAGCAACAACATCAATGAGGCAAGCAAGGGGGAAAAAAAAGAAAGAAAAAAAAAACGCGACGAGTCATCCGTACCGCACCGCAGGCCTGCAGCCCTCTTCCTGTCCTCCTTCTTCCAATCAAGAATGGCGACGCTGGACAGCCTAACCTGGTGGACGCTCGGGGACATTCGCAGAAGGACGGGGTGGCGGCGGGGATGGGCCCGGGCAGCAAAACAAACAAGCAGCAGGAAGCAGCTAACGGTAGCATCTTTCTCGCCTTGACCTGCCCATGCCACCCTTGTTCCATCTGCGGTCGAAGGCGTTGATGCCTCGTGTCTCCCTCCTGGCTGTCAGCTAATAAGCGAGGCGGGTAGCCCGAGCCAGCCCTAGCGGGGGCGGCTGCGCTAAAACAGAAAGACCAAGAAAGACCAAGAAAAAAACAGAGAAAACAAGAGAGGTTGGGGAGCGTCTATCAGGAGGTTCTTGGCCGCCATTCTTGGCCGCCCCGCAAAGCGCGCCTGGCTGGGCTATGCGAAATGGGGTCGAGGGCGACAACAACGACAGCGACAGCGACAGCGACAGCGACAGCGACAACCTGGCGGCGATGGACGCATGGGCCGTAAGGCGGGCCCCGGTCCATAGCGATGGTGTGGTTCGGGAAGAAGGAGGAAAGACAAGCGAGCTAAGCCAAACTAGGGGCGTCGAACCTGTGGGAACGGGGACAGGGAAATCCCTGAGGCCCGACTCCACCCCTGGTCCTGGGCCCTGTCATCTAACCCTTGGGCACCGTTTAATTTGCCCGTTTTCAGCATCTATTCCCATCCTCTCACCGAGGGTGGTTCCTTTCTGTCACAATGCAGGTTCCACATGTTGGCAGGGCTTTTCGGAAAGGGGAATTGGACGAAGGGAAACGAAGTAAACAGGGAAAAAGAGCAACGAGACAGAGGAAGAGAAAGAGGTGGTCTAAAAGGACGGCGGTGATCCCAACGACCGGCACTGCCCCGGCCGCTCTCCACCATTCCAGCCCCCGGTTTGGGCCCTTGTTTGGGCGATTTTCTCCTTGTGCCTAAATGGGTGTCTATTCTTGGCCGCTCTGCGTCTCCGATCACCTGCATTCTTGCTTTGTTTTCTCGCCTTTGCATTGACGCATTTTTTGCCTTCTCGTTATTCGACAGTTAGCCGTGTGACCAGTAACATTTCACATATAAAAGTGCCAGCCGCAATGCTCGGTCGTGACATCGTGATGGCGCGCTTTCCCGTCTCGGACTAGCTGATTCCATAGTCTAGACTTGGCGGGCGCGCGAGCTAGAACGGGCCGGAGAGGACGGCGTGAGCTGCTGACGTTTCTCTTGGTTTCGCCGCCCAGCCATCACAATCACGTAAGAGAGACAAGGAAGAGAGAGGTCTGGCCGTACGCGCACGCGGCCGCACGGCGAGGTAGGGCAGAAGTTTGACGTCGGATTCCGGGTCGGGCTTCGTCCTGTTTGAACCCCACCTCGCTAAAAGGGAACAGGGTGGTGCTAGCGCGAGGTACGCAAACAGGGTTTGGGGATTGATCCGACAATTCTTTTTGGTGGCAGCGGAACCTGTGGACAAGGCCGTTGCGACTGCACACAGGTACCGTAGCCCTAGCGGTTGAAAGAAGGTAAAAAGGCGGGCAGGGTGTTTAGATTAGATGTAGCCAGGCTGGGACGCGGTGCCGCTGGCAGCTTGCCTTTTTCTTCCTATTTTTCTTCTTCGGCGTCCCAATCGGTCGACCGGCCCGAGATGATGCTATTATGGTAATGAGCGTGGCCTCCATCCATCGCAAGTAGCAAAAGCGCAGATGGCAGGCAGGCCGACCATAAACCTACCAATACCAGTAACGGGTTCATCGGTTCGTTTTCTGCTGCCACCTGCCGCAGTGGGCAGGTGCATGCAGCATAAGGTAGCGCCCTCCACCGGGACTCATTTGTCGTTCGCTCGAGGTTGAAACAAAAAACAGGCACATAGCGTAGCGTCTCTGCATCCCCACCACCTCTCATCAGCCATCAGCCCACCCCGCTCCCAGCGCGGCTGTATCGCTGGCAAGGGGAGGGTGACTAGGGGAGAGATGATGCGCTCGAGCGCAGGGCTTCTGCGGGGTCCAGCGCGCTTGAGGGGAACCCCCTGGGTTCGGAAGTGGAAAGAAGGGGAAGGGAGAAGCGAGAAACATAATAGGAATGTTAAGGAAAGTGGAATGAGAAGAGAAGGAAAAAAAAAAGAAAATCGGGACGCCGGCAAAATCCGTCGATCAAGGCTGAGATGTGGGACGCCCTGAAGGGCGGGGAAGGGAAAAAACGGGTACGAGCCACAACGGGCGAATCAGGCGGCGAAGAGTTCGCTCGGACGTTACTCCAACGCCTCTAATTGGTCTGAAATAAATCAATGGCAGAGAAAGTCCGCAAGAACAGAAAAAGAACCCCCACGGATGCTCGACCACAGGCAGCCGGAGACAAAGCAGCCCGCGCATGCACTGGAACGCAAGGCCCCGTCCACAAATTGCTTTTTACCCCACAGTCTCAGACGGATGGTGTAGGTATTATACCACGATAGGAATCCAATATGAATGGGTGGATGCATCGAACGACCCGCATCGTCCTTCATTCCTGGCTAACGGGGTATTCCCTTCCTCCTTTTCGGAACATATTCCTTCCAGCCGATTATGCCTGCCGGCGGGGTGGGAGTCCCTCTGCCAGGAGGCATTTTCCTTCCCTTTTGCCTCCTTTCTGTTCCTCCCCTCCTTTCCCGTCTCCTCCTTTTTTTTCCCCTTCTTTTATTTTCGGTAAAAAAAAAAGTATGTTTCTTTTTATGTTTCCCGTTCCCGGACGCATTGCCATACACGGAGAATTCGGCCGGCCCGGGCTGATCAGCCCGCCCTGGAAGCTGACGAAACCCAGCCCCGACGATGCATGAACGACGGTTCGTTAGCATGCGTAGCCTCCGGCAGCCGAGCAGCCGCCTTCTTTTACCACTTTTGCCAACACACAGGGCAGGAAGGAAGGAAAGAAGGAAATGTTGTGACGACCCGACTGATAGCCGCTCCTCTTCTTCTGTCGGCCGGTCGGTTAGATGCTTTGCAAGGTATTGCCCCTCATCGCCGCCCCAGGGGCTGCCCACGTGCCCAGATAGCCTCGATTTCAATTTTTGATGCCTTCATCAGGAGGGTGGTGTGGTTCCCAGCTGTGGACTGGTGATTTGTGCTCATTAATTGGCCAGGGCCCCTGAAAGTCCGTGCCTTCTTTTCCCCACCTATGTTCGCCTCCTGCACGCACAGGCGGGTTTGACAGCAGGTCTCCAGCATGCGTCCATTGGCGCTAGCAGGGAGCCCGGGCAAAGTCCGGCAGAGCTCTTATCCATGTCTCGAGGTGGTTCCCGTTGCAATGCTGCGGGTGATCGTGGCCAAAGCTGAATTTCCCGGACCCCGTCTTCCTCTCTCTCTCTCTCGCTCAGGGCTGCTGCTCTTCTTTCCCGCCCCTCGTAAACAAAACAATATGCGGAGGATGGCCCACGGTGAGGCGCGGTCAACCGGCGGAGAACTCCGCAACGCCTTGCACGGCATCCCCGCGTTTGTTTGCCCCCCTCAATATCCGAACAATTTCCCTGTTTCGCCGCAGCACGCTATCTGGAACCAAGCCACGCTGATATGCCATTTCGTGATGGCTTTGGTGAATTGCCGCAGGAGCGGGGGCGGCTAATGTCCAAAAAAAAAAAAAAAAAAAAAAAAAAAAACCGGCAATCTGCGCGACCTTTTGCCTGCCGGGAACACTTTACTTTCGATTGCAAATGGACTCTATCGGCAAAAAGGGCGAATGGGGATGTTGCCCCGCGTTGTTGCCGCTTGACCATCTCAAGTGAGCGCGTTGCTTTTTGATCAACCATCCTCACCGCCATATCGTCGCCTTCGCTCGTAAGTGCAATAGGTACGTACCTGCCAGGCGCTAAGGTGTGCATTTTACCTGTGGTGTGTGTGGCTCGCAGTGCATGCATTAGATTCGGGCCAAAATTGGGCAGGAAAGGAAGAGTGTTTTGCCGGACAGCTGTGTCGTCATCGCGCGTGGTCGGCGCCGCCCGCTTTTTGATGCGATGCCCACCTGGGAACGCTTCACCGAAATCGGCAGCCTCATCCATCGGCCGGGCAAAGGGCGAAGAGCCCGGTAGTATTGGGGATGCATTTTCTTGATTGCCCGGTTTGCCTGTTTGAAACGAGCCCGGACGATGTTCCACGGCACTGTGGTTACTGCGGCGGTTCTTCCCCAGTCGCAGGCGATCTTGCGCCGCAGGGTCTGGCAGCCAGTGGATGTGTGTGTGTGGGGAGTGGGGCGGCGCCCGTGCATGCGTTGCGTGCAAAATGCTGGGGTTTGGGATTTGCATGCATGCCAGCCTGGAAAGAGAAGCCCAAAAAAAAGCGCCACGAGGCGAGCCGAGGCGATCGGTTGTTTTTCTCGTTGTCTCTTCTCCAGTTCCTTTCCCGTTTGGTCCAAGTGCAATGCCGTTTTATGTAACCACACACCACCACAATTTCTTTCACCTTTGCCAAGAATGTTGCGACCGGGTGGGCAAAAACTGACACAACTCTTTCTTCGCCGAGGCCAATCAGCCGAGCCCCGACAACCTTTTGTCAAACGGCAGAGGCACGAGGCAAACGAGAACGGCCGCTAAGAAGCGTGCCCTCGTCCCAACACCACACCTCCAGCCCGTGCGTGCCACACTAGAGCGACGGGTGCGCTATATACGCCAGACCATGTCTCGAGAAGGCGCCGCGTCTCGGGGCTGCCTGCTGGCTCCCCGTGCCCTACTAAATGTGCGTAAACATCACGACAGCATGACAGCCAGGCCATTCTGCCATCAATACACCCTTCCCCAAGATCGTCAATGTTAGATTCGGGCGAAACTCAAACGCTGGCATGATAAGGAAACAAAAACTTATTCCGGTATTGGAAGTTAAGTGCGAATGAACAGCGGGCGATCTAACGTTATGAGCCTGGAAGGGTGCACAGTATAATACATACCGCCACGCTTGATACTCGCTCTTGGCATCTGGGCCTCTTGGCCTCATGCAGCGGTCAGGACCGGCGACGTGCCCGACGTCTGTGTCGGATTCTCGTCGGGTCCGGAGCAGGCTGGACCACAGGCGATGTCGCCTGCTTGGAGGTCGGGCTTGAACGCCTCCCTCCGTCAGCTGATATCTGGAAATTCGTCGAGGTGGCGCCTAATCTATGTCGATGCGCCTACAACCTGTACATGCCTGTTTGCCTACTCGTGTACTGTACTTGATACTGCTGACGATGCTACTGTATCCCACGAGCCGGCCACCACTTTCGCAAGCCACGCCGTTTTACAGCGTGGTCGGCTGCCCACCAAGAGCCCACCGACCCCATCACCTAGTCCCGCACCCCGCTGGCCGGCAGGCACGACACCCGCTTCTTCACAAATGATCGCCGTCCATGACATTCCAGAAGCACCAATACTACACGGCATATCGCTTCCGGTATTGCAGTTGCACCTGCCTTTTGCGCGGTGCGAATACAGCACGGACAGCACGGTAGCATCGCAGGACGTGGGCGAGACAAGAAGGGGTGGCCCCTCCTTCTCATCTCCTCCGCCATTTGCTCCCTGGGCTGTCCAAGCTTGCTTGACAGGACCACCCTGGAAGTCCAGATCACAGTCGGCACGTGGTCTCTGGCGGCCGTCCCCGGTATTCGAAAATGCCGCTCCTCTCGTCATATGCCATCCTGGCCTTTTCCTTTGTGTTCCCCGTCGTTACCGTAAACCTTATGCCACACCGTGGAGAGGTTTTCCCTGCTTCGGTGCTTCTGGGAACCGGTTGTCCCTCACCGTCGTGTCGATACCTACCACGACCGACCGGCTCTCGCTGTCGCCCTCACCTTCACTTTGTGGATCGAGAGGGAGGGGACCACTTCTCCATGATCCCCGTTCCAGCGGTGGGCTTTTTTAGTCCGCGCCAGGGAAGTTGACCGTGCTACCGACACGCAGAACGACGAGGGGATTACACAAAAGTGCCGCCCCATCTCTCCCCGCCTGATCTCTTTCTCATTCCCGTCTTGTTTGTTTTGTGGACCGAACTGAAGGGCGAAAATAAGCAGTTTCTGGCAGGCTTGGTCCAAGCTCACCCAGGTCAACCAACCACATTTGGGCAAATCTTAATTACCCGTATCGTATCGCGATCTGTACGGTCCTGGCAGGCAGGCAGCTGCCCCGTCCCTTCCCGTCATTTCCTCTCCTCCCCTTTCCCAAACTCTGTTTCTCTAGGCTCTTGCAACACGCGCGCACAGGGCACTCACGGTCAGGCAGGCGAGATTGTCGTTCCCACCCGAGGCCTCGTCTTGCTGGCTTGCCCCTTTTGCCGACCACAAGCATATCCTTGCGGACGCCCTTCTCTGCAATCACGCCCGCATGACCGCTTGGGATGGGGCTGGAACGTGTGAAGTGCGGATTAGCTGGCCGTGGCCGTCTTGCTGCTCCCCCTCTTGTCAGGTCCGGCAGCAGCGTGTTGGGATGCGTCCAAACAGGAAGGGGAAAGGCCAAAGTATCGTGAGCTGCTTTGCTACGCTGGTATCCAAGATTGGCAAGCCTGACCTGGCTTCGAACCCGACCAAGGCAGAAACAGGAGTCAGGCTTCTCCATTCCACCACGAAAGATACACGTGGTTCCCCTCCTCCATCGCTTTCGAGGACGACTCAAGTGGCTTTGGCCTGTGCACCACGGGAGTGAGGGAAGGGTGGGAAGAAAAGCAAGGACAGCGGAAGCAACTCTGGGGGTGGGTATGAGGGACAAAACCCACGTGGCTAAACAAACGTTAAGGTTCGAGCTCTTGTTTGACCTTGGCGACGGGATGCCGTGCCGTGGGAAGAAGGGGAGCAAAGAGGGGGAGAAAAAAAAAAAAACGAGGCCCAGCGCCGGGATGGGGCAATCCTTCCACGACTTCTTCGGAGGATTCGATGCATGGCGCAGCCCACACCACCTTCTCGCAGCCCCAGAACGACGAGAACATGCTACTGTATACATACAGGTATCTATCATGTGCGCACGGGAGAGCTCATTCGAATGTGCCTGTGGATGCGTACCCACCTCGAATGCTCCGTGGTCAAAGGGCAGTCAAAGCTCGGGTGGTAACGATACAATAGACACATACACTTATGTGCTGTATTCCGACTGGTATCCCGACGGGGAGTAGATGCGGAGCCCATGGAGTGGCGGTGATGGCCAGCTGCGAAACACAAAAAACTCACCCGGCGAATGAGAGCGCGCGAGTGACGACGGTCTGTGCAATAAACGAACAGGTTGGTTGTAGTATAGCCATCGAGCCACACCCCCTCCTCTCCCACCGCCTCTATGCACTGTGCGTATCTTGCCTGCCCGCCTGCCCGTCTGCCTGCCCGGCCGTGCTCAGCTTGCCGGCGGAACTTGGCCGCCGTTCGGCCGTTTTCCACTTCCGAGAGGTGTGTGTGGTTTCCGCTCCTACTGGAGGCGGGAAAGCGAGGCGGGATAACAACGCATCAAAGCCATGACCGCAAAACGGCGGTGAGCCATGTATGTTAGGTAGCTACGTATGTAGGTTAAGCACCGTGGTGGCATCAACCAAGAAATCGAGCGTCCGGGAGAAGGGAAGAAAAGAAGGAAAGGAAGAAAAAAGTGGCCGGAGATTCTCGGCAGGCAATCCGCCTAGACCCATCCATAGCTAGGTACATAGCAGGTACAGTACATGCGGATACGAAGGGAGGGGCGAATGTGCTGTCGCATGCAGGAGAAGTGATTGGCGGCAAACACACCAGCCCATTCTACACCATAGACGCGCACGCCATAGACGTATCCATTCGCCTCATCTCCATCGGCGTGGCGCGCGGTTCGGTCGAGCGCAAAAAAAAAAAATTCTGGTTGCATTTTCTCGCTCAAGCCACCTCGCCAAGCCAACCTAGCCAAACCCGATAGAATGGAATATCTCCGAGGACCCTGGGTTTTTGACTAACGTGGCGATCTCTTATTTTTCCTTGGGTTGTCGTCTTTTTTTCCCTCTTGGTTTCCTTTCGAGCCCCGTCCCCTGATGTGTTTGTGTCTGTGTGTGTGTGTGTGTGTGTTTTTTTTTTGCTCACCCTCTCTCAAGTATCTCCTTGCTTCAATTTCAGTCCCAGCCGCGTTCAGGGAGGCGCGCGCTCGTTCAGAACCGAGGTGGGGGGTATAAGTATACATAGTATGTTATTGTACCCTCCTGGTGAACGTTGACGTCACGCCTGCATTATGCAGGAGCAGCATGGATGTGTCAGGAGCCAGCTAGCGTCTGTTGAAGGTGAGCTAAGGGGAGGGGTGTGTTGAAAATGTTGATCAAAGGCGGCGCGCTCCGTTGTGGTCTTTGTCCTGGTTAGCGGAATTGGAATTCCACGAGAGATCACCGTCCACGCCAGTGCTGAGGGAACGCCTTTTTCGTTCTGCAACAACAACCAAAAAAAAAAAAAAAAAAAATCGAAATTAAAAATCCCCTCGATCCAAGGTACACATGTACACTGACCTGTTTCAAACACCCAGGAAATCCCGGCCTCAGAAACACGTCCCAGGATCAGGCCACGTCGGTCTTCTTCCCGCTGTGAGCGAGCACCTTGAGGCCCTGTCAAAACCAAGTTGGCAATTTTTGTTTTCAACACGCCCGCCCGCCGCTGGTCACCACCATCTCGAACTAGCGCTATGAACCTTTTTTTTTTTCCTTCTTCTTTTCAACGTTATCGTTTCCGCGCGTCAAGTGTTGCATGCAGCCACCGTAGCTACCCTACCCTCCGCAAAACAGCACGGGCCGGCCTGGACCAGCTGTGTGCAAGTAGAACCCGGTGGGATTTTGGCCACGGGACGCTAGGCTGGGCTGGGCCGATGGACCCCGAAGGCTACCTCGGTGCCACGCGAAATCGACAAGTTGTGGCGGCCACGACGAGGATGGGGTGGCAAAGAGCGGCGCAAAAGCACAGCGTTACTGAACGGGTTTTCGGTATTGAACCGGCTCGCCACATAAACGGACCGACAACAGAGAGAGAGGGAAAAACAATGAAAAAAAAGAGGCAAAAAAGGACTACCCATCTATCTAGGCTCGCCCCGACGAAACAGCACTAAGCAGCCAAGACCAAGAAACCCTTTACCGACCCTTCTCGACCGGTAAGACGCCCAGCCAGGAAGGGACAAAATGCAGAGGAGCGGAGCGGAGGGCCCGGGTCCCTTTCCGCGTCAGAGTGCCGCTGATAATCTCGGCTCGGGCTGGCCTGGTAGCAGCGGGCTTGTTGCTGTTCACGCCTCGAGCGCCCATCGGAAAACTCCGCAGCCGGGCAGCAAGCAGATCCGAGACTGGACGACGTGCATTGCATGTGACCTTTTTTTTCTCCTTCCTCTTCTTTTTCTTTTGCTAGGTCGGTGTCGCGCGTCTGCGCGAGTGCGAAAAGGGAAAGATTCCAGAAAGGCTAAAAGAAGAGATGGAAGGTGCGGGAAAGGGACGAAAGCCACGGTATGTACAAGACCGGGGCTCGGCGGTTTCCCTGGACACGGGGGCGCATGCCACCGACCTGCAGGGGAAACATGGATGATGCGACGGCAAGGAGGGGGGAAGCCAGGCAGCCACCATCTCTGTCAAATGCTACATGCCTTGTTGGGCCAGAGTTCTGGTCCGTTCGCCCGCCGGCAGCCGCCGCTCCTCGAGATGGCAAAGCTCTGACTCTGGGCGTCTAACGTCCGTCTGTTCGTGTTTCTGGTGGCTGAAGCCAAATCCTTCTCGCCGTTGTACAGCCAAAGACGTTGAGCCCAGAGCCGCACGGCCCCGAACTACCACATCCAATGTGTGCCGGGGACCATGTCCAACGGCCGAGCCCTCCTGCGTTTGGTTGAAACGGCTTGACGTCGGTTGATGGAAACCTAAGATAAAATAAAATCGAATAAAAAAAAATAAAAAGCAAGCGAGCGGTCGGGCCAGAGCAGACGCCAGGCCGCCGCAGCCGCAGCCGCCGCCGCCAACGCAGATCCCTCCGGTCACCGTGCACCCCTGTACCTCGCGTCGCACAGAACTCGGGAGGGTTGGGGGTAGCGCTGGCACTGCAGGATACCTAGGCATGGGGGCTACCTAGGTACGTACCTACCTACCCAGTGCTGGGCTGGCAGCAGGGGATCGGCAGCGAGCACATACGGGCCGTGTGCTGGCGGCGCGCCGAGGCGGTGAAAAGCCTTGGCATGGGCAAGCTTAGCATCTTGAGCTCTGGGTAGCAGGCAAGGGAAAAAAAAAAAAAACACCTCAGAGGGACTACTGCAGGACATGACGGTGCGATGGATTGTCGTGCATTCAGGTGATCTCTCCATGCTATTTTAAAGTTGCGTTATTTACGCTGAAACCTCTAGCTCCCCCAAACGATAAGTTGTATTTTTTTTTTTTTTTTTTTTTTTTTTGAGATAAAATTTAAAGATCTGACAATCTAGGCTCTGCCAAGCGTGTCAGCTATCGACAGCCCTCGTCGGGCGGTGAGCAACCACCCAGCAGCACCCCGATCTGGAATGGCGGCGGCATTTTCGCCAATCTCCCCGTCGATGGCTGGTCACATGCGCCCATGCGCTGCTGAGTTGAGCGGTTTGCAGATGCTGCACGCCTCTCCCAGGCAGGAAATCTCGGTGCCCTCGGTTCACTTGATGATAAGAGGGAGGCACACAGAGCAGCAACGCCACCGAGACAGGCCTCTCGCGTGCGCAGCGGAGGGAATGCCAGGGAGTGCGATCGGCCAGGTCTGGTCGGCTTTCTGGGCTGCCGGGATCTTGTGCAAGACGCATCTCGGAAAGGCACTGATTTTTGGTGGGAAGTGACACGTCCTCGACCGTAGGGGTCGTGTTGATAAAAGAATCCAATAAGGCGGTCGGTTCCTTTTTAGGGCTACCGACCCGGTCGCTCTCGCCTTGTCGTCAGGTTGGCACGAGGCGGTGGAGTCTATCGAGGCGCAGGGCTGAAGGAGGTGTGACGAAAAAAAGAACGAATCAAGCGGTTTTCTCAACGCCGCGTGCTCGAGATGCAAGCTATGATTCGCCCGGTCGCCCGGCTGCAGTGTTCCTCTCAGCCTCGATCCCCAGCGATCGGCTGGTCGGGCAATGGGTCGCGTGCCCTCCAAAATCCTCGCCCGAGCAGAATGTGGTCACCGAAGGAGCGCCACAAGGGTCGGTGGCGCCCGTCAGGCTGCGCACAGCCTCGCCTGCCTACCCAACTCCCTGAACGGTAGACCGAGGCAGGCTGAAGCTGAGGGCTGAGCTGGCGGGTGACGAGTGAGCAGGCTGTAGGGTATTGATAAATAGCTGAATTCGCCGGGCGGTCGTCTGCCTCCAGCACCCGGGTTTTGATGTCGCGTGCTTCCTCCGTTTGCTGCCGTTTCCCTCTTTTGCCTTCGGGCGCGCTCCAAATGTCCGACATCCTCCACGTGGCCGGGGCGGAGAAGAAGGGCATCCCGCCTCCGCCGCCTCCTGCGCAGAGATGGCTTGCTGGAGACACCAGCTACCAGCAGCTCGTAGACCTACTCTGCGCCTCTGACCCCCGGCTCGGCAGTCGGGATCCCAAGGCAGCCATCCAGAAGATACCCTGGTGGGAACCTACCTACCTACCTACCCGGTAGCCGGCGCTCCCAAAGCCTGGCGGCAACGTAGCAACTGACTCCCACCGTGTGCCCACAGGGATGACTCTGGCGTCCGGGCTCTGACGATGAGGCTGGGCGCGGACGGCAAGTTCAGCAGCGAGGGCGAGCTCACGGAGCCGGCCGACATGGCCGCCCGGCTGGCCGGCCACGCGTCCGAGCCCGGGAGGCGGACGGTGTGGATCGTCGAGGGCCTGGGCCCCGCCGTCGTGGCCGTGTTCGGCACCCACTTCGGCCTGCACCCGTCCGTCTTCGTCGAGCAGGAGCGCGTCGTGGTCATGAGCAAGAAGCCCGACGGCGAGAGCGACGGCCTCCCGCTGCCCTCGGCCCTGCGCGCGCGGGACCACGTGTGCCTCAAGTACTTTGAGGTCATGTGCATCGACCGCCGTCCCGCCAGCTTCAGGCTCGTCTGCGCCGACACGGGCCGCCACATCGGAGTCTCGCGCGACGACGGCGTCTTCAACGAGGCCATCGTCGTCAGGCGAAAGGCCACCTTCTGGAGCAGGAGGAACGAGCACGACGGCTGGGACTGTGAGCTTGACTTTTGAACCACCTATTTTCTATATTCGCATACCTTCGTGCTCTGGAAAGGCGCCATGGCTGACCGGCTCGTGGTAACCCAAGGCCTGGTCCTGTGTGACCCTCCCGTCGGGCGCGTCCGCACAGGAGAGGAGTACAAGGACGAATACGCCGTCAAGACGAAGCCGTACCAGGGCGGCTACGTCGACTTCGTCGTCCCCCACCAGCAGCAGCTCTCCGACGGCCGGCGGCGGAGCCGCCGCTGCCAAGGCCCGCCCCGAACTAGCATGCTCAACGACCTGGCCTTTTACCTACGCGAGCACGCGGGACCACTTGTGCTGTCCCTAGGAGGCGACGGCAACAACGTGGCGGCGGACCCGGACGCGGTGGTGGGCAGCTTCGTGCGCAAGATGGTGGCGTCGCACTACCTGCGGCAGGCCGAGCACCTCCGGGCCGTGCTGTCGCAGAACCAGCGCGCGCTGAGCCGCAAGATCGACCTCGCGTCGCTGCCCATGGACAAGGTCGAGGACCTCTGGAGCGACACGCAGGCCTGGGAGCGCCGCACGGCCGAGTACTGCGAGGACCTCGAGGCCATCATGATGCAGCTGGGCATCCCGCTCGAGCAGCCGGATATCTCATCATCATCATCATCATCACCGTCACCATCACCCCCCACGGCCGGGTCGTCCTGGACGAGCCCGGCGTCGTCGTCGGGCGCGAACTCGCTCTACACGTCTGCAAGCCGCCAGCGCGACCTGTCCCGGTGGCTGGACCCGACGCTGGACTTCCAGTTCCTCCACCTGCGCTTCTCGGAGCTGCGGCGGCGCGTCGAGCTGATGAACGGCGCCGTGACGGGCTTGGCCTCCATCACGGGCAACCGGCAGGCCCAGCGGGAGCAGAAGCTCGCGCTCGAGACGGCGCGGCGCAGCATGCGCGAGACGAACCGCACAAAGGCCGTCACGCTGGTCGGGCTCGTCTTCGTCCCGCTCGCCTACGTGTCGTCGCTGTTCAGCATGACCGACTCGTACGCGCCCGGCGGCCGCGACTTTCGCGTGTACTGGGCCGTCGCGCTGCCGCTCATAGTCCTGGTTCTGAGCATGTACTACGTCCTGGATCTGGGCTACACGGATGACGACAATGAGGGCAACGGCTCGACGTGGTCGCTCAAGGTCTTCGTCGCCGCCATCAGGGTGAAGCTGCGCTGGCCACGACGCGAGCTCGGGCTGGACGGCGTGATGCCGGTGTGGGAGGGGGCGGCGATGGGCAGGTGAAGCTTAAGCCATCCTTTGACCACCCTGGAAGCACAAGCTGTAAGAATCAACCCTGGAAAATTCCAAGAATCGCCACCACGTAGGGCATGCCCAGTTGGCCTTGAAAAACCAATCGCATCTGCCGGCCGTGCCCTGGATGCAGATAGAGAGCAAGCCAGGGAGCGCGCAAGAGCCAAGTGATAAATACAGGTAGCCGCGTGCCCGCAATGTGCATTCAGGCACCACTTCCATTCGGCACCTACACGGCCGCCCCGATCTGCTGCAAGCCCAGCGTGCGCGGGACCCCGCCCGCCTCGGCGCTCTGGAGCAGCCCGAGCAGCAGCTCCAGGTCCGCGAGCGCCTCGCCGGGCGCGAGCCTCGCGTCCGGCACGCCCGACTCCAGCGCCGCGGCCCAGGCGCGGACCTCGTACAGGACGTTTTGCGACGAGTCCACCTCGGCCGTCTCCGTTTGCATTTCCGTCTTGCCGTCGGCGGCTGCCGCCGCCCTGACGATAGTCACCTGGTCCCGCCTGACGACGACGCTGCCGCGCTCGCACGCGACCGCGTACTCGGACAGCGGCGGCAGCGTCGAGCCGCACGAGGCCAGCAGGGCGCCCGAGATGCCCGAGCGCGTGCGCAGCACGCCCTGCAGCGTGTCGGGCGGCGGGAGGTGCTTCATCGCCGTGTGGCTGAAGGCCGACGCCTGCTCGACCGGGTCGTCGGGCCCGAGGAGCATGCGCAGCGACGCCGCCCAGTGCACGCCCGCGTCCAGGAGGAAGCCGTGGTCGTGGGTCGGGACCTTGCGCCAGTCTGTGTTGTAGTACTGGTTGTCTGCGGTTGGAGAGACGCTTGTCAGTTTTTTGTGTTTTTTTTTCCGCCAAAAAGAAAGGGGGGGTGGACCAACGAGATCACCCACCTTCCGCAATCATAAAGTTCTGTATGGCCCGGAACCCAGTCACCTTGCCCAGCGCCCTCGCCTCGGCGGCGCCCCTCAGATAGTTGGGCATGCAGCGCATCTGCTCGGCGACGGACCACGTGGCCTCGGACCCGCGGGCGCCCCTGAGCTCGGCGTAGTGCCGCATCAGGTCGCGCGCCTGCTCGACGTCGGGCGCGATCGGCTTCTCGGACAGCACGTGCTTGCCCGCGTCGAGCGCGAGCCGCACGTACGCCGGCTGGTTGGCGATGGGCAGCGCGACGATGACGCCCGCCACGTCGGCGCGGGCTAGCGCCGCCGCGTACCCGCCGCCGCCGCCCTCTTCGTCGTCCGAGTAGAGCGCGGCCGACGTCGGGTCCGGCAGGAGCGCCGCCGTCTCCCGGGCCGACTTGAGAGACCGGGAGTAGATGGCCTTGATCTCCAGAGACGGGGTGGCCAGCACGGCGGGCTACGGAAAGGGGTTCTTTGCGTCAGTTTTTATACCTCCTTTGTTCTGGGTCGCGCATGATTTGGCCTACGAGATGAGCCTGCTTGATGAAGATGCCCCCGCCGATCAGTGCGATCCCGATTGGTGCCATGGTCGTTCGGTTCGCTGCTTTTGGGTTGGATGAGTGGTATCCGACAAGGCTCGTTCTCTCTGATGGCTTTCGAGTTTCTCGTCTGCCGCGATTGTGCATATGTTCCGTCCTCCGGGCCCCAGTGATGACGTGATGACGGCATTGAAAGCTGGATAAAACCACCGAGTCACACCGGGCTGACCCCACTATCGCCCTGTCGCTTCTTGATGCTCCGGGCATGCAAATTTCGGATAATCTTGCGCAGCATCTCCTCCAAACACGAGACCTCGGACTCCATCAGTCTAAGCCCCGTCTTATTTCGCCGAGTTTGTTGCTTGTCAACACCACCCCAGTTCCTTGCGCCATGTGGAGGAGCAATGGCCACTTCATCATCCAACTGGGTTGCTTCAAAAGAAAAAAAGATAAAAAATCCGGACGGACGGCGGCTCGGTATTCCGGGTTGTGGACATGTCATCAGATACACCAGCCGCCGGCAGGGCAATGGCAGCGGGGCGTCTCGATAGTAGCGGTCGTACACGGCCGTCGACTATATCGGCTACTAGCGGCACGACGACCATACCTGGTATCTAATCGTGGATGCGTGCCCGGAAACGTGCTCCGCGACGTCCTCCGGGGCTTCGGCGAGGCGTACGACAACCTGGCTTTTACGGCGTCTTCGTCGATGCCGAAGAGATCTGAATATACGGATGCACATGGCCAAGACCGGCCCCACGTGCTTCGATACGGTCGTTACATACCAGCAGCCGTTCCGTGCACGAGACAGTCCTTGGCCCGGCGGTTTGCGGCGACGTCGCAAGGTGGGCGTCTGGCTCCTCGACGTCGCGGTAGTGCGGCTGCCGGCGAACAGCGCCCACAGGCCCATTCTCGGCTTCGCCGCGGCTACAATTCTTGAGCGGGCCGGACTGGCTCTGGGCTGGAGCTCCTGCTGCCCGAGCACGCCGACGGTGCTTGCTGGGAGTTGGAATTTGTGTGACGGTGCCCTGGCGTGAACCGTGGAAACGACCTACCGCCATGAGCTGGGTGATCATCGATTCCTAGCCAGGGACGATGTAGAAGGCGTTGATAAAAGGGTAAAGTAGACGTTGAAACCGCAACAGTAGGATGGCATTGTTGCCAGATTACAAAGGATGGAACCTAAATAATATGGCCCGTTACAGCAAATCCTACTAGGTCCGACCAAAGCAGAAGAAGGGGTAAATAGCAAGTTTAAAGACGCCTAACATCACGGCCGACAGGGTGGCTGCAAAGAGAGGTAAACGTGACAGCCGTGCCAGCAGGTTTGAGCACGAAATGCCTGAACCGCGGATCTATCGGTCACGTGCGCCCTGGCACCCTCCGTTGCATGCTCCCTTCCTCGCTTAATTGGGGAAAGCGGACGGGATGCGTATGCATATTCTAGGGGGCATGATGGTAGGTGTGACCATGCAGTGAGCTGCTCTAAAGGAGCCCGATATAAGATGCGGGAAATTAAAATGTCGCCAAGCTGGGCGGTCCGCGCTCGCCGCGCCGTGTTTTGCTATTTTCATCACATCAAAACAACTGTGCCCCTTGCCCGCGCGACGTGCCGCTCTTGGGGACGAGAATGGATGGGCGAGGACGCCAAGATATGCAATTGACATCACCGCCTATCCATTCCGTACCATCACATTTACAGTACGGCCCGATCGGGAGCGGTGAGGGGTCCATCCATCTTCTCCCGCATGCCGCTCAATCCTGCATGATCTGCATACCTAGATTCGAACCGGTGACAGGGGAGGACGGGGCGCGATTGGTTGAACCTTTGGCGGCTAGGTAGGTCGACGGCCTTCAACGGTTGCCGCCTTCATGTCATTGGCCAAGAAGCTTCTCGAATGACGCAGGTCGAAGGTGGGCTGTCCAGTCATTCATAGAAGACATGCTTGTTCGCGCGGTCTAGAAAACGGCCACGGCATGCACAGCAGAGCCTCAAAGTTAAGTTCATGGCATGGCATCGACACGTCTCTTCTGTAAACTTGATGATCGTGGATCACGAGGAAAAAAACAACGTTCGTTCAATTGTGTTCTAAGGTGGTATAGACAAAAAGTGGAAAACGACAGGGCTCGACAATCACCAGGTTGGGCCGGATACATCCGGGGGAGCCGAAAGCCAGAGCCTGGGTATAAAAAAACATACAGCGAAGGAGGCCCGAACAGGTAAGAAATGTTCGTTGATCAGACACACACGCCCACACACAGACTAATTTCCTAAAATTATTTACAGGACCAGGAGGCCGATGACAGCAGCGGCACCAACCATGAACAGGCTGGGCAGCGTGGTGAAGGCAGAGCTGGGGGCCGAAGGGCGGTTGGTGGCACCACCGGCGCCGGCAGTGGTGCCCGTAGTGCCGCTGGAGCCGCTGCTGGAGCCGCCGCTCGAAGTGGTGCCAGTCTCCGCGGGGGCCGAGACGCTGGTGGTCGAGTTGCTGCCAGTGGTCTGGGCAGAGTTGGTCGAGGTCGACGAGCCAGAAGTGCTCGAGGAGGCCTTGGACGAGGTGCTGCTGCTGCTGCTGCTGCTGGAGCTGCTATCATCCTTGTCGCCGTCCTTCTTGACAATGATGCTCTGGTAGGTACCGGAGCGGTCACCGTAGACATACTTGACGGCACCGGTGGCGCCGTCCGTGACCTTGATCGACTTGTAGTAGCCCAGGAAGGGACCGTTGGCGAAGTTGGCCAGGCCACCGGCCCACTCGATGGTGCCGGGCGGAGCATCCTTACGACCGGCGACCCAGGTGCCGAGACGGACCTGGCAAGGAGTCTGGGGGAAGGTGGAGCCACCCTTGGCATCGGCGTACTTGAGCTCACGGACGACGTTGCCGTCGATGATCCACCTGATGTAGTCCTTGGTCCAGTCGATGGTGTAGGTGTGGAACGAGCCAATGGGGTTGTTGACGGGGTGCTTGCCACCACGGTCGTAGGTCGTGGTGTCGCCCTTGGAGAAGTAGTTGGTCTGGACCTGGGTGTTGTCGCCACCGAGCCATTCCTGTTGAGAAAGAAATGCGGTGTCAGCTAGCCGTCACTCGTGGTTCACCACGCGAGGCTTGTGACGATCAATGCAAACTTACCCAGTCGATCTCGTCGAGATCGTCAGACTGCAGAACCACGCTGGTCACGATGCCGGGGCCCGGGGCGGCCTGGAGCTCAATCTCCACTTTGCCGAAGAAGATGTAGTCCTTGGAGATCAGTGTGGGGGCGTCGGTGTCGGCAGCGATCTTGAAGACGGCGCCCTTGCCACCGTCGTACTCGAGCTTGGTGCCGTCAGCCAGGTTGAAGAAACCCGACTGGTCAGCACCCTTAGTGTAGTCAATGGTCAGAGACTTGCCCAGAGCGGGCGCCGGGGGGCAGTCCTTCTCGGTGGGCTTGCAAGCAGAGTGCGTCTGGGCCGAGGCCGTGGAGGCCATCAGGGCCAGAAGGCCCGCGGAGATGGTCTTCGTGAACATAGCGGCTATAGTGAAGACTGCTCTATGGATGGATGGCGGGGTCGCGATAATAGTTTGTCTATGAAAGCAAGCCGAGCAAAGATGCAAAGATGATGCGTGTTGTGTCGGGTTGAGAAGTTGAGGACGAAAAAACAGACGGCGAGGTGTGTTTTTGTTATTTGTTGCCGGGTTCACTTTCGTAGTCCAAAACGGCGCGGAAGTGGCGTTGGGAGAAGGGTGAATTAGCGACAGTGGGAAAGTAAAAAGTTCTGCAAACGAGAGACAGAAGGTGGGAAGAAGATGCAAAGTAAGAACCGTATTAATAGGTTTAGGTAGAGTTTCCTCTGAGAAGTACGCTCAACACGGGAAGGTGATGATGGGGAGAATTGAAGGGGAAGGCATTGGGGGACGCTGTCCGGAGGCGGCGCCTTTATTATCTGGGGCAGGCGCTCGCCCATCGGGGTGGACTCAGATTGGATCACTGGTTGTCTCTCCTGCCTGCAACCCCCCAGGGGGTCTGCCCAGACTTCAGCCCAGCGCAACGCGAAGGGCTGCAGGCAGGCGCCGGCCGCAGCAGCAACAAGGAAGTCTCGGCAGAGGACGCAAAACGAGGGAGGCAGGACCCAGGGACCCAGGGCTGTGGAGCCGGCCGGGATTACCTGCTGACACTGACAGGGCCCAGTCGGCCCACCATCGCTTGACCATCGCATCTTGGGGCCCCTCCCAGCCTCCCGAATGCGGACTAGGGCAGTGCGGGAAGGCGCCGGCGTCGAGACATTGTGATTAGGACCAGTCTTAGCAGCGGCGCTGCGCTCAGCACCCGTTGGCCTAACAGGCCGGCCGCCGGCCCAGCTGGCCCGCCACGTCCAGCCCAAGCCCCAGCCTAGCAAATTCTGAGATGAGGGACGCACACGGCGCCAATGAGGGGCCTGGAATAAGAAATGACACACAACCCGCAGGAAGGATGCGCCCCCTTGCGCCGCTTCTTGCTGTTGTTTTGTTGTTTGCGCGCCCTTTTTTTTTCCGTCTCGTCGATTTTCCGCCAGAAGCTTCGTCGGGCGGTCGTGTGCTGACCGTATGGAGACATGTGCCTCCATGACAACCGCAGACTTCGTCTTCGTGGCGGCGTGACACGAGGGTTGGGCAGTCGGCATCTGCGCCCCAGCCCCGTTCTCGTGTTGGACAATGGCACGCAGGCCAAGAGACACCCACACACTTCCAATCACCGTGGCTGCCATGGCCCACGCCTGCTGGCTGTTGTGCGGCATGCCACAAGATCTCGTGGGCGGTCTTGCGTGCATCGTCCGACCGTCTGCGGTTGAGCGATTAGGGCAGCCACCGCCCACACCGCGCGTTTCCTGGGCACCGGGCCTCCCTGCATTTCGTGGCAAGGGTCGGCGCTGCTGGGAAAGCGAATCAAATCGCCCGTCTCATCTAAAAGATCGGCAGCGTCAATTGAAAGGGTCCCCTCCTTTTACCACATGCAACCCTCCATCCGTCCGTGCCGTTCTTCCCCCTGAGCCTGGCGGTTTGCAAAAGGGTGCACACTGCCCAGTGGGTAGGTGCTGTCATCCCACATTTTTAACGCATTCGTACCGTCGACGCCCTGCCGATCCCCAACCGTGCTGGATTGCCTTTCTCTTATTTCGAGCTGGCTACTAGCCGGTTCGAGCCCCCCCGCGTCGCTGCGACATCGAGCACATTCGATGTCAGCAGGGCCGGACGAGGAGGGAGAGAGGAGGAAACACAGGCAGCCGGGCAGAGGACGGAATTCGCCTTCCCTTTTGTTGCGCTTCTCGCCTTTGAAACAGGGGCGGCTTTCTAAACAGCCAACCACGACTGGAGAGTGAGGGCCTTGCCCTGGAATTTCATTCATGCCTAGTGGAGGCCGGCGCCTCCCACATTCCCATCCTTGCTAGGGGACCCTTGCCTCGGACTGCATCCGTCTGGCCCCCCTGTGAAATTTGGCCCGCGCAGGGACGGACGCCTGCAGCTGGGACAGAATGTGTGACCCGTAATTCAGGTACCCTATCGGAATCAGCGTCAGGCAGCTTTTGCACGACATTCTCCTTGTCCGATCTTGTCAATCGGCGGCCTCGATTTTGGCTGCAACGTTTCTTTCCGTCTTGCTTAGCCTCTTTTTTGCTAGCGAGACCGCATGGCTGGTGTGCTGGCGCATGCATGCACATTGCCAGAGAGGCCTGGGCTGTTGTGTGGCAGTGCCGCGAAGGCAATTGTTGAGAACAACAAAACGTGCGCAGCCAACACATGCGACCGCGTGACGGCGGCATTTGGACGAAGGAACCAAATTACGCGATGGACGGGTCCAGTGCGACCAACACATAGGTTAGCTGGTAGATCGAGCGACTGAGCGGCGACGTCGTCACCACCAACAACCGCCAAGGGAGTAGCCTGCTGGCTGCCGTTTCTGTTTATTGACTCACATGGAGCTTCCATGCTACCTGGTAAATCTCCTAGATCCCTTGCTGCAGCGTCCTTTTTGTCTCCATGGCGTCAGCGAAGACGGTGCCCATGCCCAAAGGCCACCAACAGCCAGACACGGCGGAACACGAATGCCGAGGCGAAATTTTCGCCATGGCCATTTGTGGAGTGGCCCGCTAACCCGAGCCCGAGCTTTCTCTTGTCCTTGTCGGGGGCGTCGCCGAAGGTTCGCCGTCGGGAATCATCTGTAAAGATCCTGGGGTTCGTCGGCTGCGTTCTAAATTTATCCCCTCGGACCTCGTATGCCCACGACGATGTTTTCTTCTCCCTCGCCTCCCATGCCTCTCCCCGGATGTATCGTGTCCTGTCGTTGCGGATCGAAAGTCTGTGGGCGGGCGCCTGACTGTCCCGTGCTTTTTTTTCTTCTTCTCTACCTTGTTCCTTTGATCCGTAATCGCTTCCCCTGCCAAAATCCATGGCCGACCCCGTAATGGTTTACCGCCAATGTTCTCGACTCTCTGGGGATTCTGTGAACCGGTTCTCTCGGCACGTTCTGCCTGCCACCGCCCGAAGTGGTGGCGAGATTACGACAAAAGATCCTGCTCCTTTGGGAAATGACCCAAGGACTTGGCCGAACTAGGGAGCACACCATTGATCATTGATGCATGTGTGACCTGAGCAAATCAATAATGAGCTGTCGGACGTGGCTGTGTCAGCAAAACAAGAAACAAGAAAGAAAAAAAAAAAAACAGAATGACCACCGATGAGGAAGCAACGAGAGCGTCTTTGTTGTTCACACACCGACTCGTCCACCATCGCCCGTTTCCGCCCTCCGCGGGTGCGGCAACGTCGTGACGACGCTCCGCGGAGCTTGCAGCCCTTCGTGGCGACTCGTCCGCCGCGGTGACCAGAACGGCAATGTCAGTGCGCATAAAGATCCAATCAGTCTCCCCACAACCGCCGTGGATCAGGCAGCGAAAAGAAAAAGGGGCGGAGGCCTGGCGCTTCAAAACAGCTCCGAGACTTGCCAAGAACTGAAGCAGAAACGGCAAGGGCAAAAGAGTGACCCAATCATATGGGCGAAATCACCCGTCCCACCTCAACCGCCGGACGCTCCGCGGACAATTTCCCCCCTCATCTCACGACGAGCAGCGCCTTTGAATTCAACCTCGCAGGCGCTTACGATGGAGAAGCCACACAGCATGCACGCCTCGGCGTTTCCCATTTGCGCAATGCGTTATGAGAGAGCAGAGCATGACTTGTTGGTGCAGCAGGCTTGATGTCTTTTGCTCCTGCTCTCATACGATGCTCCCCGCCTGGAGCACACATCCATGTAGGAGCTGCTGCTGCAGACTGGACGAAGGTTCAGTCTATGAGCCACGTCGGCGCCTGACGCGTGCGGCTCACTCGGAAGCGACCCGCAGCTTTGGCGATTCATTCCCCCAACCGAGGACCCGGGAGTCTTGATGTCATGAGGGGTTTTCTTCAGGCTCTCGATTAATGCCTTGCCTCCGACTCGGACACTGCTGAATGATGATGACGAGCTAGCCGAATTCCGAGATTCGACACAGCCGGCGCTCGAAGTCGGTCGTCCTATTCAGTCGTCGGCGGCGGCTGCTCGTGGCTAAGATACTTACCTACATGCAAGCGAGAGTCATCAACCGTCTCTTTGCGCTGGATCAGATCCGGGCCGTTTCGTCTCAAGCGTGCACTCTTCGGCGGACCACGGGTGAACCCGCAGACCGGATGTTGTTCGATCGGATCATGTGCGCCGGCAGCGTTGGGGAGGCCCTGCAGCCGTCGGGATCGCGGCTCCGTCACGTCAACACGTCTGGTCTCTTTCCCGTCAGGTTGGCGACCGAGTGCAGCAAGGAGTCGTGGCCAGGCGAGTCGCCGGACCTCTCCGCACCGACGGACATGGCTGGCGGTGGCCTCGACTGCGTCTTCGGACGAGGGGCGGGAAGCAAACTGGCTGCCACTGCCATCGCTTTGCGTGAGCTCCAACACATGGCAATTTAGGCGCCAAAACGTCGAGGTATTGTATGGCGCGTAGCGTCTCCATCCGCGATCATCTGAAAGGACTGTCCGGAAGACGGCAGACAAAGGATGAGACAATGCCTTTGCGACAGCTCGGGCGGATGGGCTCTGTCGTGGGTCAAGTCGTCATTGGACCGTTGACCTTCTGCCTCCAGAGTCGATCGTCATGTCGTAACGTATATATATACTGCAGAGAAAGCCGTCGTAATGGTGCCGGGCCTGCCTGCATCCTCCAACATGAGTTTTGTAGAAGCGGCGTCACTGTTCTGTCAGATAACGATCATCGGCCGGTCTAACGACCAGCCCTGTTGGCGTATCGACAGTTCCAGAGTCGCTCTGCACCCCCAAGGCTGCCTGCTTCGCCGACGGCCTGACCTCCCTCCCCTACCGGGTCCATCAGGGGGTGTTCCCGCGCGACCAGTCGTTCTGGTGTCCAGCAGCGCAATTTCCCACGTCGACTGCGCCGGCTTCGGCAGGCTGCACGCCCTGTGCACGCAGTCGGCGCTGGAGCTGGAATGACGGCCCGAAAATAACCACATCGAATTTTTTTTTCATCAACCAGAAAGCCGGTCGCGGCCTCGTTTACAGGGGCTTCCGCGTGTAGAAGTTCAGGGGCAGGCGCTTTGCCGCAACGCATACCAGGTTCGAGCACGTCAAGCCCTACGTATGGACGCCTTGTCATGAACATCTGGACGCCGCCCGCGAGTCTGGGATCTACATCCACGGCGGCGGCTTTACCTCGGGGTCGCCGGAGAACGCCAACGCGAATGGCACGATGCTGGCGTCACGCGGTGACGTCGCCGTCGTGTCGCTCAGCTGCCGTCTCTGCTCGGCTGGCCGGCCTTCGCTGACGGCGTGCACCGCGGCGACTACGGCCTTGGAGAGACCCCGTTCAGGGGCTGCTCTAGGTGCGCGACAAGGTCCAATACCTTGGCGACGACCCGGGCCACGTCACCATATTTGGCGAGCCGACGGCGCCGCCATCGGCCAGGCCGGGACATGATCGAGGCAGGCCCGCAGGCCGTGTTGATGGTCGAGGACGGCGAGTACCTCGTTCCGAACACGCTACGCTTCGATAGCAGCGCGCCGCCCCACGCGGCCAATATGATCCCTATAACCGGCACCAGTAGGAAGGAGTTCGGTATCGGCTACGCCAGGCTGCCCGACGGCGGCCTCGCCGCTGCTGCACATGGCGGGACACTAGATGGGGTCCTGGCCAGCCCGGCCTTTGTCATCCCGTCCGACCCCGCCGAGACCGAGAGGCTCGACGCCGTGCTGCGCGTCATGGTCGACGGCGCGTACGCGTGATCCGAGCAGGCGACCAGGTCCCGTCGGCGGCGTTCCGGGCGCTGTACTAACGCGTATCGCCTCAGCCGGACCTACAAACCGGCATGGCTCAGGTGTACGAGTTTACTAATTACTGGAAATTTCATGCGAAAGAACAAGTTTGGAGAAATCGAGACCTTTGCAGCCGCTTGCCAACAGCCAACTAGGTACCCAAGCTAGACGGCTAACACGGCCCCTTATTTTCCTTCCGCCCGGGCGTTGGTGAACCAGTGGGCCGCCTTCGCGCACACCCTGCATCCGAATCCGGACAGACCGCTTGCGCGCTAGGAGACTACTGGCCGATCCTGGAGCAGGTCGGGGCGTAGGAACTGTGGGCCCTGTCGGATGAGCCGGCAGCGGTAAGGCGGACGCGCGGCGCATCAGGCTACTATGACACGAGGCCCGCATGGGCGGCTACGTCGGGCTCGACGGGTGCCGGGTGCTAGAGATGCTGATGCTGATGCCGCTGATCTGCCTCGAGTCTCGGTAAATGCGAGGAAGATGGGCAGAAGGTGTGCCACCACATGGCTCTGACGTGTTGCCGGCACAGCAAAGCAGACAAAGGGTGCCACATGCCGCCCGGCATTTGCTCGAGCATCGGCGGCCTCCTTGGCCGTGCTATTCCCATGCCGTGTCTGGAACACCATCTAAGACACGTCCTCTCAGGCTCGCCCGCATCTTGGGAGTATCGGCAGTATCGAACCAGTAATGATCAACGGCGTCGTGTAAAAGTTCGGCGCTTGGGGAACCAAGGCAAGAGTTTCACAACATCGAGACGAATCGCCGTGTTCTTAGGTTCTCTATGTGAGCAGGTAAAAAAAAAGAAGGTCGCCATATACAGAAACTCGGCAAGGATACGATACCCCGTGGAACCCCAAAAGCGCGTTGAATTACGAAGCTGAGACAAACCCTCACCGACTGGCGAGCCAAGAGGGAGAGGAATTGGGAAGAAGGAAGGAAAAGGTCACTAGAGTAAATGTAGCTAAACAAAACACAGAGATGGGGGAAAGCGAGTAAAGGGTCTCGATGACCTCCCTGGAAACTGGTATCGTACCACATTCTCCCATCCCTCACTGGATGGCTACCTATAAACCTAGCGGAGACGCAAGAAGGCGCGACGGGATGGATGAGGGCGGCCCAGGCGAGCGAGCAGGTACCGCACGGAGCGGTTGCCCGCCACCGCCACCTCGATCGCCCCCGCCGCAGCGTGTCTCGTGTCGGCAGCAACCGCCGTCGTCCTCCCGCATCCGCCGCTGCCGCTCTACGACGGCGGCGCGATGGGGTGGATGGCGACCTTGCTCACCGCCCCGAAGCTGGGGAAGTCGAACCTGCGCTCGCCGGGCGTGTACGCCCGGCTCTGTACCTCGAGCTCCAGGCCTGGGACGGACGCGGCCGAGATCTCGGTGCCGTCGCACTTTATAGCACAGGACAGAGACCGTCGCGTGTCCATTTTGTTAGATGGGGCGGCGATATGACGTAGAGAAAAGAGACACCGGGGGAACGCTAGGAGACAAAAAAAAAAAAAAAAAAAAAGAGTACGTACCTTGCGGATCTCAAGTCTGACCTCGCCCCTCAGAATGGGCAGCACGGCCGCCTCGGTCCTGTTGTCGACGATGCCCAGCTCCGTCAGGACCTCGTCCAGGGGCAGGACCGAGAAGCTGACGCCCGTCTTGGGCATGCCGAGCAGCGAGACCTGGCCGGCCAGGTGCCCGCGCACAAAGACGCCGATCTGGGCCGGCAGGTCCAGCTTGTCCCTCTCGGTCCGGATCTGCAGCTCGTAGTCCCTGCGCGCCGTGGCGGAGTCGCTGTCCTTGGGGGCGACGGAGGGTGCTCGTCGTCTGCTGCTGCTGCTGCTGCTGGTCCTCCTACCCAGCCGCTGTCCAGGGCCGGCCTGGCTCCCGTAGAGGTCGTTGACGCGCTGCATGACCAGCCTGCGCAGCTCCTCGCGCGGCAGATCACCACGGCGCGGCGGCGGCAGCAGCTCCGGGTACGTGTAGCCGAAAGCGGCCACGTTGGCGACGGAGCGGCTGGTGTGGAAGTGGCCGGACCGGTTGCTGGCGAAGAAGGGCTTGAGCGGCGAGTCGGCCGTGACCTGGCCGGCGGGGGTGGCGAACTGGCCGCCGGACCAGGCGCTGCCGTTGAGCACGGAGCTGTCGTAGTTGATGGCCTGCCAGAGCGCGACGAGCCGGTCGACGTTGCAGTGGTGCAGCGCAAAGGCCGGGTCGAAGGCGGACCAGTCGAGGAACTGGAGGTGACCTCCGGCGCCGGCGATGTTGTGGATGCTGTTGTGCGGCGACTCGAAGCTGCTGCCCGGGACCTGCTCGGTCGACATCTGCGCGAACGTCGTCGTCTGCGTGAAGACGTTGTACACCTGCCGCCGCAGCGTGCCGGCGTAGGCCTCGAGCTGGGCGTTGACGGCGCCAAAGTCGTCGGTGCCGTTGGCCGTCGGCCCCCGCTTGGTCTCGTCGAAGCGCGTGCCGAGCGTGTCGTTGGGCATGCCCGACTCGTCCGGCCGCCGCTGGAACCGGTAGCTGTAGAGCGGGTTGCGCACCGAGGCCCGGCCCTGCGGCGTTGTGATGGTCACCTCGCGCGCCGTCACCGCCTCGGGCAGCCGCGCGTTGTCGCTGCCGTCCGCCGCCCAGTCCCAGTACGGGATGCGCACCCGCCGCGCCGCCGCCGCGTACACGGGCGCGCTCTGGCCCTTGTACTGGGCCGCGATGCGGACGACGTGCGTATGCAGTGCTTGCTGTCGTGGGTGTGGCCTTGTTAGCCGGGAGAACAGGACTAGATCGTGGATTGCCCTCTTTCGTACCTCGTATATCGCCAAGAATGGTCGGTGCCAAGACGCAAATAGGACATTCTGGAAAGAGATAGTAGGTCAGTCTCTAATTGGTCATTATCCCTCGATACAGCTACCAACGGGTCCGCATGTGCGTACGTTGTGTGGACAGAATCCTCCGTATCCGCCGCCGGGAACCTGGTCGACGCCGTTCCATGGTATGTAAGGGCGCCCGTGGATTCCTTTCTCGACACAAAGCTGCAGGTCAGAGGCGAGATCGCACTGTCGTCAAGGCGGTAGTCGGGGTGGTCGCAACGTACCCATCAGCTGGAAGTACGACAACTCGTTGGTCTCCTTTTCATCTTGCAGAGCCGTCAAGCCCAGGATAAACAGGTCCCTTGAAAAAAAAACAATGCAGATTAACACCCGGCGGCGAAACAAAGGATAGTCTCCTCACATACCATTCTGCACCGCCATTCCGGTAGAGATCCTTGACGTTCTTCCGTACCGGCGGCGGGCTCCCGTCATCTCCGCTTTGGACCCCGGTCACGGGAATCTGCTGTGCCAAGGCGCTCAGGGGCAGGAGAAATATGAGGGCGGCAGCAAGGGAGGCGCCTGAGAACAGCATGGCGAGGTATACCCCCGGGTCTTGTTTTCCAAGACTCTCGATAGTAGGTGTTTCACGTTGGGTGCAGGGAGAGGTGAAAAAGGTGGATACACAGATATGAAGGATAGTAGGAGAGCCGGGGAGAGATGGGAGTGGCTCCTGGCTGAGTGCAAGGTGAGAAAGATCCAAGGACATTCATATGTAGGAAATCCTAGAATCGAGTTGGACGCAGAGGAGAGGAAGGGAAGAAGGAAAGTATGAGGGAGGCAAACCACTTGATATAGGGCAACATGAAGCGTTCTACAAGCAGCCACGGTGAATGCACAGCAAGATGGGCCGCATCAGCTCCGAAAGCCGGTTTCCCTTGGTTGCGCCCGACGAGGAACCGCATCCTATCTCTGGGCCTGAGCTCCGGACCGGAAAGCCAGGCGAGGGGGTGTGGGGTGGGCCACCAACACGACATATTCTTCCCTCTTCTCCCGCCATCCCGACCGCGCGCTGCTGACCTTTCCCGCTGCCCCCTCCCGGCGGGAAAGCGAACACGAAGAAGCATGCAACTGCAGAGGGCGGCGCGGTGCGTGGGGGCACGAAAAGAAAGGGAGGGGCCCGGGATTGGGATGATCTTGCTTTACCGCCAAGAGCGGATATGGGATGGGGAAAAAAGAAGGAAGGGAAAACAAGCCATCCGGGCCGTGGTGGCGCCACAGAAGGGTGAAAAAGGGAGGAGCGAAGACATGGAAGAACAAAAATTGATGACAACGGGCAAGACAAGCCAAAATGAAAAATGGCCCGTCACCCGCGGGGATCGGCCAGCCGGCCGAGTCCCTCGTCATTCCCCAAGGTTCGTATAGACGCCGCCGATATATGGCTGCATGGAGGCTGACGGCTGAACGAGTAGAGAAAACGGAAAGAGGGGAACGCGGCGCCTGCCCCTTGCCGGCGAGGTACGATGATGCCATGCATGCTACTACTCCACGTGTATACCCGCAGTTGCCGGGCCAGGTACCTTGGGTTCCCAGCCGAGGAGGGATCGAAATTAAACGGGGATGAAATGCAGGAACCGGCGTGGCATCCATGGGGAGCAACAGAACAGAGGCGTCTTTTTTCTTTCTCTCTTTTTTTTTTTTTTTTTTTTCTGTGTGGTAGCACCCCGTTCCTACAACGTGGATGGGCGGCCTTACGGGCTGGTAACCAAAGCAACGCAACCCCTCGCCTGATACCAGGAGACACATCCAGCCTACCTTTTCCCATCATATCTTCTTCGGCCGTGAATAGATCCAATCAGCCTCGTTTTCGGAACTCGGACGTGGGGCTACAACGTGAGGTGGTCGTCAACAGACGGACATCAAGAACCCTGCTCGATCGGGGATGTCTAAGGCCAAATATAGGACCCGTCCGCGGCAAGCTGCAGAAAATGGAAGCACGGGAATAGCCACAAGAAGAAAAACAAACAAACGAAAAACAAGCGCCGAGAGAAAGAAGATGGATGGGCCGAAAGGGCGCCAAGCGCCAAGTGAAGGCATTGGCCGGAGACCGAAATCCGTTCCTCAAGGGCCCCTGCGGCCACCCGCGTGTGCGGCGCCTTCTCCTGGGCCATCCATCCATCCATGCCCGTCAAACTCTCCGTTCCGTTCTCAACTCGCACCGGACGGGGGACGGACGGCACACAAACAAAAAAGACACGAGGCCCGCAACAACGAAAAAAAGGCTTGGGAATGAATAAAGCGGCAGTGGTTTGCGCCCGCTGGTCCGGTCCGGGTTACGTGGCCCCGCTTGTGCTGGTCGACCACAACCTTTTATTAGGTGACACGGCACACGAGCTGGGAGGGCCAAGAAGAGGATCCCTCGTTTTTGGCAAAAGCCGGTTCCGTCGATACATGACATGTCGTGATGGGGCACACTGTCGCCCTCTCGGCCGACTTGCTGCTGATGGTGATGGGCGTCATGCATGCATGGACGGTAGCACAGAACGGCCTTTCTTCTCCGCCTCGCGAGAAAGAAAGGCAGAGCTTCACGTGAGAACCTAGGTAGGTAGGTAGAGGCCCACCAAGGAGACCAGCCAAAGTCGACAAATCCACGCGGCCAGATAGTCCAACCCACTCGTCTAGGTACCTAGATTTGCGCTCAAAATCGCGAATGGAGATGACGCTGACAAAAAAAAAAAAAAAAAAAAAAAAAAAAAAAAAAAAAAAAAAGAGAAAAAAAAAAACGACATGGCCGGCGGTCCCGGGCGCAGCCATGGTCTTGGTGGTCCAAGGCGGTGAGGAAGTCCTCTGCAAGACGCCGTGCGACGGTGGTGAAATGCCGGGCACTGGACTGGACGGCATCATGTGTAACCACACCACACGGACTGCAAAGAAACAACTCGCGGTCAATGGACGGCATACGTGTTTGCCCTACCGAATTCCGTAATTATGAGTTCCTTTAATTGGACTCTTGGGGGCAAATCCCATTGGTCACCCTACGTATCCCCGTGACCTTGCTGCCTTCGCGGCGAAGCGGAATTCCCCGGAGCTGGTCTGCCACTCGCCAGCCACGTGCCGGCCTTGCTTCTGCGAGATTCTAACCGGGACAGATTTCAAAGTGCCGTCGGTTTGGTGGTCCGAGGCTGCTTTCAAAGAAATATCTAGAAATGACATATGAGGAGAGGATCGAGACGATTCGTCATCTACATGCCAGACCGGCAATCGCTGCCCGCCCGTTTTTCTTCCTCTTTTTTTTTTTTTTCCTTTTGTCGAGTCCTGGTCAATCCTACCCAGCTTTCCCTATCAAAAATACTAGCCACGAAAAAGTAGCACGCAATGAGAAGAGTCCGCTAAAGAAAAGCTCGCCTATCCAAAGACGGCGCGAAATATCACAGTGCATCCGCCTTGTCATAAGGACTTCTCGAGGGAGTACAGCTCTTCAAATCCCTCCCTCCACCTCTTGGCCTGCTCGGGCGTGGGCCTGGGGAGTGGGCTACGTGCATAGCCGCCATAGCCCATGAGCGACTGCAGCCCCGACTTGACGCCGACCACGCCTCCCTGGATGGCGGTCCAGTCCCCCCGCGAGAGCACCTCCTGCAGCGCCTGCGCCTCGGCCAGCTTGCCCTCCCGGTAGAGCTCAATGGTGCGCACGCAGGCGCGCGGCGCGATGTTGGCGAGCCCCGCCAGGATCCCGTGCCCGCCCGCCGCGAGCGACTGGACGGTGAAGTCGGCCGACCCGGCGAGCACCAGGAACTCGGGCCGGCGCGGGTCCGCCCGGCCGCTGCTGCCGGCCAGCTTTCGCGCCCCCGCGGCCACGCGGTTGAGCTTGCCCGTGTTCCCGCACGTGAGCTTGACCCCCACGATGTTGGGGTGCTCGGCCAGCTCGAGGATGATGTCCGACGAGAGGTCCATGCCGTTGACGGCGCCCGGGTAGTTGTAGATGATGAGCGGGATGGGGCTGGCGTCCGCGACGGCGTTGAAGTACTCGACCACGGTCCTCGACGCCGGCGCAAACAGCGACGCGTAGTACGAGGGCGGGAGCACCAGCGCGTAGTCTCCGCCGGCCTCCCACGCCTCCCGGCAGAGGAGGATGGCCTCGCGCGTGCTCTGGCCGCCGCACCCGACCACGAGCGGCATGTCCGAGTAGCCGGCGCCGTCGAGGGCCCTGCGGGTGGTCGAGGTCACCAGCCGGCGCTCTTCGTGCGTCAGGTGCACGGCTTCGCCGTTGGAGCCCTGTGTGGCCAGACCAGTGACGCCGGCCTTGGCAAGGCGCACCGCGTGCTCCGCGATCATGGCCTCGTCCACGTCCTCGGTCTTGGGGTCAAAGAAGCACATGGTCGGCACGTAGACTCCCGGCAGCAGCGGCCGAGTCAGATGCACGCCCGCCGAGTTCTCCAGCGAGCCGCTGCCAAACGAGCTGCTGAGGGGCGATTCCGTGGGCGTGAAGTCCCCCGGCCCGAGCGCCAAGGACGCCACCGGCCTTGCGGCGCTGCCGTTTGTGTTGAAGCCGGCGCTGTAGCGGCCCGGCGGCGACGGGGCATCATTGTGGGGGGCCATGGCTTTGGGTTATTCTTGGAGAATGAAGCCGGGCTGGGAGGGACGAAACCGGGCTAGAGGATGAGAGTAAGATGGCGAAGAGAACGAGATGTGGAATATTATATAAAAGGCCCCGAGTGAGACTCGGCGAGAAGATGGAACCTTGATGTTGAAAGAGGCTTGTGGAGGGCGATATGGGGAACGGCGGCGATGGGGTAAGGGAGGCAGAACGTCTCGGTATTTGTATGTCGGGAAAGAGTGGGGGATGACGAGGGTGATGACGGCCAGTCGGCTGTCCCTCAAAGCCTTGCCGAGGAGCTTGGTGAAGGAACACGCTTCCTCCAACCCCTGGTCCGATCCAGGAGGGCCACATGGCGGCCAAGCCGGGCGAGGATGCCCAAGCCGCAGGAGCCGGCCAGGCAGCCTTGGGACGTGCGATTTCGGATAACATGGCATCTATAGGTACCTCTCGCATGCGGTGTGGGCAAGCTGGCCTGGTCAAGGCCTGCCGATCAGGGCGTTAACAACAGCACACCCCCACCCTGAAAGTTTGTGCGAAGGAGGTGGCGTGTGCCCCATCCCCCTGTTCTCCCTATTTGTATCCTCCTGGGGTTGTGATGTCCCATGATGAAGCGGCGACCCCTTCGGGACTGGCCTTCGCGTGGAGCGGCGCAAGCATGCTCGGGCGACAATTGCTTGCAGGGGGTGGTGGGCAGGTACTGGTACCACGAGGAAGGGGTGACGTTGCAGCTGCAGGGGCTAGCATGTATCTAGGTACTAGTATGTGCTTCGTAAGCAGTCAGTCCAGCCCACTGGGGTGTCCAGCTCCAGCCTCACGATCGGCCGCCGAGTAACATGGCCTCACAGGCCCGGTATTGGCTCGCGTCCGGGATTGTGTCACTGTGTTGTACGTACATACTCATCGAGTAATAGCCCTTCGACACCAAGCCCTTGCTGAGCAGGTAGCCTGGTAGTACCGGAGAGGTGAAGTTCTGGTGGGGGATACCCGGGGATACTCAATCGAGGGAGAATGAAAATCAGGTTCAGAAACTAAGTTGCCTTCACAGACCAAAGCTGGGACCGACTGGCTGTGGAGAGGCGGGAGTTAGGCGGGACCCACCTTCCACTTCAAGCCACGTTGGTCCGTGTGTGTGGGGGTCAGTTGGCCAGACGAACAGGGAAGGGGCGACAGGGGATGACAGGATCATCGATCATCCTGGTTGGAAGGCGTTCGGGCAACTCGGGCGCTTCGATTTTTTCTCCTGAGCCGCAGGGTAGAAAAAAAAAAGAAAATGAAGCGGATATGCGCGTTTCTAGTGAACCTTAGCTATCGGGCGTTTTCGTTTCGGTCCAAGTTTCGGATACCTCAGCCATATCCTCCTTGGTGAGTGAACGATAAACTCACCAGCAGCACGTTGGCGGCAGTGCCTGTCCCCCAATATCCATCCGTATCTAGGGCTCTATCTGCGTCCCGGCTACTACGGGACGCCCGGTTTTGGCCGATATGTGAGCGGAAGAATGGCCAAGTATGGGACGCATCTTTCGGGCTGGCTGTTCGGAAGTTGGGACCGTAACCGGTGAGGGGAAGGCGGCCGGGCTGATCAGCCGGATAGACGAGGTGCGTACGCGATACATGCACAGCGCCGGGTTGGTGTATGTACTTCAGCCGGGCGCAGCTTGGCGGTTAGGTGCCCGTATGCACTAGCACGTTGGTACCAGGTACCACCCAACCAAGCCCTTGTGCCCAGGGGCATAACGTGGCTCTATGCGCGGAGTTCGCTGCAATAAAATTCCTGTTAAGAGGCGTGTATAGAAGCATTGGCAGCATAATGGCACCATAAAAATGCGAACGTCTTATCTCTATTGGTACGCGCCCTGGTCATGGGATTACAAAAGACCCTTGAAGGTCATCCTGGACGGAGGTCTTCGGTCTGGGAGTGCTACATTCCGCCGCGTCTTGACTGGCGGCCTTTTGCAGCCTTTATTTATCCTGGGTCTCTTTATCTGTTATCCCGGTGTTCACGGCAGGACGGCTAGACCATGTGCCCACATCTCCGCCTGCATCGGCTTCCTGTTCATGATACGTAAAATATGCAGGCGGGTCGCACTTCGATTGGCGGTTCAGCAAGGTAGGAGTAATTGTGCTGCCACAGCCGCCTCGGGCATTGAAAGATAAACACAAAAGCATCTTGGCGGCCGAGGACGGCGCAGGTCGGGTTGAGCAGAATCTCGAATTTTCTTGTCCTTACCGCGCTTATTGCGACCTGGCTGTAGATTCCGATAATTGCCGTGAAGTGTCCCCCACGCGCTGAAAGTTTCGACGGCTACCTGCAGCGCCGGTTTCCATCTATCTGTAGAGTTGTGGCGGACATTGCGAACTACAAGGTACCCAGTATACATAGCAGGGGGGCAAGTCGCGGTCAGCACTAGGTCCGGTGACGCCGCAAAGAAGCAAAGAGAGAGGCAACCCAGTGCCAGGTGCCGATATCATAGCCAATTTAACACACCGTCACTCCCACACGCCCCCATTGGACAATGCGATAGCCCAGGCACATGCCAGGGAAGGGATCCGTGTCCATTGAGAGGGGTTACAGAGGGGTCCATGTGACAAGTCAGTCTCGGCAAGCCGCATGGGATGTAAAAAAGCAAGGGAGAAAAAAAGCCATGCTGAGAGAAGGGATGATGAGGAAAGAGCAAACGTGGCAGCCTAATTTTGTTCCTTCGCTGACCAAGTCAAGCATACCGTCGATCACATATTTCCATCGAAAAGGTCGGAACCCAGTTCCCAAGTTTATGGTCCCGGAATGCCTGAGCAGCTGGAGTCCAGTGTGGGGGTTTGTGTCCTGGGGCTCGTATGGGGTGTCGTGTCTCGTGTGCCCGGATAAAAGGCGACATGCTTCCCTGATGAGAGCAGCAGTGGACAAGCAGGATCACAGTCAAGCGCGCCGGAGAAAGGCCGACTGCTTCCACCGCCCAATGCGCGGGTGTGTGCGATGTCGATCAATTGCGCCCCTGGCTTGCCGGCAGCATCTCGACCACCAGTGGAGTGGAGCACAGGTGCTGCATGGTAATCATACGCTATAGGTGTTGACCATTTCCTCCACACACGCCACCAATCCCTCGCTCCACTACGATGAGGTGCCTCGAACGAGCCCAGTTTGTTGCCTGTCAGCCCCGCCACCGACTGCTCTTGGACGACGTTACCGACGCTTGGGTGGTGATGACGCAGCTCAAGGATACGTAGCAGTTTCCAGGTAAGTTCTTCCTGGTCGTGTGACAAAGACGCAGGGCCGTAGGATGCTCGCCAAGTGTACCCGTTAGCGGGCGTCGACCCGGAGTCTAGTGACGAGCTGCAAGAGCCCCTCCTGGCTGCGTTTTTTGAACTCTTCCCGTGAACGGAAGTCCACTCAGATGCTGCAGGCGGAGGTCATCGGCCTCGAGGAGAGAAGAAAGAGGCGGAATCGCAACGACGATGTGAATATGGCGACTGCGGCGGTCTGGGAAAATCAGATTGACTGACCCCCACGCCCCGCCAGGAACAACCTGGATTAAACTCGACTCCAAGGCGCGCAAAGAGTGAGGGCAAAAGATACAAAGACACAATTGAACAAGATCGCCGTGGCACGCACACAAGTTACGTAACTCGTCCCATCTCACAAGAGCCAAATGTTCCGCTCGCTATCTTGAACCTGCGGTTTGGGGACGATATTGGCGCCGGCATCCGTCTCTCTCATCACTTTTGATGGCCGAGCAGTCTGGCGGAGGCTGCGGGGGGTTACATCGCTGGGCACTGGGTCCAGCGAGCCTGGGTGTGGGTGGGTTCATCGCAGCACAGGCCAAGGGCGATCAAAAAGGCCCACAGGAGACCGCTGGACCGCCAGAGACTCCACAAAATAGTGGACACGACCGACAGAACGCCCAACTTCTCGTCCATGCGAAGAAGACCTCGTCGGCAACAGCAGCACAACGCCAAAAAGCCCTCGACACTGCATCCAACAAACACGCAAACCACACGCCCAAAGCACGCACGGGGTGCTCTGGCGACAATTACATGTACCCGCGATGTCCTCTGGGTAAATAGCATGTACGGATGCCCAACTCGGACCAATTTGTCACCAAGCGAGATCAGCAGACTCCTGACGAAAGCGACCACAACCCCCGCAGCCGCTCAGCAGCCACTTCCAGACATGCCATACAGACACCTACCTACCTCCCCTACGCGGGCAGCTGAGGCTGCCGCGGGGACGAAGAGGCAAGGCATGCAGCACGCTTCCTAATGGGGCGTTGTCCTACCGTCCTCTCTTCCCCAGAGCTGTCTGTCGCTCAAATCACGGCCTGGTGCCCCTCACCACCACGGCCACCGTACCACTCGCCTCGCATGCATGTCGAGACACGACGCGCATTCTCTTCTCGCTTCTTGCTCGCTCCCCCGCAACTCTTCTCCACCCTCTACTGGCTAGAGTGTGGGCGGATCGGCGGGCATCCCCGGATTCTCCCTCGTTCGTTCGCCCATTGTTTCGCCAGGCAAGCGCCCGACCGGTCGAGCCCTCCCTCCTTCCCCTCACTCTCGCACTCCTGGGTCAATACTCGTGCCGCAAAGGGTGCTCCAGTCCCCACCACACAATCGTGATGGCCCCGCGGCGCGCACATGGCATCGTTCGATGAGCGTGGAGGGAGAGGGCCCATGAAAGAAAAGCCGCCGAGAAGTCCCGGATGAGTAGGAGGGGCACGCATCAAGACTGCTGTCATGCTGCAGCAGGGCGGCTGCAATGCAAGCCATCTCACCTCTCCTGCCATAGAGCTAGCCTCCGTACCTTTTACCAGTCCTTTCCCCACACTCGCACAGGCAATATCTTAAACTCTCCCGCACCGTATCCTCGCTTGACCTCTTTTTAGCGGTGGGAAATATTTGGAGGTTGCACTATCGGCGATGCAACTAACTTTGTCCGCAAGGCCGGCTGGGCGCCCTCGGCTGGCCCTTGTCTCTGTTTGACGCCCCCAGCGTCGACGTGGTCTGGCCGGGAAGCCGCCGAATCCGCTCTTTTTAGGCTGTCCTCCTACTGGGGAGGCCTTCGGGCCTGTTGCTCGAGCCGGTATGGCGAATGGGCACAAACGACGTGCGGATCTGTCTGTGCGTTCCCATGCTCTAGGATCCTGTATCGTCTGCCTGGCAACCTCCCGCTAGCCTCCTACCTCCACAGTCCCGGCTGGGCTTCCACCCCGCCAGCCGACAGCCACGGCCAATAGGATACTTGGAGGGCGTCGTAGCTTTGCGGTTTTAGCCCAGCCTCCGTCCACCCTCGCCAACTTCGTGGCGGCACCATCAAACCTCGCTTTGCGCCCAACACAGCCGACCTGCGGCCGCCGGGCATCTGACATTGGGTGAGCAAATCCCGGCTGGCCACGACGTCCTTCAGACGCATTCGCTTGCATGAGGTGGCGCTTTATTGCCTCAAATCGAGCTGCGCGGGACTTTTTCCTGCCCAAGACGGCTATCCTGCAAGTGGACGGTCTGGCCACAAACTGGAACCGATAGAATACACTCGCAGCACTTCCTTCCGCTCGTCCGGGCGGCATATCGGGCAAACTGCGCAACCGCCCTTACCTGCCTACCTGACCGCACGTCTGGATCTCGTCACGCATCAAAATTCCAGGGGCACCGGCGGCGAGATTGCCGCCGACAATTCGACATGCTCTCGGGGACTCGCCAAACCCCCACGAAGACATACCGCGTTGGCTTAGCTCTGATCGATTCCGCGTCCAACGAGAACTACTCCCGCTGATTGTGTCAACGCGACCCAGGTAGACGGGCCCTAGATGAGCCGCATGAAAAAAAAACCCTCAGACTTCAAGTGATCTGGCATTGGAGGGTAGGCTATGGGAAGCACCCAGGATGTGGTATGTCTCCGGACAAACGGGGTCTTTGAAGCCTGGTACCCTGAACTTGATGCCTTGCGCAATAATTACGCATACACATTCGATATCTCTTTCTCCTGATGGTAGTGATCGTCCGGCAGTTGACCCGTCATCTAGGCAACCCGGGCGGTTCGGGGTTTCGGGTATTGAATGACCGAGAAGGGTCTTCAGCGACGACATGCACCCTACCCCCCAGCTCGGCGGGCGACGGGTTCCGCGGGCACCTTGCGAGACTGAATACGGTTCAGGCCTTCAAAAAAAAACCTGCCTGCATTGACACGTCCGTCACACGATCCCGAGCGGTATACGCAGGCTTCTTATGGTTTCTCCGCATGGCCTTGGCTTTACTGTCTCTCCCAATAAATGGCGAGATGTGACACACACACTCTCTCTCGCAAGCCTCGCCGTCATGGGGACCCCATGGTGTCTTCCAACCGTCAAATGTCGGGGGTGTGCTCAAGTGGATGTGGGGCGGCCCTCGACTACTGCAGCCATTTTTCGACTGTGTGAATGCTGCCTGGTGAGAGATGGAAGAACGTATGCCCAAGTACCGAGCATGAGAAATACAGCCTGCCATGCCATACTAAATTATATTCCCGCAGGCTAGCCTGTGATGAGCCGGCGGTTTTCTCTTGTTTCCCCCGACGCTTAAGCATACTCCTTTTGCTCACATTTCTGGAAAGGGTATCGCGTCAGGAAGTTGATAAGCCTCTGCGTCTTAGGTAGTTCGAAAACTCCCTGCCGAAGTATCAGCCCATCACCGCGGGGCACTCTAGGGCCCTTTGTCGGGCTTGCCTCAGTTACACGCACTCCAATACTTCCGGGCAAGGAACTCGCCCTAGTGAAAGTCGTTGGTCATGCGCTTCACCTCATGCCGACTTCGCCTGCTATTCCGGATTTCTGATAGGGCGCATGCAAGCCCCGTCGGGAAATTATTACCCTTTTGGCCAGGGCTTTGGGATCGGGCGGGGTTCCCTTCGCTACCTACTTTTGTCCCATTGGTTTGTTCGTGTTCTATGCAGGCAGGCTGTGGCACGGTGGAAGGTATTTAAGATCTACCAGCCGCGCTACGCGCCAACAGCCGTGTGATACGGCCCAGATAAAAGCCCGCACCTATTCTTGAGCCACATATACCCCGTGCCACGCGGAGTGTCGCGAGGCTGTGTATGAGAAGATCCACGTGGGCATGTCGGGCACACTCTCTCGCGCTGCCCTGGATTCATGAATATCCGCGGTACGGACTACCTAGATGCGGCCAAGGCTTCATTCCTTGGGCGCCCTCTCTATGTGTTGTTGAGTCTTGCGCCTAGGTAGCCTCGCAATCTTCAAGAGGTTACCCATAGAGCTATAGAGACAAGACACGTTTTTGGTGTTTTCTTCGTGAGCCCAATATCCACAAGACGACTTATACGTCCCAAAAAGGCAACTTCACAATCCTGTTGCCCAAACCCCCGACTCGTGTGAATCCAGGGGTTTGCGTAGCCGGGGCCGTGCCGTGTTCCGATTCTTTGGCTACGTCCCGAGTCGTGGGCGGCGCATCTCCGAGATGAATGTTTTCACCGCTCCGAGACCAGCGGGCCATGACCCACCTTTAGTGCCCCACAGCCCACTGTTGGAAAGCCTCGCGCAGGCACAACAGCGGCAGACTAGAACCTCCATACAGCAGGCAACCTTAGGATAACCGCGTGTTTTTATCTCTCAGGCAATTTCGTTTTCTTTTCTCCTCCGCCCAATTCCCTTTTCCTATCCGACGCGCCATCTTTGCGAGTTTCTCGTTTGTGCTTTGGCCTGGCCGTCAGGATGGCCTTGCCTCACTTTTCAGCCGTCCCCCGACAGGCTGCAGCCTGCCCAGGATGACGTGCGCACCCGCCAGCGATTCGTCGTGGCTGCTTCCATCCTCCCTTGTGTTTTGTGCATCCCCAGGGGTGCCTGCCAATTGAACAAGAGATCCAGTCGCTCGGCCGAAGTGTCTCGATTTCCGACTTCATCCCTTCTTTCAAAGCTTCGGTCATCGTTCCTCTTCGCCTCGACTCATTGCCGATCTTCTGTGGTGCTGAAACCTGGCCTTCTATTCTTTTTTTTTTTTTCTTTCGTCACCAAATCCCGACCAACCGCAAAAGATCTCTCGACGAGACGGCCCAAGACATCACGTCAGAGCCATGGTCGGCACGCCAGACAACCCCGGCCGGACCGGCAGCCTGGCCGCCGCGGCGCTGCGCGAGCTAGGCATTGCGGCCGTGGCGCGGACACGGCGCGACACCAAGCTGCTGATGGTGCAGCGCGCCGTGCGCCTGACCGCCTACGGCTCGTCGACGCTGGTGCTGCTGCCGCACCTGCGCGCCCTGGGCGCCTCCGAGGCCCAGTGCGGCGTCTTCCTGTCCCTCACCCTCGCCGGCGACACCCTGCTCAGCCTGCTGCTGACCCTGGTCGCCGACGCCCTGGGCCGCCGCACCGTGCTGGCCGCCGGCGCCGCCGTCATGGCCCTCTCCGGGCTGGCCTTTGTGCTCTCCGAGTCCTACTGGGTGCTGCTGGCCGCCGCCGTGCTCGGCGTCATCTCGCCCACCGCCAACGAGACCGGGCCGTTCCGCTCCATCGAGGAGAGCGTCGTTGCCCAGCTGACCGCGCCCACCGACCGCGCCGACGTTTACGCCTGGTACAAGCTCCTGGGTTTCGCCGCCGTGGCTGTCGGAATGGCCGCTGGCGGCTGGCTGGTGCAGCTGCTGCAGGACCGCCAGGGCTGGTCTGAGGTGGCCGCGTATCAGGCCGTGTTTGCCGCCTACGCTGCATGCGGCCTCGTCAAGTTCCTGCTGTGCCTCTTTCTGACCGCCGAGAGCGAGGCCCAACCCGACAATCACGGAGACGATGCCGCGCCGGAGGGGGAGAGGGAGCCGCTGCTTGGTGGGGGAGGCGATAGGAATCGCTCACGCGATGCGCAAGACAATGCAGCTGGGCCAGAGCAGCAGCAGCAGCAGCAGCAACAACAACAACAACAACCTCCCAAACCGCAACAAAGGAAGGGCCTCTTGGCCCTCTTGCCCCAGATGGGCCGGGAGAGCCGCATTATGGTCATCAATCTCTGTCTGCTGTTCACGCTCGACTCGTTTGCCAGCAGCCTTGTGTCCGTCTCCTGGATCAGCTACTTTTTCAAGTCGAGGCATGGCCTGGAGCCTGGCGCCTTGGGCTCCGTATTCTTCGTCACCGGCATTATCGGCGCCCTTTCGATGCTTGTGGCTGCATCGCTCGCCAGGAGAATTGGGAACATCAACGTGAGTCCTCCTGAAGCGCGGCTTATTCCTCGCACACACGTTAATTAGCACTAACGAAACCACTTAGACTATGGTGTTCACGCACCTACCATCTTCGATAATGCTTGCTCTCATTCCGCTCGGCCCTTTGCACGTCGCCTTGGTCTTCCTGTTCCTTCGGCATTGCACCGCATCCATGGACGTGGGTCCTCGGTCTGCCTTCCTGGCTGCCATCGTCCTGCCCTCGGAGCGGACGGCCGTCTTGGGGATCCTGAACACGACCAAGACGCTGGGCCAGAGCCTGGGCCCCCTGATCACCGGCGTCCTCGCGGACCGGGGTTTCTTCTGGGTCGCTTTCGTTCTTGCTGGCTCGCTCAAGGCTTCCTACGATATCGGCATTCTCGTCCTGTTCAAGAACCACGAGCGGGAAAAGGCAGAGCTTGACAGGCTGCTCGAGGACCCTGTTAGCGACAGCGACGCCAATGATGGCGAAAATGAAAGCGGAAACGGTGGACCTCAGACGGGCCCAGGGGCGGCTGAGAGGGCCTAGGCAGGTGTCTGGTCGTCTCGTAAGACTTCATGTGCCGGCGTGTGGACAGCCAAGCAGTTCAGCACCCGGAAAGCCAGCCACCCGGACGGATGACTGATCGATGTCGAAGACTCATGAAGAAGCCCCTCGTAGAGTCTGCCGGACGCAACGCAGCCCGTGCACGCGTTAGGCAGACGACGCGCCACGCCACGCCAGCATCATCACTTGTTCGAACTAACCGGAGATCGGATGAAGACGGCGAAAAACAAAGACATCAGCGGAACAAAGTCTCCGAGCCAAAATCTCTGAGCATGCGGAGTCTGGGGGCCCTGGGCGTGCGACGGCAAGAGGCGTCGGAAGGTGCGGCCGTGAAGGAGTCAAGCCGTGCCCGGACCGGCAAAAAGGTCTCCCAGAGTTGACGCCCGGAATGACGAGAATTGACGAGCCCGGCAATCCAGGGCATCACGCAAGAAGCCACGGAAGTAATTCGGAGCTCCCAGCCTCGAGCGTGTCATGACCAGAGCTTTCTAGAGGCGTCCAGGGGCAGACACAGATCTTGGAACAAAATAAAATAGACGGATGAAACATCATCTTGTGACTCAGGTGTCCATCGAGATTTGCAGTTTTGGTTTTCTTCGGTGCTACCTGTTTACGGTTAGAATTTACTTTGCAAAGATCTTGCAGTTTTTTTTTTTTCCACTCGCTAGCAAGCACATACATAGGCCACAACAAAAACATGGAACCGCCCACCACTTAACGGTAGATCTAGCTATCGCGGCAACTTCCTATTTGCCTTAGACAAATATATTTTCAGATCGAAAATGCCCAAGTGAGCGAAACTGATTGGCAGGGCCAGCCAGCCAGCTGGATCATGACTACAAAGTGTGTCCCATCGCCTTCCTTATCATCGTGGCGCGCTGGAGCAGTCGCCCCAATCAGTGGTGGCCAGTGGCTGGTTCGGATTCAGGCGGCTTCACATGCAAAAGCACACCAGTATAGGGGCGACGGCGCGGCGCTACGGCGCGGGGCAACGCCTGATGGCATGGAGTAGCGTTTTAAGAGCCTCCTTCCCCTTTTCCGCCCAGAACTGGGGCATGCCGGCTACCCGGTGCTTTTTGTGTTTGTTTGTTGGTTTTTAAGGTTGTTTGTCTGCGTGTCTGCATGTTTGGTTTTCCTTTGTCAGCCCCATCGTTTCTCGAACACGGCGCCACAGGGTCTTCGATGCACGCCACGAACCTTAACACCCAAAGGCTACCAACGTCAGGTATGGACTGTGTAGTGGACGAACAAGATATTCGCGTGGCGACGACGGTCTATTACGGGAGGATTTCCGTGTGTTTTTGTCTGTCTCTCCCTCAAAAGCAAGGAAATCTCACTGGGGAGGTGAGACCGTATGGTTTCTCTGCTCTCTGGCCGGTTTCAGCGGACCGGCCACTGACAGCTGTCGGAGCGTATTAGCTAGTCCCTTGTGAGGCTCATTGTCCCGGATTCCTACGACAACGAATCGAATAGCCATAGCTTTGCGAGGATTCTCGAGTCTTCCCGTGGTATCAATGCTCCAAACAGAATAAGCTGATAAATGAAAAGCTCAGCCGAGCTACCCAACAGAGGCAATAATGTACAAAGGGGCAGAGAAAAAAAAAGAACGCCCCTAATAAGAAAATGACAAGAAGGTTTGAAGCAATAAGTAAGAAAAAGTGGTAATCCCATGTCCCGAGTGAACTGCCCCTGATCACAACCCTGCCCCTTATCCCAAAGAACCCCAGTGTCGGCACATACCGTGCTGCCGTGCCGTACAAAGGACAGAAGAAAGAAAAGAAATCAGCAGGCTAAGAGCGCCATCCGCTAGTAGGCCAGCTCTGTCGAGCCACAGTAATCGTACAATTTCGTTGTCGCGTGTGTCAAAGAAAAGAAGAAAAAAAAGTCAAGCATCACACAACAGATCCTTGGCATCTCTTACAACACCGAGGATCCACCCTACCATATAATGTCCTTGGCCAAGAGCATAACGGCTAGCTCGGCGTCGTAGCGCTGATCCAGGATGTGGGAGACGACATTGTCGCGGATAAGGACGGAGGCCTCGACGTCGCCGAAGAATGCCTTTACGAACTCCCAGTAGACCGGGTAGAAGCCCGATTGACTCCAGTCGAGCACGGCCGTAACCCTGCCGTCCCTAGTGACCAGGATGTTCTTTGCGTTGAGCTCGCCGTGCGTCAGCACCATGAGCGGCGGGTGGGCCGGCATGTTGAAGAGCAGGGGCAGGACGACGCGCTCGAGCCAGCAGCTGGCGGGTCCACCGCGCAACTGCAGGTGAGCCGCTAGCGCGTGCAGCAGCTCACCCTCGCTGCCGAAGGGCCCCTGCGGCCGCGCAAAAAAGTTGTCCGTCACGCCCGTCTTGGCGTACCGGCCGGGCAAGGGGAGGCCGCCGTCGGTCTCGGGCACGAACCCGCAGACCTCAGTGTCCCTGATGCTCCGTAGGTCCAGGAAGATGGTCCGCATCTGGGCGACTACCACCGCCTTCCTTTCTTCGTCCAGCGTGTCCCAGACGAGGTCGAGCGGTTCTCCCTCGACGCGCTCCATCAATATGTAGTTGTGCCCCGTCTCGGGATCGGTGCCAAAGTCGAGCACTCGCGGCACGGGCACCCCTGAGTTGTGGAAGAGGTACATCAGAGCGCCGGCCTCTTGCAGCGTGACGTCGGGCCCGGTTTTCAACACGCTAGAGCTGTCGACGAGGTAGGCCTCGGAGTGAAGCGGCATGGACCCGAGCTTCTCGTAGGTTGCGAGGAGCGATGGCGAGGCGATGCCGCTACGGCAGCCGCCCATGCAGCGTGGCGGTGTGGATACGACATCGTCACTCGGAGGGGTAAGCCTGCTAAAGTTTGCGGCGGGATGGCCTGGCGGGCGTTGTCGCCGCGAGATCCCTGACGAAGAAGTGACCTTGTCGAGGTGGATGGGCTTGTCGGGATCAAGGGACAGCGTTTCGAGCGGCACTGGACAGAAGCGGTCCCGGATCTCGACAGGGCGGACTTCAGCTGGGGAAGGAGATAGTGCTGGTGACGGCAGCCGACGTCTGGGAGCAGGACGCTGTTGCTGCTGACAGCACTGTATGGGGTTAACAATCTGCATGGTTGCAGACAAGGCAGGCGAAACGGCAGAGAGTAGAGGCTGGTGGGTAAGTCGCAAGGAGTGGTGTAGGGCTTGGGCGTCCCAAGTCCTCAGGCAGGAGGAGCAAGCCGGAGCCTTATACGCGAAGTGAGTTCGGTATGAGGACGGCCAGTGGCGGGGCTCGCAGAACAGCCCGGTGAGCAAAAAAGTGAAGGCTATTGAAGCGCAACCAGCAACCGTTCCCTTTCTTTTCATAATTCGGTACGAGGCGCCCCGACAGGGAGCGGCATTGGCGGAATCGGGGGCATGTACACTGTACATAATCACGTAGGACGACATGGGGGCCACACGAGCAGAGGATCCGAGTTCCACTGGCCTGCCTGGGCTGGCCGGGGTGCAGCTAGGAGGGGGTGTGCACAAGGAGAGGAGAGACCAGGGTCCCGGCTGTATGGAGCATTGGGCATCTGTTGACGGAGACTGGGACTTGATCAGAACCATGGGCGTCGATATGGCAATACTCCGCCATAATAGGGAAGACGGCGAAACCTACTGTAGGTTAGATACCTGGCGTGAGCGTGCGTGTGTGTGCGTGTGTGTGGGAGCAGTCTGCAGGTGACTATTAGTGCCAGCTGCCAGGCGGGCCTGTATCCCTGAAGGCAGCTGCATGTCATTGCTTGGCTTCAAGCTTCAACCTTGGCGGACACGCAAGCCATGTCGTCACACAAAATTGGTTTACTTTGGGCCAACTTCGCCGCCGTGGAGAGGCGGTCCTAACACGGCTAGGTAGGTTCTGTGAAACCTAGGTTAGCTCTAGCCGCGGTATATAGTCGAGTTGTGTCCATAGGGGTGTCGGACGTTGGGAGGAGGCCTTCTCGGGCTGAAAGCCTCAGCGGGCCGGCTGTTGGCTGAAGCGCTGCGGAAGCAGTCCCCGTCTCAACGCACATGGCTGCCGAGGTAGGCAGGTTCAGCGAACAGGCGAGCCGCCCCGTCCGCCTTGTCCTTGCTCCGCGGCCAACCGTCGTGGCGGTCACGCTCGGGCCTGCGACGGAGAGGGTCTGGTCCAGAGGACGGGGCAGGACGCGCATCGTCATCGGGCGAAGATGGCAGGGCAGACGGTCGCTGGTTGCGAGAGCGAAGGTGCGACAGGCTGTGCTTGTGCTGGGTGGGTGGGCGTCAATGTGTGGGTGCACGTGTGGGTGGGCTGAAAAAGAAGTCGGCGTTGAGGTTTGGTAGCGGGAGATTGATAGCGTCTCAAAACCCGAACGAGGCACGCGGGGTCAGGGATTAAGGAGGGAACGACCGACAAATCGCATCCCACGCACCTGCCGCCAGCCTGGACGGATGCCTGATGTGCCGGGAGACGCCGCACGCTGGGCGAGAGCGACTTAGCGCGAGCGCACGGGGCTGCACACAGCTAAATAAAACCTTGTTTGCAGGGAGCGAGGCGGCTGACAAGCAAGGATGCCACACGACCCTTACCTGAATCAGGGTGGAATCAAATTGGCCACACATCGAACCGTCATGCCTGCATACCACCCGATGAATTCAACCACCATCCAACAGGAGCCAACTTCCATGATTTTTTTTTAAGGTGCAGGCCTTTAACGGTACCGCACAGCCTCTTGCGTGTGAATCCTTTTGCTTGATCGACAGCAAATGAAGGAGGAAGTCAGGATTGATGGTGGAATGGAAGAGATAACCCCGCCAACCCCACGCCCCAGGCGAACATCCTTCGCCTCTAAGGGCCGTCCACGGCGCCCCTGATCACCAACAGGCCAGGCCAGAAAACTGGCGCTGAAAGGGTTGCAACACCAGTGGAGGGCGCGCTCCCTTCCCGAAATCGCGCCCAATGCCACGTAAACTGACATGCCCAGCGCCGAGCTGCTTTCCAGATCCAACCTGTCCGCCCGCGTCGGTCTGCACCCGCGCCTCCGCCGCAACCAAGAAAGCCGCCTGCACATCATACCATCTGGCTTTGTGGTTTTGTGGTTTTGTGGTTTTGTGATTTTGTTCTTGGGTCTGTGCCACATGCAAGAACGCCGTCCGGGAGCGGGTGCGGTTTCTAAATGGAGACGTGTGCCGTCGCCGGCGGCGCAGCCAGCCTAGAGCCTACCTTAGGTAGGGGGACATGGCCAGGGTCGCAATGGAAGCACGGCGAAGGATGCACTGCGACCGCGTGGCAGCACACCACACGCAGACGAGTACCAAGCGGAAAAATTTGGACCGAGGCCGAGCCACGAAGGCCAGCGTCGATGGATGGCAGGGCCGACCACCGTCGCGCAAACTTGACAGGCTGATGCATCTGCGGTCCACCAAGTCCCATCAACAGGCATCTCCACCCCTCCGGCCGCTGCCTGCAAGAGAGAGCGCGCGGGTTGGGGCGCCCGCCGGTTCGATCGGGCTCTTTGGCCCGTCTACCTAGCCCTGAAAGTCTCTCTCCACCTGTGGGGTTGGTTGGGTGGTCCGCCCGGGCCCCAGCTGCCAGCCCCATCGCTCCCAGAGATCGCAACGCACCGGATCAGACATGACACAGCCCTGGCCCCGCCCGACCGGCCTCTCTCGGGTCCCCGATGCGGGTGCCAGTCAGGTCGGCGACCTGGAGTAGCCCGCCGCCCCAGGGCAGCAGGCGCCTCTAAAATGGGGGGCGCCATGGTTCGCGACTTCTCGCTTGCAAGCCCACTCGCGTCACCCTAGTCGAGCATTGCACAACAGCACGCAGACAAGAAAACAAACACGAGATTCCTATCTGGTAGATGGACCGAGTTCAGCCGCCTGCCCGGCGACCCAGACTACGTGGGCTTGTGGTTTCCGCTAGGCTAATCGACAGGCTGCCCGGTCTGAAACGGCGGTTGACTGCCGAGGGCAGGCTCCTCCTCTCCTTGTCATGGTTTTTGGGAAGATCCCATCTGGGCCTGGGAGTGTCGGCAGGCAGACGTCGCCTCGAGTCAAGATGCTCATCGGTATTATACCACATCTAGCCTAATACCCCGATCGCGTCGTTATATGGCAACGTCTCCACCCGACATCGTCATGTGCGCCGCCTCTACCTCGACCGTTCCCTTGGTTCATATCGTTGCGGATGCGGTTGGTTGTGTGGTTGAACCACACCACACCACACCCACCAAGTCTTGTAGATTGGTAACGGCCTCGTATATACTATGGCATGTATATTAAAAAAGTACCTAATCATCAAAAAGCTGCGCCACACATCCATACTTCCCTTATTGCTGGATTTCATTTCTCCACCTATAGCGCCGCTACTACCCACACCCTCTTGACAAGAAAAAAAACCGCCGATATATCGTCGAGCTGGAGAGAAACCCGGAAGAGAAGGAGTGGGCTTAGCGGCGATCACATGTGCTTGTCGTTCATGCGACGACGAACTCTCCCATTTTGGTCGTGGTTGCGTTTGGTTTGGTTCGGTTTCACACCACTGGCCTGCCTCACGACAAAAGCCTACAGCCAGAAGCGCAGTGCATTATAACGAGAGGAGCAGCCATTAGCTGTTCCTCTCTTTCGCTTTTTCCGTCCGTCCTTATGTGCCCTCCTATAGCCATCACCTATCATACGTGACCGGGTCGGCGTTGCCGAAGCCTCCCGATCGGATGATAAGGCCGGAAGAAGTACGTGCTCGACGGGCTTTACAAAGCCTCACCCATGGGTGATGGCTTATAAGGGGAGAGACAGGCGGCGTGCGGACGTGTTTCCAGCAAACCGGGACGTGGCGTCAGGGGCTCCCCCATGTCGGTTCCTCGGCAGGGGGTCCCTCGGCTTGGACCCCTGATGAGACAGGCTGGAAGAACGCCCTCTGGCTGGGGAGGGGTGCGTGTCAACTCCAGTCCTTCTTCTTTTTGCATGGTTCGACAAACGAAGGAGAAACCCCGATGATGTCGCTCGCCATTTCGCTTATGGCTTTCTTTCTACCTCACGTAAAGCGCATCCCTATCTGATCAAGTTTGGTACCGACTTTCACCCGGTTTGCGCCTGCTTGAGAAGTCGAATCGCTTCTGCCCTCAACCGGGGCTGGTCGGCGCTGCTGACCAATTCTCACCCAGCTCTTTCTTTCTCTTCTCCTTCCCTCTCCCTGCACGCGATGCTACTCTCTCTGCAATAGGATGCAAGGCCAGCCAAGCGTGAAGTTGAGGTTGCATCTGATTTGGTTATTAGTCGAACCGGGTCCAAGCAACTGGCCTCCGCGGCCAACGCTGTTGCATCGGGACGACGGCGGAGCGAGGACGCCGCCGGCGCCGGTGATGGCCCTGAGACGCCATCCGATGTATGTGCACGCCTTCAGGGGTCATAAACGTTAGATCCGGGCGAACTCGAAATCTGGCATTGTAAGAAAAAGAAAACTTATTCGCCAGTATGGGAGGTGTTCGGATGAAAGCCGGAGATCTAACGTTTATGATCCTGGAAGTGTGTATCGTAGACGAACCTCCGGCTCCGCCCGCAGAAAAGGAAAAGAAAAAAAAAAGCTTCCATTTTTGTCAACGCCCAACGATTGCAGCAATGGAAGGCGGTCGGACATCTATGGGTGCCTGACGAGTTTCGTTCTGCGGATCAGGACTGCCCTCAACATCTGTCGCTTTTCCGATGTCGATCTCCCACGTCGCGCCTTTCGCCTTTACGTTCCGCTTTTACTTGTAATGTTGTTTGTTTTAATGCCTACCCATGTGATCTCCTGCCCATGCGTAAATACGAGCAAGTGTTTGAGGCTGTGCCCCTGGTCACGGAACGTCAGTTATCGCACCGGCGAGCGCATGGGCAGCACGGATCAAAATGGATTACATGTCGAGCCACTATTGGGAAATATGCGGTACCGCCAGGAGCTATGTGAGTGTTTATGTCTTGCGTCCCGCCAATCACTCCCTGGCCTAATTTCTAGCTTGAAGCTCGCGTCTCGTTTCCTTGGGTTTCGCTCCCATCGCGAGACACAGGATCGTCCAGACTGCCACCTGCTCGTGCGGGCAGACGATTCAGTTGTCTCGAAGCATACCTGAGCGCTCCCCAAGTCTGCCGCCGCCGCCACGAGCTCTCCCATGAAACGTGAACAATTGAGCATGTACCACTTGGCAGGGACAATGTGGCATTCGCGGGAGCGCAAAGCAGACTGCCCATAGCCTTATTCTTCCTGGCACGGCGCTTGCCGTTCTTCGGGTAACGCAGGTAAAACGGCACGGCTGAAGAGGCAACCCGAGGGGCGTCAATATGGCCGCCCAGGACCATTCTCATGACTTATCCGTCTATGACGGAGAACCGTTTTGATGAGAGGCTCTGGTTGGGTCCATGCGGTCCGGCCGTTCCCGATCCATCATGGGGCCGCTGCTCCCCTCTGGGTATTTTTTTTTCTTGGTTGCTCTGTTTCTGCTTGGCATGCATCAAGTACTTTGCCTGCAAATTTCGGCGTCCCGAGAAATCTCCGTGTGGCGGACGATGCGGACGACGTGTGGGGAGCGAGGCACGGCGGCGCCTCAACACCATTCGGATTCATATACCAAAGATTGTGAGCGTGCACCGCACCCGTCCCTCCGGTGGTGGCCGCGTTTCTCGAGCGCCAAGATTTGGTACCGGCCGGCAAGCGATATCAGAAACAGGAAACGAGCGCATGCCTCTCTCCGATGGCGACACGGCGCCATGCCTCGGACGGAACAGGCTGTGGGAGTGTCCGACAGTGCCGTGCTCCCCAGTTTCGCCACCGTGTTCATGCCGGCGGCCGATGGGAGCGGACGTAGGTCCTGTGCGTCCTGTGACCCCACGAGCTCGTCGGCACACAACGGAGTGGGCTTTTCTTTTCTTTTCGCAAACATGACGTGGACATCCATCTCATGGGCCGGACGGAGATGGGTCGCATCATACGAGGCCGCCGGTCCGTGCGGGGCCTCGAGAAGAAGTAAAAGGGGCTCGAATGGCTCACGTCCCACGGTTGTTTTTCTCTTCCTCGTGCTTGCGTTGCCGTCGAGAGTTGTGTGCGACGTTGGCGTGTCGTCCGAGAGGAGGTGGCGGCTGCCCAAAGCAAGCACGTGCTGTGAAATAACCCCACCATGGCACATCACACATTGGACGGCTCCTGGTCACTGGGCGGCTAAAATTTGCCTCTTTCGTCCATTTCAATCCGTTTTGGTTCTGGGAGGAGCTGGGCGGCCGTACTGGTTTGCTCCGCGCTGGCCTGCTCTGGCCGCCCGCCGTGTTGGGACCCAATGTCGCTGCATCCATGCTCTGTCGGCTACCGGCGTGCTCCGCCCGGCTGCGGCCAATGGCGCGCCCACACAACTCGTAGCAAGGATCGGCTTCAAGCATGCCGCCTGCTGCAGGCCAGGGGCTCGAGCTGCCTGGACGCCTCGTGGCTGCCGCATCTGTGCAGCAGCGCCTGCATCCGCGCAATGTCAGTGAGTGCCATCGGCCATCGGCCCTGGCCCCAGCGCCGCCAGCAGATGCCCGCCGAGGGTTTTTTTTTTTTTTTTTTTTCACCCACGCCCCGTCACCTAATCTCTCATTGTGATCACCGCAGCCAGCCGCCAGCACAGCGCGCACCACACAGCCCAAAGTTGTCACAGCACGTCCCTCCCTGTCACTCGCGACCCAATCTCTTGCCGACGTTGTACTCACGCCCGGCTGGTGCCCAGGCTGACGTTGCTCTTGGTGCCGCCACCAACTGCTGGAATCCTATGCCGAGGGCCGGGGTTCCAATGAGCGGGCTCCAGGGGGCCGTCCTCCGGCAATGCTCACCATGTGCTCGCGGGTGAGATTAGTTTCCTGACCCCGCCTGCCAGGGGCGAGAGCCTCGTGTGATGAAACCACTGCGCCGCGCTATCGGACCGGTCTCTGCACGCCGACCAAAGTCCGGGCTGCCAACCTAGGTACATGTGAGGAAGAAAGTCGCTCTGGGCATATCGCCGACAAGTTGCCCGTCATCGCTCCTTCCTTCACCACTCACCCCTCCGCCCCTTCCCCGAGTATAAATACCCTTGGGGTCTGGGGGAACAGCAAACCCACTTTTCTGGCAATGGTCTGATACATGCAGCGTCCACTTCTTGCCACGACCTATCCACGTCATACAACTCCTTGCCAGCAGAAAGAGCACAGGACAAAGAAAACGCCTCGACACCATGGCCACCATCATGGCTGGGGCTGACGACCAGCACTACGGCCTCGGGTCCTCTGACCACTCGTCGTCACCGCTCACAATACCCACGGTCGACATCAGCGGGTTTCGTGCCGAACCGCGCACAGCAGCCGAGGCGGCCGCGTCGGCCCGCGTGGTCGAGCAGGTCCGCGACGCTTGCCTCACCACAGGCTTCTTCTCCCTGGTCGGCCACAGCGTACCGCGGTCGTTGATGGACCGCGCCATGGCCGCGGCCGAGCGTCTGTTCGCCCTGCCGCTGGACGACAAGATGGAGCTGGTGCACCCGACGCTCAAGAACCGCGGCTACGAGGTCCTGGGCGGCCAGACGCTGCAGCGCGGCTTCAAGCCCGATCTCAAAGAGGGCTACTACCTGGGCAAGCACATGGACGCCTCGGACCCCCGCGTCAAGAAGCACCCGCGCCTGATGGGGCCCAACCTTTTCCCCAGGGCCCTGCCCGAGGACGAATTCAAGCGGCCCGTGGAGGAGTACTACGACGCCGTCCTCGCCCTCTCGCTCACCGTCTTCAAGATCCTGGCAAAGGGCCTACCGTACGGCGACGACATCTTTGACGACTTCGTCTCCGGTGACCCGGTCTGCATCATGCGCATGCTGCATTACCCACCCCAGACCTCACAGGACCCGAGGCAGCTGGGTGCCGGTGCGCACACCGACTTTGGTATGTTTTTTTTTCTGACCATTCTCTTTCTTATTCTATATGTGCCCCCTTTTATTGCATGCAAGTCTATATGCCGGTGGGACTAATCGTATGCGTCGCCACGACCCCCAAATCACAGGCGCCGTCACTCTCTTGTACCAGACAGCCCCTGGCCTGCAGGTTAAGAACCCGCGGGAGCGTGGCTCCTGGATCCCGGTGCCGCCCGACCCTGACGCTTACGTGGTCAACATCGGCGATATGCTCAATGCTTGGACAGAGGGCGCCTACCGCAGCACCATGCACCGCGTTCTCAACCTCGGCTCCACCCATCGTTACTCTATCCCTTTCTTCTTCGACGGCAACGCCGACTGCCCGCTCACACCCTTTGGCAGCAGGAATAGTAGGGACAGCAACGGGGAAGCAGTAGAGACTGCATCCCAGCATCTGCTCCGGAGGCTAGACGAGTCTTACAAGGTGCCTTCCAGGATCTAGGAGAAGCATGGAGAGCACTGAGATACCCCGGGCCAATCTGTTAGACTTTGTTCACTTTCACATGTCTCACTTTGGGAGGCGAAGTACTGTTTAATATTTTCCATCTGGCGGTCCACATGGCGATGCCATAATTTCGCACGTCATGATCGACTTCTTGTTCTCAAATAGCTTTTTTTTTTCCTCTGTGAAATCCCCAATGCCGACTTTTATCATGATTGCACCTGTGCCGCCGGCAATCGCCCTGGCCTTCCGTTATTGCGTGAGCCGGAACCCAAGCGAGACGTACATGCCTTCTCTCCTAACAATTCTCACCTCACTGCAAGTGGAGTATTAAACCCGTCTCGGAAGCACTGCTTGCGGCAGGGGGAGCACAGACGGGTTCTCTAGATTAAAACGCCTGCCCTAATCACGTCCCGTGTGGTTCGCCCCGAGGACAGGTCGCCTCGCCGGCAAACACCGTCGCGCTTTACAAAGCCTGCCTAAGCAGTGTAACATATCTTCGGCCACCACTGCTGCCCCGGGTCGATGACGCCAAGGGGTCGAGATCTGCCCTCTTCCTTCCTCTCTCCCTCTCCTCTTTGTCCCCCTCTCTTTCGAACAGGGACATCGGACGGTGCCGAGCATGATGATGCCAAGACCTAAACCGATGTGAAGGTCACGCGAGCCACTGCCCGCGACTTCCATGGTGCGCGGAACCTCTTCCCGATACGATAACCCTTTCTCTTTTTTTCCGAGGTTGCCTGTCAGCTCAGATGTATCGTTTCCCGCTCGCTCCCCTCCCTTGGGCCGCGGCGCCTTGCGGTAGCGGGGTCCTCGGCCGGCTCCGAGAGTAGTGCGCGTCCAAGTGATGGACGGACACGCTCTCGGAGTCCGGCGCGTCGATAAACTTTTTTTCTTTTTCCTTACTCCACTCTTGGGGAGGCACCCGGTTGGTGAGACGAGAGCCTCCCGGTGGTGCCTGAAAGCAAAGAAAATCCCAAGGCAAAGATTCCCGGCATGGGTGAGGCGGACACAATACATCCCGAACCCAATTTACACGCCCATGAAAAAAAAAAAAAAAAAAAAAAAAAAAGGTTTGGGTGCCGGGTTCAAAAAAGCACAAGGTGCTACGGAGGTCCACCCATCCAGCAAGTATCATGGCGTGGGACACAGCGTGAGACAGATGAGCCGTTCATGGCCAGTACCGTCTCATAATTTCCTACGCTCATCTATCTACCCAAAATAGCCAGCGCGACGTTTGGGTAACCACCAAGGCCCGTCTCGGGCGGCAAAAACAAAGCAAATCAGGGCACGTTCTCCTCGTTCATCACCATAGCCCACAGCCCGGCGCACGAGGCCAGGAGCAGCTTGGCACAGACGCCAAACACGGCGGCGTGACCACCGCCGGCGCCAGCGCTGTCGCGGGTGAGGAAGAGCGAGATGACGACGAACAGGTTGAGCGGCACGCGCAGGACCGAGTACACGCGCGCGCGCGCCCCGTCCTCGATCAGCCGGCCCTTGAGGTAGCCCATGCAGGGCCAGTAGACGCCGACGCAGGCCTCGAAGGCGCAAAAGAGCCAAAACGTCGCCTGCTCGGACCTGGCAGCTGCACCAGAAGAAGTGGACAGGGCGGCGAAGCACAGGTCGGCCGCGGCCAGGATGCCGATCATCAGGACCGAGTAGCGCACCAGCTTGCGCTCCATGACCAGATTAAAGGCCAGCGAGGCCGCCAGGGTCGTGGCCATGAAGGAGGCGAAGATGACGCCGTAGGGCAGGCCGCCGGCGGCGTCGGCGTCCCGGGCGGCGTTGAGGGCGGGCGACCAGAAGAAGACGAAGAGGTACATGGAGCCCTCGAACATGGTCGAGGCCAAGCCCAGGGCGAGCACTTTGGGGTCCGACAGGATCCACCAGAGGTTTGTCGTGTTGTCGACGAGGGTCTGGGGCTTGTTCTTGTCGTCGGCGGCCTCGCTCTTGGTCTTTGTGCCGGCTGATTGGCCGTAGTTTTCGTCCTGCACGTACGTAGATCATGGGTTGTCAGCATGCCCAACTTTTGTTGTGCTTTTATTCTTCTTCTATCTTTGGGGTGCCCGATCGGTCGATCCCTCCATCTCCGCGAGGACAACTTACAAACCGCGTAGCAATAACCCACGCCGCAGCACCAAGCAGCGCAGCAGCCGCGTAGAACGGCGACCGGCGCGTCCCCGTCGCCGCCACGAGCCACTCGCTAGACACGCCGCTGACGATGGCGACGACGCTGTTGAGCGTGCTCATGAGCCCAAAGGTGCGCGAGAGGTCGAGACCCTTGTCCGCGAGCCCGCGCTCGGCAAAGTCGGTCACCATCCAGCTTTCAAACACGCTGAACAGCAGGCTCGTGCCGATGCCGCCCAGCACGCGGCCGGCCAGCAGGAGCGGCACGGACACGACGGGCAGCGGGGCGGCCGTGAGCAGGCACGAGGCCGCGTAGACGGCGCAGAAGAGGAGGCACGCCCGCTTGCGCCCGTGCCGGTCCGCCAGCGACCCGGCCACGTAGCCGCCCGCGGCGCCCGACAGGAACCCCGTCGTGTACAGCGTCGACACGAGCTCGGCGCTGACGCCGTGCTCGTCGCGGTAGAGCGAGTAGAGGAAGGGGCCCTTGCGCGTGGTGTCAGCTTGCTGCTGTGTGGGTATGAGATGTGGGTTGCAGTACCTGAAGCCAGTCAGAGCCCATCACCAGCGAAAACACCACCAAGAAGGCCCATTGCGACGCCGCCGCCTCTCCGTCCGAGCTCCCCGCCTTGGCATCCTTCTTCCTTTCGGGCTCCTTTGCCGCGGCGGGAGCAGCTGGTTTCCTCTGGGCCAGGAATAGCGCACCGCAGAGGCCAACCAGCCCAGCAAGGTTCAGCCGGTAAACGTCCATCGCGGGGCGGCGATCTACCTTGGTTTGCAATGCGACGCCTTGTTTCCTTGAGCAGAGTCACAATCAGTCGTGTCGAAACCAGCAACGTGATTGATCGATTAAATGTGGCGGGACGGGCTCTCGGACAGTCGAGATGTGGCCTCTTCTAATTATCCGGCTCTTTCAATTGACGCGACGCCGGGGGCTGAGTGAGCCGTGCTGCTGCCGCGGCTCGAGCCTTGGACACTAGCTGCGACGGCACCGGTTTTGAAACGATCAGCCCCCTGAAGTAGCGATGAGCCTAGTGGCAGGACCCGAGGCCCGGAACCCCTGGCAGATCATTGTGATATCCAGTTGGCCTCGGATTTTCTATGAGTAAATGGCAAAAGCATGAAGCCCCCCCCCCCCTTTTTTTTTACTTTCAAACTGACATTCATTCAGTAACACCACGCGCGCCTTTTTGTTTTTGAGAAAGCTGATACAGATACACCATGAGTGATCTCAAGTGGCGCTAATGAATACCCGACCAGGATTGCCACCTGTGCTCCAATTCCACGGCGCTCACTCATCGAATCATCCATCTCGCGTCACATCAGAAGTTCTCCTTGCCCGCAAACCGCTCGTTCTGCACAATCTCAATCCAGTATCTAGTTGGCCAAGTCCGATACTTTGTCAGTAAATCTCACCCCCGTACAATATCATCGACAGGAAACCTCACCCGTCTGGGTCCAGCACAAAAGCGATGTTCTTCATCCGCCCATCCGTCAGTCTCTTCTTCCAGTTGACTGAGCAGTCCTCGAAGCGCTTGCACGCGGCATCGATGTTGTCGACAGATACGCCTAAGGCATTTTGTTAGTCACAGTCCAAGATTACTGGAGTACTGGCAACTGTGTGAATGATAAGCGCATACAGATGTGCCCAAATCCCTGCGGCTCGTCGTTGCCGTTGTGGTACCCCTGGAAGGTCTCGTCCTTCTCCTGCAGCGAAATGACAGTTAGCACGCTTCAGCACACAACGCCCAACGGGGCTCCTTCGGGCGCACGCACGGTTCCATGGTTCCACGTCAGCTCGAGGAGTCCCTCGCGGTCGTAGTCCCACTCCCCCTGCTCAGGGAACCCGAGGAAGTAAAGCGTGAATCCGGCATCCGGGATCGCCAGCTCGCGAAGGACTTTCATGCCCATGACGTCCTGGTAGAACTTGATCGACTTCTCAGCATCCTTGACCCTGATCATGGTGTGGTTCATTCGGTAGGTCGACACGTCGGTCGTCGTCGACTTGTCCTCGTCAACCGGATTCTTGCTCACAAACTCTACCCACTACAACATTGATGATCAGCGGCTTGCAACGAAAACAAGAGTTGCCACCGAAACAAGAGGTTAGACTGACGTATCCATCGGGGTCAAGGGCGAAGGCGATGTTGCGCATCTTGCCATCGCTGATCTTCTTCTGGAACTTGTAGCCCGCGGCTTCAATGCGGTCGCAGGCAGCCTGCAGATGGTCGACAGAGATGCAGGTGTGGCCGAAGCCTCGATGCGGGTCCTCGCTGCCCGTGTTGACAGTGTACGAGGCATCGTTCTCAGTCCTAAAGAGGAGGGTACAGGAGCCCAGGTGTCAGGACCCAATGACTACTGCCTCGGAGCTTCAACAGACACGGCCAAGCGGCAGTACAAACCCGTGGTTGTGCGTCAGCTCGATGATCCCCTCGCGGTCAAAGGTGCTGTTGCCGTGCGACTTTGCCGAGGGCGAGTCGAAGGCCAAGAAGTACAGGCTGTATTTGGCGTCGGGGAAATCCAGCTTCTTGATGACCGACATGCCCAGGAACTCATAGAACTTGACCGACCGCACGGGGTCCTTGACCCTTATCATGGAGTGGTTGAATTTGTACGTTTTGAGGTCCGTCGTCGACGCCATTGTTGCGAATCCCCTCTTAGGCGTTGGTGCTTATGCGAGAGCCGAGCCACGTTAGCTCCCTGTCACAGTGGCAGCATCCTGATCTCACGGCATCCGCCCGCTCGGCGACCTACCGAGACTGTTGAGTATATGTGAAGCTTGGAGGCGTAGTCTCGAGATTGCGCGAACCCCAAACATTTGCTCACAACCTGTACAGTGGAGTCGCCAGAAAGTCAGAAGAATGAGGGACGGCTCGGGTGCGTGCTTTATTAGCAGAGGTGCCCCGCCTGCCTGCCTCACGTAAACCGTTCATTGAACCGCTCGGCTTTCATGCGGTGCACTCTGTCATCGTTACATAGATTTCCAAATCCTGTGCCTTCGTCCTATCCACGTAAGCCAAGCATCCCCATCAACCCCACCGCATTGGGGCTCGGTGTTGAAGGTGGGAGGGAAGCGAAGCTGTCGTCGAACATTGACGTCAGGCCACTCAGCTGCAAGCAGAGCAAGGAGGGGCTGGTACAGCCCCTAACCCTAAGAAGAATGCAGCCCCACTTTCCAAATTGACGATGCGCTAATTTGGCAACCTCGGGGTGGATCAGCTTTTTTTTTTTCTGCCACTTTTTTCCGCCAGGCGGTCAGAGCCAATTTTCCTTCCTGCTCCTGCAAGCTCCTACTATACGTGCCTCCCGCCGAGGTCGATTACGCCTCCATTTTGCAACACATTGGTCTCGTCTATGGCCCACCTTCGCAAGAAGCAGGCTCGTGCCTTCCGATATCCTCGTCTCCGTCACTATTATCGGCCTTTGTCCCATCCCATTCGAGGCAGTCCATGACAGGTTCTGCACCTCCAGCTTGGCTCTTCGGCGACAACAGCACGCCCGCCGCGATCGACACAAGCCGCGGTCCGCCCAAGAAGACAGCCATGACCGCCACGAAAGATAAGAAGGCTGCGAAGCCGGCGCCCGCCCCGGAATCGCGCCCGCCCGCGCAGCTGCTCGATCTCGTCGAAGCGTTCCTGGAAGAACACTCGAGCAAGAAATCCCACGAGGAGTTCAAGAAGCACCGCGCCAAAAAGGGTTTCCCGCCCACTGCTCCTGGGCCTGCCATTGCAACTTCGCTGGTGGCCATCTTTCAAGAGTGGGAGGCGGCACAAAGTGGCAAAGCTTCCGCTATCGATGACGACAGCTCGAGCAGTAGCAGCAGTAGCAGCGAATCGAGCTCGTCTGAAAGTGAAAGTGAGCGCGAGAGTGACAGTGAGAGCGGGAGTGAGAGCGGGAGTGGGAGCGAGGGCGTCGAGAATGCCGACGTGGATATGATGGACATCGAGGCCGACGAGGCCGACTCGGAGTCTAGCGACAGCGAGGAGGACAAAAAGGCACGCAAGGCCAAGAAGACGACCGCGAAACCCCAGGCGAAGAGACCCCTGAAAAGGAAAGCCCCTTCGAGCAGCAGTTCGTCCAGCTCCGACAGCTCAGACTCCAGCTCGGAGGATGGACGACCCCAGATCAAGAAGCAAAAGACCGCCAAAGCTGCCTCCCCCCCGTCATCGTCGTCTTCGTCTTCGTCTTCGTCTTCGTCCTCGAGCTCGTCATCCTCATCCGAGGCCGAGGCCGAATCAAAGGCCGATAGCGATAATGACTCCTCGTCATCGTCGAGCTCCTCATCTTCCGACTCCGACTCGGGCTCCGAGGCCCAGGCGGCCGCCTCCAAGGTGCCCCTTCCTGAATCCGACTCCGACTCGTCCGTATCCTCGTCTTCTTCCTCGAATTCCAGCGACGACGACTCGTCAGCACCGAGCACCCAGATCAAGAAAGAGGTAAAGGAGGCCACAGCGGCTAAGACCGGTTCGGATTCGTCTGTAACGCTCGGGAAGACATCGCCTCAGGTCTTCCCCGTTAGCCAGTTTGCACCTCTGCCTCCGGACCCAGCAGCGAAGACCAATAACCGGGGAAAGAAGAATGGCGACGGGCCTAAGGCGCCCAATGTGCCCTTCTCACGCATCCGCAAGGACATCGCTGTCGATCCCCGCCTCCGGTCCAACGCGTTCAACCCGGCGGACGAGTGGGGTCAGAAGGCGCACGAGGACTTGATCGTGACCAAGGGCAAAGGCTTTACCAAGGAAAAGAACAAGAAGAAGAAGGGCAGCTACCGCGGCGGCCGTATCGACACCAATGCTCGGAATGGAATCAAGTTTGACGATTGAGGGAGCACCGAGACAGACGCTTACACGCCACCAAAGGGAGACGAAAGCAAGTTGATTAAATGATAGAAGTCATGGAATCTGCTCTATGCTGGCTCAGTATAACATTGTGGAGGAGAGAATATGATTGGTGGGAGATGATATGGGCTCGCATTCCATGAACAGGCATCCTGGTACTTGAGGATGCCGTCCGTCTGTTCACTCAGACGGTTATTCAGGCATATATATTCATTCGGGTTTTACATAGCTTGGCGTGTTACAATACAAAAGTCTTGGCGTTATAAATAGGTATCTAGCCATCGTAGAGAACCGCGACAGAAAAAATTCGAATATCCCCCGGGCACTAGCACCTTGATATTGACCAATGCACCCATGCATATCGCGATGCACAGAATCTAATCTGGGTTTGGGCTGGCGTTGCGCCCACCCATGATTCCCCGCACCGGCCTCCCACCCTCATCAGTGACAAGGCATTGCGCAAGCAATCTCCTTCAGCAGCAACCGAAACCATCAAAGAAAAGACCCTCACGCATCGAGAGGAGGTCGCCATATCAGCTCTGCGGCAGAGGTACACAAACGAAGACAAAAGAATAATACAAAATGTTCGGCGTTCTCGACTTCCTCAGCCGCCAGTGGCAGATATTCGTGGGCTCAAAGGCCGCGCCCAAGGAGGGCGACGCGATCAAGTTCGGCATCCTCGGGGCCTCCAAGATCGCGCCCATGGCGCTGCTGCACGCCGCGCGGACCCACCCGGAGGTCATCGTCCAGGCCGTCGCGGCCAGGGACAAGAGCAAGGCGGCGGCGTACGCAAAGAAGCACGGCATCCCGCAGGTGCTGGACAGTTATCAAGGCGCGTCCCGAAATTTCCGTACTCTGTTTGAATGTTCCCCTTCCCGTGGACCGAGCCGAGTTGCGAGCGTACTGACACAAACCGGCCGTTCGTCGCTTCTCCAGCCATCCTCGACGATGCGTCCATCGACGCAGTCTACATCCCGCTGCCCAACGGCCTGCACTACGAGTGGGCGGTGCGGGCGCTGGCGGCGGGCAAGCACGTGCTGCTGGAGAAGCCCGCGGTCGGCAACGCGCACGAAGGCGAGAGACTCTTCGGTCACGCACTGCTCCAGCAGCAGACGCCGCCGCCGGTGCTCCTCGAGGCTTTCCACTACCGGTTCCAGCCGTGCTGGGCCAAGTTCATGTCCCTGGTGGACCCGCCCAACGTGGCCCACGCGAGGGCCAAGGTCGTGCTCCCGCCGGGGTTGTTCGCTGAGGATGATATCAGGTTCAACTACGCCCTCGCTGGTGGTTCGCTCATGGATCTGGGGACGTGTAAGTGGTATTTTGAATCAATCCCTCCTCTCTCTCTCTCTCTCTCTCTCTCTCTCTCTCTCTCTCTCTCTCTCTCTCTCTCTCTCTCTCTCTCTCTCTCTCTCTCTCTCTCTCTCTCTCCACTCCCTTCAGGTCACCTAGTCTTGTGCTTATCGCGCAAGAGAAAAAGACCCCTGCTCCGCGGTCCGGCTCGCATTTGGCGGCGTCCTGCCGGAGGAGTGCACGTCGGCCGAGCTCAAACCGTGCCCGCCGCCGCGCGAGCGCTGCGACGAGGCCTTCAAGGCGAGCTTCCGGTTCCCCAACGGCGGCACAGGGCAGATCGAGGGGGCGCTGAAGGGTTCGTTGTGGGAAGCCGGCGTCCCCAGCCTCTGGGTCGAGCACCGACCCGTCGTGGTGCCGGACCCCGACCTGCCCGAGGGCCAGGAGAAGACGCGGACGAGGAAGCTGTACATGGCCAATTTCATGGTCAGCTTCCTCTGGCACCGCATCGACGTCGAGGACGAGTTTGTGGTGCGGGCACGGGTGGCGAAGAAGCCTGCTGCTGCTGCTTCTGCTGCTGCCGGCACGGGAGCGGAGCAGGAGGAGGAGGAACAAGGCTCGGTTCTGAAGCGTTGGGTTGAGAGGAAGAGCTACAAGGCGTACACGTGGGAGGAGGCCGGGTTTCAGGGACGGGGCGGCCTGCCGGGCTTCACGTCGTACCGGCACCAGCTCGGGGCCTTTGTTGACAGGATCCGCGGCCGCGCGGGCACGGGCATGTGGGTGGAGCACGACGACAGCATCACGCAGGCGCGCATGCTGGACATGGTTTACGAGAAGTCGGGCCTGGGCCTGCGGCCAACGAGCGACTTCCTCGAGTCGGGCAGGTGATGTGGTGCCCCCGTGCCCTCAAATTGTCTTTGGTCTGCGTTCCTGTTGTCGCTTTTAATTGCGTCAATAAAAACTACCCGGGCCGAGGCTTGGAAGAGCCAGACGCCGTGCTGCGATTGAAGGTTGGGTGCCACCGGTACCGCGATCGGGGACGGGTGACGCGAGTCAGACGATTGAGGCGCTTATTGACGGCATCTCGGCCGGTGAATCCATTGGGTGCGCAGGTTGCCAACAGAGAGAGTGCCGATGACTGCATCGCCAGAGGATGCGGGTGATTGGCGGCCGAGCGATGAGAGTTGGCGACACGGCGCCGCATGCACACCTGTTGTCATGCCGCCAGCTGCAATAATTGCAATCAATATCACGCTACCGAGTTCGGGCAATTTCTTTCCTTGCTTCCTTCTTAGCGCCTTGGAATGTTCGAACGGGGAGAGTCGGGTGATTGAGATCAACGGAGGCCCAAGCGTTCGAAGGAAAAGGGGCAAAAAAAGGAAACGGAAAAAAGACAGTGGCATCATTCGACGCCAGCGTTTGCGAGACCAGGGACGCACGTCAACCAGAAATGGTCCGATCGGAGCACAAACACACTCCAGATCTGAAGTCATCCCGCTCTCTCAGGGATCGGCCACCTTGCTGGTGGATCGCATATCCCGGCGTCTTGGGATGTTGGCGATCGGGGCCATCTGACTGGCGCCGGACGAGCTGAGGCCCCATGCAGCTCCATGCATTGCGCCCTCGCATGGAGGAACGTGCAGTGCAGGGGGCTAGGCTAGGCACATCTTCTCTTTCGCCCCAGGACCGCTTCCCGATCCGGGCACCGATTGCTCCCAGCCCCAAATCGGCACCAACAAAGTTGAGGCTCCTGACCGGTCTATGTACTAGCCACCATGGCCCCATCGAGGCCCCCGATCCCCAGTCCTCACATTTGGCTCCTGGATCACCGCGCCTTCACTGGCCACCCACCTCTCCCTCCTGACAGCTCTGTTCCTCCAGAGTTCCCTATGTTGTTTGCCGCTCTTTGCCGCCCACCTCCTACCTCCCCTATATACCTCCTACTCAGGTACAGATACCTACCTCATAACCATGTTCCATAGCAAAGAAATGTATAGACACCCCGCCTTGGGGGCCTCCGGGCCCCGGCCAACACACATTCACCGTACTTCACCCCTGTGCTGTCCATTGGCCTCCATACCGTCCCGTTGCGTGATTACCGAGTGCTGTGCTTGCCGGTCGGTGTTGTCGTGCCTCCATTCCGCGACCAGTGTCCAGTCCGTCATCCTTTGCTGGAGAGCCCTCCAATCATTCATCTTTGGAAAGCTACTTTTGGACAGTCGAGCTGGATCTTCAAAACATTCCTCCCGCTTTCACCTGGGCTCCGCGGGCACCCTTGAGGCTCACCAGAACCACACGGGGTGTTTCGACCCAGCACGGTTCGGTGTTGCCTGCCGGCCCCGTACGCGGGGCTTTTCTTCCGCACACATCACCCTCAGTCTCGATCCCGGGTGCCACAGGCAAACACCTACACCAGGCGTTTTAGCCAAGCGAAAGAAAAAAGAGGCTAGCTTGCGGCTGTTCCTTGTTTCTTGGAGCATCCTCTCTCGCAACTAGGGCTGCCAACTATTTAGCAGGACCCATCTCCCCCTTCTTCTCATACACATCCCAGCTGGGCAGTGCCCAAGGTTCACCTCTTGGCTCCCCGTCGATCATTGCACATCCGCCGGCCCTCAATGTACTCGGCAAGCGTCACCGGTTATGCTATGGCGCCCAACTCGCCCCCGGCGCTCAGCTCGTGGGAGGTGGCCGCCACCCAGGTGAGGGGTTTACCATCTGGCATCCCGTCTGTTCTTTCGGCCCTGTTCTCGTCCGACTCTTTGTGCACGCCTCGAGGACAGGCCGAGGAGGAGCTTCTGACGCTGACAGAGACGACCCCAAGGCCGCCGAGAGTAGCCAAGACGCTGCCGAATATAGTCAAAAAGATCCCCTGATCTACCCGGGACTGTACTCAGCGAGCGGCTTCGACATGCTCAACATACTAGTATGTGAAGATATTACCAGGACTTGGTCTCCTCCTCCTCCGGAGCAACCACGTACACATAGGTTGACGCCTCGGACAACACCAGTTCCGAGTGACGGCCAGGCCAAACCCCCAAGTCGACCTAGGGCCTGTCGACGCGTCGTGCGCCATAGTGCTCTGCGACCTCACGCAGCCCGACTCGCCCATCGTCTACGTCTCGGAGCCGTTCGAGGAGCTGACGGGCTATCCGGCCGCCGAGGTCATCGGCCGCAACTGCCGCTTCCTGCAGGCTCCTCCTGGCCGAAGCCCCCTCAAGCAGGGGTCGACGCGTCGCCACGTGCCCAAGGACCTCGTCAAGCGCATGCGCAAGTCGGTCGACCGCAACGCCGAGCTGCAGCTTGAGGTGCCCAACTTCCGCAAGGACGGCACCCCCTTCATCAACATCCTGACCATCATCCCCATCTCCTGGGACGACTCGGGGCATCACCACTACTCGGTCGGCTTCCTCTCCGAGAAGGAGTGAGTGTGGGGGTGTTTACGGAGTCGGGTTCTTCTCGACTTTTTTGTGCGATCTAGGTACATTCTTTCCTCTTTCCCCTTTTCCCCATCCTTTGGTTTGGCCAGCCCACACCTGGATCAGAGATTGGCTCGGTCTTCTTGATTACGCGGGATTCCGCTTGGCATAGCAAGCGACGAAAGACGTGCATGGATGCCTATTTGGGATTGTTTTTTTCTGTCTCGCACTCGAGATATCCGCTTTGTGCGTCGATCAGATACCCCCGACGTTGCGTTATTCATCGCCACCCGTCTGGATTTCGGGATTTTATAGCAGCGGATGATTTATGACCACCCCTACACATAAAATCTCAAACTCTTAGGGCTTGTGAAATCTCGGCCGGCCAAAGCCATGTCTATCATGGCCGAAACCCAGACGCATGGCGAACTTGAAGGTTAAAAACTAAAACAGAGCGAATGATCGGTGGCGGCTCGCGCGGGATGCTACGCGTGGGCAGCTTCCTCCCCAGCAATTGCGGCTGCTCATGTTGTGCCGCTCTCTCTACCTAGGTAGCTACTTGATCGTTTACACCAATCCCTCTGTCGCTACTCCTTACACCGCCCACAATCAGTTGGTCGAGGCCCCGTTCGCGATGCCTCGAAGCCGCCCCGATCTTCTCTTGCCAGGGTCCTGTACCGAGGCCTCTGCTTCGGGTTCCTCCTTCAACTCCTGTTTTCCTGGACGCCTCGAACTCGATTGTCGATTCGCTTTCGAGGCGACCGATTTCGCCTTGTCATCTTTTGCGACCCGTCTCCTCTTCGAGGCTGGCGGCTTCTCCTCCTCCTCCTCCTTCTCCGATTCTTGTTCCTCCTTCGTCTCACTATCCTCCTTCTTCTCAACCTCTTCGCCCTCCTCCTTGACGACCTTGGCGCCCCGCGGAAGCGCGCCCTTCTTCTTCTGCAGCGCAGGCGCGAAGCAGCTCGTGCGCCCGCCCACGGTGACGAAGGCGAGCGGCTCGCCGTCGGGCAGCCGGCTGGGCTTGCCTCCCTTTCCCCAGCGGTAGTTGAAGAGCCAGTGCGCCGGGAACAGGTCCGAGTCGCCGAGCTTGTCGACGGCGGTGCGGCACACGTCGCAGATGGCGTCGTACAGCCGCTCAACCTCGGCGGCGCCGCACTCGTTGGAGTACTGCTCCGGGTGCAGCCGGGCCTGGAAGAGGACCTCGTCGCCCACCCAGTTGCCGATGCCGCTGATCACGGTCTGGTCGAGCAGGAGCGCCTTGATAGGGACGCGGCGCGCGCGCATCTTGGCCGCGAAGTACTCGCGCGTGAACACGTCGGCGTCCACGACCGGGTCTGGCCCGTTCTCGACCAGGGGCGTGTGCTTCCGGATCTGGTCCCCGGGGCAGTCCACGAGGCGGATCCGGCCGAACCGTCGGGGGTCTGCGTAGGCGACCTCGACGCTGTTCGGACCCTCCGTCTCCAGCTGTAGCTTGGTGTATTTTGGTGGCCACTGCTCCGCCTCGCCGGGCTTCATCTTTTTATAGTAGTTGGTATAGGCGCTCTTGATCCCGCGGAGATGGACCCATCCTAAGTACGACAGCCACGTATTGCCATCAAGGTTAGCTCAGCCTCAGAGAGTGCCATTGACAGATCGCCGTACCTGTCATCCCCAGGTGAATCACGAGATGCGGGGGTGACTCGAGGACAATCCTAGAAGCGAAAGTCTGTTAACATCGCCTGTATATCTCGCCGAAGCTCGGGTTGGAAGCTGGCTGCCACTCACCAGAAATATTTGCCCTGACTCCCCGCAGAGACGACCTGGGCGGCTGTCAGTCAAAAGCTCGCAACCAAATGGTGCCATGTCGCACAGCTCACCTTCTTTCCCCTGAGGGCAGCTGCTACCGCGGCGCCGGTCGTGCCAACCTTACCGAACACGCCGCCGTCTTCTTGCGCGCTGGCCGTCCGAACAGTCTTGCCTACGAGATGCAGGCGAAGAAAATGGACGACCCTTGCGACTAGTGGAGACGAGGGAGCGTGTAAGCGGAATGCAAGTTGGCCTGCCAGATGACGACGAACAGTGCCGTGAGTTTAACCTACCTTCGGCGATTTCAGGCATTTTGATGCTATCGGATTCTCTGTGTCTCTGATTGAAGGGTTGACGGTGACATTGGGCGGGCTGGATTTCCAGAATTCGCAGATGGCCCAAAGTGACCGCCTGGGCTCAGCCGCCTCCTCCGTCCCCTGTCCGCCGATACCCCCGACTCCGCCGAGACGCGTCCCTCCATGGCCAAGGTTAGCGCGGCCCCACGTGACGCAGCGCCCAAGCTCCATCTCTGCCCCACTAAAAAGTGCTATATCGATTCCGCCGCAGAGAATTTCGGTGCTCGATTTTTTTCTTCTTCCTCTCCAGCCCCTCGCAGCCAGAAGCAACTGGACAAAAACCTGCGCAGCGAGGGACAGGACAAGCAGCACCAGGTAGGTTCGCGCGACGGTCCTTTTCTTTGCATCCTCTGAGTCCCTTCCTTCCTGATGACACACGCAAACCGCAAACAAACTAGAGTCTTTGACCGCAAGGAATGAAACTACTATTTGTCACGTCAGTCTGAAAGCTCTCGAGCTCTCGGCATTCTTGTCGCCTACCACGCCTGGGACGCAACAATTGGCTGACGGCTTCTGGAGCAGTGGTGCCTGTCCATCCTCGCCCCGATGCCTACTTCCTAGGCTGATCACTCGGCCCCGGTCGGACGACGACTTGCCCCGGCGCAGTGGCCTCGGTAAAATCTATACTTGGGCGGGTTTGGTAGACCAGCCTGCTCGCTTGGCCGTTGATTGATGGTAGGTCGCGACTCAACCTACTCTCCTTCTGTTCTTTCTGATGAACATTTTCTTTGCTTCGGCAAGTTGGAATTACCGACTGAGATACTCCGTTGAAGATAACAAATGGCTGTTTCTGAATCTTCTTTTCCCCTTCTCATTGTTGCCATCTTGGTTTGCAACTTGGACGCTAACCGTTGATGCAGTCTCCTGATGGTATGAACGCAGTCCCGCACCTCGATTCCTCCGACATCGCATGATGAAACGGCACTGGGCTCCGATTTTCCATGAGCAGACATGCCATTTTTGCGACAGGCCTAGAAAACCTCGTCCACTGAACACCACGCCTCGGCTTTGTTCTTTCTGAAGCAACTCGGCGCCATGGTGCTGACTGGATGTCTCTTCAGAATGCTATCGGGCAGCCTTGTCGTTCGTGATGTTTGCAATCTCGCATCCCCTCGTGGTAAGCCTCCTTTCTTTCTACCCGCTTTCCCCCGCATTCCCTGATGATATCTAGATGACGAGTCTTATTCGGGTCCACCGATGCAGACAACATAACCTAACTACCATTCATGCATACCTGATTCTCGTATTCATTGTCACATCTTCATGCTTCGCACTTTACAGGGCGACGAGCTAACATAATTACCAGAACAATCTGTTTTCCGTGATCAGTGCATACGGCTCTGTTGTGCCTTGGATGTCTGATCCTGTGGTTAGTGCGCACCTTTCCTTCGCCTGTCATCCTGTGGTTTGGCTATGTCCCCTGGCCCCCTGCTACCAAACGTATCCATCATGATGATTCGACTCAACAAATCAAGACAAGCATATGTCCGAGCTTAACCGCAAAGATGAGACTGTCCATTTCTGATCTTTGGATCTATCATCACACTCTTCTTCACTCGATTATGATGTTGCAGCTGGCTGACCCGATCCACACAGATGCGCCAAGTGCTTTGTAGAACCTCCTGCGGCGCGGCATTCGATCCTCAGTGTATTCCCACCATCCGGGTAAGTCTCCACAGTTCCAGCTTCATCTCGCGTTATTTACCCCAACACCTTCCTGTATGATGATCTAAACTTTATCACGACGGTCTACATAGCATATGCTTTGATGAGACTGCCCTTGACAAGGCAAATATCTGATCCAACACCTTGCAACCTTTGTTCACGTTCGGAAAATTTGACTGGGAACCCAAGCTAACAGTCGAAATCAGCGTCAGGAGGGCGGCTTGGCTCGCAGTCATGGCCATGAACGAACATAGACCCCGTAAGGTGAGTGATATGGTAAGATCTGGCGGCGTTGTCATCACTGGCCTGTGATCCTGCTATTGCAGATCTCGCATCGAAGACAAGATATTCCGCTATGAATAAACTTGCTATTTTATCGAGTCTGTCTCGCGATACATTTGATTCAATTCACCTGACCTGCGTCCTGCTGTGATGTCGATTGCTCTCGGAGCGGTCCGTTTGTCTGTTGAGAACGTCCATGTCACTGAGCAAGGCGCATGCCTCTCTGCCATCAATGTTCTCGGCTTGACCGATTGGGACGTACGTCCCCCGGGCTCTTGTGAGCTTGCGCCTGCGTCTCATACACATGCTGGGGAATTCTGCTAGACGATCGGCCAATGCAGGGGATGCGACGCGGACGGGCCCGGCAGGTCGCTAAGGTGCGGCTGAAGTCTGACCTGCCCCTTTTGGCCCCGATTGTCGCAACCCAGGCACCTTTCGAGTTTTGTTATTCATTAGCATTGTTCCTGCTCAGGGTTCTTGTCCTCACCAAGACATCGTTTCAACCTCGGTCAGCCCGCCGCTGGTGCACAAAGTACGAAATGTCGGACGACAACCCCCACACAGCGACAGACATTATCAGTCAGTACCTATACCCTCTTCGGGTGGCCAATGCCAGGATGGAATGCAAAACTAACAAGACCCTAACCCGCAGCCTACATCGGCGTTCCCCTCGCCGTTCTGGGCGTGCTGCCGATCCTGTACAACACAGTGGCGACGCTGGTGGCCGTGTCGCGCATCAAGCGCATCCTGCGGCGCGCGCGGCTGACGGCGCTGACGCGCGGTGACGTGGTCAACCGCGTCATCGAGATCGAGCTGCCGCGGTACGCCGTCGCGCCGTGGGACCGGTTCCAGGACCGGTCGCAGTATTGGCGGCTGGCTCGGGGAGGGCCCAGCGCAATCCCCGGAGGATCGTGGACGGCCTTCAACTGGCGCGCCCACGCCATAGGCCTGCGCACGCAGCGCGTCGAGTACGCCGACCAGCTGCGGCAGCCGCAGGCCGAGGTGGCGTTTGACGATCTCGTCTGCTACCTGCTCGATCTGGGCGCGATGCCCGACCCGCACGGCTGGCGGCTGCTGCGGTCGACGGGGCTGTGGGCGCCCGTCGGGTGCGTGCTGATGCGCAGCCCCGACGGCACGCACACGGCGCTGAGCGTCGCGCCGCTGACCGATTCGGATGGGCACCTGTCGCTGGCGGTGGCGTGGGCCGACGAGTGGACGACGCGCGACTGCTCGGACTTGCCGCCTTACTGGGTTGAACTGCCGCCGTGGACGAGACGGCGGCGGAGGCGAACTACGGCAGCGGGCGACGGCGGCGTAACCGGTGAGAACATTGGCGAGGGCAAGGGAGCCGGCGACGGAGATGACAGCACCAGCAACAGCAGCTGGCGGGTGCCTCGCGGGCAGGGCCCACAAGGCGCCGCCAGCCTGCAGCGCAAAGAGACCGGGATATCATCGGTGGACTCGACCCGGGAGCGGGGCCGGGGCGATGCCGGCCCGCGGCCCATCACCTGCCAGATCTCGGCCGAGGGCCTCGTGACGGCTCTGGCGCTCGAGGAGCGGCTCCAGAGCTCTGTCCAGCTCGACGGCCTGTCCGTGGACCACCTGCGCATCGTCGGCGGGGGCAGCGGCGGCAGGACCGACGGCGCATGGTTCGCCAGCGCCGCCACCGCCTTCGGCACGACCAGCCAGACCGTCCTGTGGAGCTACCGGATCCCCGAACCCCTGGTCCGCTTCGCGTGTCGCCCCACGGTGCCCTGCGGCGTGCTCGTGCTGCTCGGCGTCGTGCCCGAGGACGAGACGCCAGAGTGGTCGACAGCGGGCGGCGGCGAGGGCGCCGAGTCCCGCAGGCGCATGGAGGAGCTCGAGGCCTTTGCGCGCAGGAGCCGCGAGCAGCGCGAGGCCGTGGCGGCCGAGGCGCGCATGGCGCCCGCGCAGAGGGAGGCCGCGGCCCGCGACCGGCTCCGGCGCGAGGGCGAGCAGCGCCTGCAGGACCTGCGCGACCGGCAGCGCGACCAGGCCGCGCGCCGCGAGGCCAGGCTGTCCGAGGCGCTGCAGAGCCCGCGCTGGGACGCCGCGAGGGTAGCGGGTAGGAGCCTGGCATGGCTCAAGGAGCGGTCGCGGGAAGCGGCGTTGAGGGAAGAAGAAACGGAGGAGGACGGTGATGACGAGAGGCCGTTCCTCGTGGACGATCAGGCCGATTTGAAGCAGGCCGTCGGCATGTCGCTGCACCGCATGGTGCTCGACCGCGCTTTCGCCGCCCGCCTCTGTCGCCTGCTCGACCTGTGGATGGCCTGGGCCGACAATGGCGGCATGCGCAGGTCCGACTTCCAGGCACTCGAGGAGGACAAGGCCACATTTGCCCTGGCCACGCTCGTGGTAGCCCTGATAAGCGATGCGTCCTCGGCCATCGAGGGCACGCTGTCCATGGATTTGCAGGAGTGCTTGAGGATGTGGACCAAGGTTCGCCTGGGCTAATGGCGCATGCACCTTCGTCTATTTGATCTCGTAGAGCTTCACATCGGCTTGATGATTGTAAGCTGTCATAACAATCATGTTAGTAAAGAGGGACAGACGCGGGCGCAGGTATGCCACCTTTCTCTCTCGTTCTCCCGCAGACGTAGCGATGAACAAAAAACGAAAAAATACCCTCTCAAACGCCAAAATATCTAGCAGTATGCTACATGGTATCATCGTGATATAGACAGACCCGCCGCACTTCACGCCGCCATTAAACACGTGTCACCTCCTATTCCTGGTTTTCTTGGGCTGATCCTTAGTGGTGTCTTCCTCCTCCTCATCCTGTCCCTTCTTGAGGTCCTCGGTGAGGCCCCACTCGTCCCTGTCGTACCAGTCCTCGCCGTCCGACATGTCTCGGTTCGCACCGCAGTGCGCCTCGGCCTTGGACCACTTGAGCACCATCTGTCGCAGCCGGTCCGCACGTAGCAGGCCCTCGTACAGCTCTTTGGTGCCGCGGCAGACCTCCTCTTGCTTCTGGACGTACAGCTGCAGCAGCCGGCGTACGTCTTCTGCATCCTGCTGCGGCAGACCGGCATCTCGGTCTGGGTATGCCGATGCTGGGGCTAGGAAGTATGGGTGTATAACCTCTGGGTCGCCAGCCAATGTCGTACCGGAGCCGTTGACTTCCAGGGGCGCGCTCGCAGCGCCATGTTGGTGGATTCCCTTATTCGCGGCTGTCAGGCCGTTTACTGTAACCGGGTCTCCATTAATGGCCGAGTTCTTCTCGCCGGGATCCAACAGACGCTTTCCTGCGGCGGGAGCTGCTGCTGACAGCTCGCCATTGGTCATACTCGCTGCGGCGTGCTTTTCTTTTTTACCCGAGGCTGCCTTCTCATAATCCCCCGCTTTGCCGTCTATCTTGGACACGTCCTCTGCGGGCTTATCGCCGTTGACAGCCCCGGGACCGGTTGTGGCAGGCACGTCCGCGGGGTCGATGTCCTCCATTGTGACGTCAGGGTCTGTTTGTTTGTCTTCCGCTTCATCCAAGCCAGCTTTTTGGTCCACATGGCCGGGCGGCCTGGATTTTGGTGCCGCGCCGTTGGACAGTGGCGGCGACGCTGGCTTATGGCCTTCTGCGGCGGGCGCTTGCTTGCGATTCTGAGGGCGACGGTGTTGCGGTGCACCGCTGGTGTGGATGTCGAAGAGGCCGGCGTCGTTAGGTCCCAGCATCATATTACATGATGCCCACGTGTGGTCACCGCAAAGGCGCGTCAAGAGCGGGCGCACATTCCACAGAGCCTTATTCTCCTTGTGCATCAGGTTCCGGCCCTGGATCGAGAGCTCGGACAGGGCGGTCGAGAGGAAGGGCCGGGAGAGAGTGGCATGGTTTGCGAGATCGGCCGAGGACGTCAGAGGGGCGAGGATGTCTAGGAGAGCAGGACGATCCTGTGAGCAGGGCTTCAATTCGCAAAGGGCATGTAGGATTCAGCGAGGGGAAACATACCCTCAAGCCGGATGCTTGCGTATGGATTGACCTCGTCAGCTTCGGCTTGCGCCTCGACAACGCGCTCCTCGTCGTCGTCGCTATCAATCTCATAGCCTTCTTCGTCGACAAGGGTCGGGTTGCGACTAATTACGGCGCGCTGGTAGCCAGCATGTTCAACGGCCTGGATTATCGGTGTTAGTGACGGCCGCCTGTGGCATCATGTCGGCGAGCGTCGGCGTGATTGCGTGGTGCAACTTGCCTCTCTGAACAGCGGAGGCCCGTTCGGTCCGATCTGGCCTCTGCGGACAAAGCGCGCTCGTTTCTTTAGCTTGCCCCCGCGGTTGGTGGCCTGTTCGATGTAGTCGTCCGAGTCCGATTCTGCGGGGGCCGGCGGCGGGAGAATGTTAGACTGCGGCTCTGGGTCGTGACAGCGGCTGGCGGTTGGAGGCGTGGGACGTGGCCAGTCGGCTCGGCGGTCTTACCGTAGGCTTTTCGCTTCACGGCCTTGCCGAGCGCTTTGAAGGTCTCGGCAATAAGGATCGCGTCGCGAGCGGAGGCGGACATTCTGCCGTGGACGGTTATGGAAAGGGCGAAAGTGTTGTTTTGTGTGTTCGTGGCAGACGGAGGGGGCGGTCGGCGAAGAGAGCGAAGATGAGAAGAGGGAGCGGGCGCCCGCGTGGACGGCTTGGGCCTCGGGTTCGCACGACGGCGAACGAGGGCGAAAGAGGTTGTGCTAAAGGATGGCGCGTTGGGCGAGGGCGGCTGACCTGAGCGCGAGGGAGGCGGCAGACATTGGAAGCTGTGGGCGTGGGCTGCGGAGAAAGCTTTGGCAAGGGCGTCAATCCGCGATGGGAAGCTGCACCCGCTTCGCTTTTTCCGTTCGGGCGACCTGACAAGGCGGGAGAAAGCGGCCAACCACGACCTCCACAGCAAGGCTGGGGCCAAATGCGTCGGTCAGGAGCGGCATGACCCTGGCAAGAAATTCGGGACTGTGGCTCCCGCCCACTTGCAGCATGGGCCCTAGCCAATGGTGGGGTGCGATAAATCTGGGTGGGGAAGTCGCGATAAGGACGCGACGGAACCGATCCCTGCGATTGCGCAACCTGCTGGAAGCCCGGGGTGAGGAAAAAAAAAAAATCGAAAGCACTTTGCTCCGGCGACGGGCGATTTGAATTGGCGCCGCGGGCAGCCAAGCCCCAAATGAGCACAGCTGACAGCGTGCATGCTCGCGTGTTTGGGGTCGCCGAGGCGCATGCAATACCCCTCCAAACAGCCACCAGTTCACGTCAAAATGACCTGGAAGCCCATGCTATTGCCGATGAAGTTCCGCTTGGGATCAGGTGCGCTGTCAGGAGTACAACGATTGTCTCGACGGTCTTTGAGCTGATGTTGCCGCCCTTGATTTCTTGCTGCGGCCGTAGCTCCCACAGAAAAAAATCCAGCTGTTTGATGGCACGAGTGGAGTTTTTGAGATGCGCGGCTGGCCGTCAAATTCAGGTAGTGGTACCTGAGCTGGAGCTCCATGCGCCCGCCACCATATCCAACCAACGATGACAACACACTCCACTTGAAACTGACCGATCCTGTAATGCGGCAAGCCAATTCTCAGCCTCCATCTGGCGCCGTCGCAGGTAAGTCGGCGGCTTCTGCAGAAGATGGAACTCTGTCCATGAGAGCGCGCCACTGACGGTGGCCTGAGCGCCCCCTCCGCCACCTCCAGCCAGAGCCCCCGGCTTGACCAGCTAGTCTCCCCCGCAGCCGCCGACCGACCTGCCCGGCCCCGGCCCGGCGACCACAACACCCTGCACTGCGATCGCGGCGGCCGGTTCTGCGACCATGGACGACTACCCAGCATTTAGCCTGGACCACAACATCCCGTGTATCACGCTGTTCGGCCTGTCGCCGCCCTCGACGCCACCGCCCGCCCTCCCCGCCGATCTCAAGGATCAGGGCGTGCTGCTCCGCTCCGAGGTCCCCCACGTCGAGACCAAGCATGGCGCCGCACTGCTCGAGTACATCCAGGGGCGCGACGCCTCCAAGCTCCCGTGGAACGCCACCCCGGGCGCGAGAGGGTATAGGTTCAGGGTCAAGACCTGCGGCGGCACCTTCCTGCTACCCCCTCGGCGCGCCCGGCTGCCCGACCATATCGACGCCTCGGAGCCGCGGGGGGCGCTCCACTCGCCATTCTCGCCGCTGAGCCCGTCCTGCCGTCTCTATCCGGACGGCTTCGTCGACAACCGGTGGCTGGAGAAACAGCAGGAGCTCCTCCCAAGCATCTTTCTGTGCTTCTACAACCTTGCCTCGGACCTGACGCTCGCCACGCTGCACGACAATCAGATCAAGACCGATATCAGTTCCATGCGCAACGCGCTTTTGCAACAGGGCTACAAGTCCAAAGTCTTGGTCGTTATTCTGAGCGACCTTCGCACCGCCTCGTTTGACAGCACGCGGGAACGTCTCGACAACATCAGGAAGGGCTGCGCGCTCGACTCCAAGTCCTTCTTCTTCATGCCCTCGGCATACTCGACCGAGGAGTTCAAGAAGCAGGCGGATAATCTTTTGGTCGCCGTATACGGCCATGCCGTGGAGCACTATCGGGACCTGGGCCGGCGCGCAAGGAAGAAGAAAGGCCGCGGCGTGGTGCCGCAGCCAACGGTGCCGCCGACCTCGGGAACCTCACAGACCCTCTCCCTGCCGGGATGGAGCGTACGGTACGACTTCAAGTCGGCCGTCTTCGCCGAGTTCCGCCAAGAGATGGACCAGGCGCTGCGGTCCTTTGAGCAGGCATACGATACCCTGACCGGAGCCGACGTGCTCGATATCATCCCCAGCTGGAATCCGCGATGGAACGAAGCCCGGCAGCTTGCCGACATCATCAGCGTTCGTTGCCTGCGCTGCCTGCTTTGGGTTGGCCAGACCAGCGCGGCAGTGCGCCGCTGGCAGGCGCATCGCGACAGGATAAGCGATCTGATCGATCGCAGAGGGCGCGGGACTGGAAACTACGGGTGGGCAGCATGGGAGGCCCGCTGGGCCATCATAATGGCCGAGCTCATCGAGAAGGCCCAGATCACCGATCTCTTGCCCGGCTCCCCGAACTTGTTCCTCCAGCCTGAGAAGACGTCCATGGGACTCCGGCTGCAGCCATGGGAATTCCTACACCACCCAGGATACTGGTACAAGGCCGCATCACAGCACCTGTACGCTCGCCGCGCGTTTGCCCTGAAAATGCCCGAGGAAGACCGGGAGAAACCTGGCAACTCCCCAGCAAGGAGAGTTGCGCACAAGGCCTTCACGTACGATACGTACATGTGCCCGGAGCCGCATGAAGAATACCCCCTCGCAAACGCCGGAAATGGTGTGAACCACTCGCAGTTGATAGCTCAGTGTCTCGATGCTGCCAGAGTGGAGTTCCAGAGGCGAGGTCAGACTCGGCTCTGCGCCGACGTGACGTTGCAGCTGGCCAAGGAATTTGCCTCGTCGAACAAATGGCAGTCCGCGGTGGACCTCCTGAAGCCCCTATGGCTTGATATGTCCTTCAGAGCGGATGGCTGGTTGGATATCAGCCAGGAGCTGGCATGGCTGCTTCGTTCTGCCGCCCGGCCCACTCAAGATGCCGAGCTGCTGATATCAGTCGAGTGGGAGCTGCTGAACAAAAAGTACCAGGAGCTGCCAAAGTGGGAATACGACCTCTCGAAAGCCCTGAACGGTATCTCGACTCGCGAAAAGCCAGCTGTTGATATCGTCGACGAGTCTAGTCTCCCGCTCCTCTCGAGCTCATTCGTGTTTCGATCCGAGGAGGGAAACGCCGGTCGAACATCTCAGGGGCAGCTTTCTATCACGTCCAACGCGCAGCCATCCTCTGCACCAATAGTCCTGAGCGGTATTCAAATCACATTCGATGGGAGCATCAAGACGATACATCTGAAGCACGACATGGCCCAGGCGGAAAAGCGCCAATGCGGCAACGCAACTGTCTCAAGCGTCAGTCTGCAGGAGCAGTCCCTAGAAACACTAAGAGGCGACGATCCCGGCAAAGCGAAAACCGCTCCGGCTGCAGTCTCCGTCTTGGTTGGTAGTTGCGATCTTACACTACCCCCTGGGCAGACCATGGTTTATGAGATGGACGTTCCGCTCCGAGAGCCAGGCGACGCAAAGGCCCGGGCAACGACGCTTTCGGTGTCCAATGACGCGTTCAGCCTAGACTACGAAGTGCCGTATAAAGACACCAGTGTCGCGGGGCTTTGGCACGCGCCGGGCAAGCCGAGGAAGATTCCACGAGCAAATTCGCACTCGATCCGGATCCTGCCTCGACCGCCAAACGTGGAAATCAAGATGAAGAGTGCCACAGAGCAGTACTATACAAACGAGGCGATCGATCTGGAGCTCGAAATTATCAACGCTGAGGATGCTTCTGCGGAGCTGCGGCTCAACGTGGTAATTGCCGGCGAAGAGCCTCCTGATTTCCGGCTGATGGCCGGTGACGAGGAGTCCGCCGTGGCGGAAGCAGACGCAGCAGGAGAGTACAAGGAGATGACGGTTCCTCTCGGCACCATTGCCGCGGCTGCGTCCGTCCGGGCCACGGTCCACATCGACGCTGTCGACTTCCCGGCGTCCTTTGACGTGGCGTTCATGGCGTCGTATCACCTGGTTACCGACCCGGCGACGCCCATAATCCAAACCGAGCAATTCAAGCTAACATTGGTCAACCCCTTTGAGGCAAATTACGACCTCCTTCCCCGGCTTCACCCAGACCCTTGGCCGAGCGTCTTCGACCACGAAGGCGTGCAGGGTTTGTATGTCGACGACGGCTCCTACGTCCAGCCTCGCGGCCTGTTCCAAACCTGGTGTCTCGTCACGCGCTACGCGTCCTTCGCGTCCGAGGACCTCGTGGTCATGGGAGTCGATGTCACCATCGCGCCGACCATGGGGGTGCAGACCCGGACGTCGGCGAAACAAACGTTGCCCGAGCGCGGCCGTACCGTCAAACCCAAGACCATCGAGGAGGCCCAGTTCGACATCATAGCCCAGAAGTGCAGCTTGGACGAGCGGGATTCCGTCAACCTCGACGTCTCGCTCGTCATCAACTGGCGCCGAGCCGGCGACGAAAAGCCGCCGCGGGTCAACAAGACGACCCTGCCCGTGCCGCGTCTGGACATATTCGGCCCTGAGCCCCGCGTCCTCGCGTCGGTGTCGTACGCCAGGGCCGGTGGCGAGCGGACACGGCTGGGGCTGGTGCACCTGCACATCACCATCGAGAACCCGTCGAGCCACTTCCTGACCTTTGGCACAAACATGGAGCCCAACGACGACTTTGCCTTCTCGGGCTCCAAGATGGGCACGGTGCACCTGCTCCCCTGCTCCCGCAGGGTTGTGACGTACTCGATTTTGCCGCTGGTCAGGGGCGCCTGGGTCCGCCCGAGCCTGACGGTCCGGGACAAGTACTTCCAAAAGATCCTCAGGGTCATCCCGACCGAGGGCATGAAGCTCGACAAGGAGGGCTTCCTCGTCTGGATACCTCCCCTGGAGGAACAAGGGACGGAGGAGCACGGGGACGAGGTCAAGGAAGAGGAAGACGAGGGTGATGACGATGTTGATGACGATGGTGATGACGACGACGATGATGAAGAAGAAGAATAATGTGCTCGGCCACGTGGAAGCGGATGGATTTGAGGGTAGTTTTGGCGGAAAGGCAGCCTATACATAATAGAAACTTATGCCAGGACGGCATGGCAATTTAGGGAACTGCGTAGTTTGGGTATATCGAGAGCCTACCTAGTCTCGCGACGTGCTACGACGCGAAGCGGTACAGCCCATCTATCATTGGGGTGGGTTACTGTCTACGAGGCAGGAATACGGCGAAGACTCGACCGTCGACATCTAAAGTTGTAATATGGTACATGGACGCGCGGCCCGCCCGCTCGACAGGTCAGAACAAGCTACAGCTTGGACCTTTTGGGAGTGGGGATCATAGACATATACTGGTCATCCAGAGCCCACTTCTCCCGGCCCGGCTTTCGCCACCAGGTTTGTAGCTCCTCCTCCTCCTTGCGCCAGCGTTCAATCTCTGTCCCGATCCAGTCGGCGGCCTGCTCGGCACAGACGGTCGGCTTCTCCATGGCGACGAGGTGACCGACGCCCTCGAGGACGTGCTCGGCGACGCGACCAGCCTTGACGCCACCGCTGCCGCCGACGCCCGTTCCCGTGGTCTCCATCTTGTGGGCGCGCATGGCCGGGATGCTGAGGTTGCTGGTACTACCAAAGATCCACAGGACGCCCGGGGCGATGTTGGGGAGGCGCTCGAAGAAGCGGGCGCTGTCGGGCTGGTAGAAGTCGTAGTCGGGGATCTCGACGAGCTGCTCCGGGTTGATGTCGCGCAGCTTGGCGCGGTCGAAGACGAGGCGGCCCGTGGCCGGGTCCAGGCGCTGGGCTCGTGTGCGCAGGTACGTGAAGACCTCCTGGTGCTTTGTGGTCGCGAGCGTGACGGAGCCGGCGGGGGCGGCCGGGTACAAGGCCGTGGGGCAGTCGCGGATGCCGTGGCGGCACCAGGCGTCGAGCACGCGGGGATCCCAGGCGCGGTAGAAAGGCGAGCGGCGGAACGAGGCCTCGGCGTCGCTGCGGGACGGCCACAGGTCGCGGCGGGCGGCGGACGCGACCTGGGGNCCGCCGACGCGGGGGTCGAGGGAGCGGTAGTGCAACAGGACGGGGTCCATGAGGATCAGGGTCTCGAACAGGCGCGGGTGCATAAAGGCCAGGTTGGCGACGATGGCACCGCCGAACGAGTGGCCGACGCCGACGAGCGGGCGCGGCATCTCGGCGCGGAAGACGTTGACCATGTGCAGCATGTCGCGCGAGGCGTCGGACCACGACGGGTCGCTGCCCAGCCGGCCCTCGTTGAGCGCGCCGCTCGCGCCCTGCCAGGCTACGTCGGCGATCCAGATGGCGCGGACGCGGAAGCCGCGCGACGCCGACGCCGCCACCAGGTCCTCCCACATGGCCTCGTACAGCTCCTTGGGGAAGCCATTGGCGTGCGCGCCGACGATGGTGACGTCGCCGGGCTGCGGGTTGGGGTTGCTCTTTGGGATGTACTGCTTCACCGCCACCTGGAGCACCTCCTCCTGCGAGTTGGCCGTGGCGCGCGGATACTCCCTGATGTGCGAGGCGTCAATGATATGCTCCTTGATGTCGAATACTTGGGACGCCATGGCGACGGGACCTGGCCGCCCGTCCGAGTTGGCGAGGCCTCGATCGACTGGTTGTCCACAAACAGGCAAGACAGGAGTATTCTAGGCACAGCACGGCCTGATATCGGATGGTTGAAAAATACTGGCTCGAGTCGATGAAGGCAGGGCAGAGGATGGTAAGCAGTCGGGATCGATGAACAGACGGAGGAAAAGACAGGGGGGAGGCGGGAGGGATGGCCCAGCCAAATATCACTCTTCGTTATATGCAGCGCATTACGGACGTATGCGGATCGGAGGTACATGGACGTGCCGGGGTGATGACATGGGGTCGCCTTCCTCCTCGGGCCGCCCTGTCGGGTCTTTGTGGCACCCGGCTGGACTGCACGGCATGAGCCTCGGCAGAACTGGCGGGAGAATCTGCCGAACTGAATGGCCGCTGCAGGTGGCCGTCGGAGTGTGTGGGTCACTCGTGGATGAACTGTGGGGCTGCCTTACCCATGTCACCTGACCTACGTGAGGCGTTCGCGTCCAGCACGGACAGGGATTGCTTAATTGTTTGGACGCCAAAGTCGCGCATCCAGGACGCGCCTGTTGCCTGCACCCACCCCTCGAGATAGGATGAATTGATCCGGCGTCAACGAAGCCGCCCCTTCGCTGCTGCTGGCTTGGAACGTCGCATTCGCACCTGGCTTTGTTGGATCTCTCCACCGCCCAGCAAATTCATTGACATCCCTTGGTATCGATATATGTATGGCGCTTTGGAGACGGTAACTGTCGTCGCATCCACTTGGCCTTCCTCCGTGCCGGCTCGCGTGCGCCGCACTACGCAGGCGTCAAGATGGCGGCAGACGGAAGCCCAATGCTCTTCGAGGGCTGCAGAGTTGCGTTTGTGCCCAGCAGGTCCCTGACGCTTGCTGCCATCGCCGAGGTATAACCCCCGCCTCCGTCTCGAAGCACCCGTCGGTTTTGCCATGCGCGGCGTCGCTGACTGGCACTCGCTCTCGCCTCACAGGCATCCAAGATAGTTACCAAATATGGCGGCGAGGTCCTTGAGCCGCGACCAGACGGAAAGCTGGCCGTCCACGAGGCCACCCACATCATATCCAATTCTATCGACTTTGAAGAATACGAACAGGCCCAGGAGTGCATGGTTCCCGTCGTCACCAGCAGCTGGATCGGCCACAGCCTGCACAAGAAGAAGCTTGCCGTCCTGCGCCCGCACTCGCCCGACCCCAGATTCATATTTCACGCCGTCAACGTCACATGCGCCGACATACCCCCGAGCGACAAGGAATCCATTATTGGCGCAACTCTGGCCTTGGGAGGATCCGAGTCCAAGGACCTCACCAGACTCACCACCCACATATGCGCCCTCACCCTCGACCACCCCAAATGCGTCCAGGCCCTGGCCAAGAAGCACAAGTGCAAGATAGTTCTGCCGCACTGGTGAGTCGATCGAGGCGGCAGCTCGTCTTCCCCGGAATTTTGTGGCGTCTCTAACCCGTCCCTCAGGTTCGACGACTGCTTCAAGCTCGGCAAGAAGATCGATGAGGGTCCTTATCTCCTACCCGATCCCGAGATCCTCAAAACCGACACAGACGCAAGGAGCATTGGTATGCCCTCCAGTCAACACCTGGAGGGTGCCTCAAGCAACATTCCGTCGACAACTCCCGAAGAGCCGAAGGGTCGGGCATTAACAGTCTTCAGTCATAAGAAGGTTATGTTTGCCGGCGACCTCCCGGTTAGTGACCGGTTTCTCGAGGTCCTCCGTGGCACCGTCGTCAAAGGAGATGGCAAGCTGGTCGACAACGTGGACGAGTGCGACATATTTGTCTGCCATTACCGCGATGGGGATGACTATGTTCGCGCCTCGCAGATGGGGCTGTCAGTCGGGAACCTGTCTTGGCTGCTGTACATGATAACGCTGGACCAGTGGACCTCGCCGCTGGGAAAGCTCCTCCACTATCCGATCCCCCGCAACGGCATCCCCGGATTTGAGGGTCTCAAGATTACCGTCTCAAACTATGGAGGCGAAGCCCGCACATATCTTGAGAACCTGATCAAGGCGTGCGGAGCCGAGTTCACCAAGACCATGAAGCAAGATAATACCCACCTCATCACGGCTCGCGCCAACAGCGAGAAGTGCGAGGCTGCCCTGGACTGGAACGTGACAATGGTGAACCACCTATGGATCGAGGAGAGCTACGCTAAGTGCGAGCTCCTGAAGCCCACAAGGACCCCTTCATATACGCACTTCCCTCCAAGGACAGACCTCTCCGAGGTTATCGGCCAGACCCGCTTCCAAGAACACGTCTTGCGCGAGCTTTACTACCCCGGAGGCGATGTACCAACCAGCGAGGCGTCGACAACGGATTCGGACGAGCCCATGGCAGAAGACGAGACCGCTATCCCACAAGGGGACGGGGAGCAGCCAGAGGACCGGGAGGAGGAGGAGGAAGTCGAACGGGGATCGTCCACCGCAGCCGAGCTTATGAGCTCCCAGGCAAACGCAGGCAAGAAAGCCGGAGCCAAGACTCCAAAAGCACCACCGCCATTGAAGAAGACAACGGTGAACAAACCCGCATTCGCGACGCCTGCTAGGCCCAGCCGTCACGTGGGGCTGGGCAAGGAGAACGAGACGCCGACATCACGGCCGAGTACGGGCCGAAGCGCCAAGGACAAGGCCCTGAACAAGCTCCACGGTCTCGCACCGGATATCGCCCTGTACGAGAAGGAGAAGAAGCGTACCAAAGACAACCAAACCCCTTTTGGCGGGAAGCGCGCGACCGCAGCACTCGAGAAGCGCAAGGCCGAAGCGGAGGCTGCCGAGAAGGAGAAGGAGGATGCACAGGACGACTCTGAACGTCCCACGAAAAGGGCGAGACCGTCACAGCCGCCAGTACAGTATCGCATCATGATAACGGGCTGGACAAGGTGGATCGACACGGGTGACAAGACCAAGGGTGGGCCTCTTCAGGAGGACAAGGAGCGGGTAAGTTCCGAGCCTATATACATGTATCCAGCAAGGCGGTATCTTCCGTGCGCTAATCCATGCCTGGTGCGTTCTAGCGTAAACTCCGACAGATGGGGATCCAGATTGTCCAAGAAGGCCAGCCGTGCGACTATCTGGCCGCTCCAAAGGTCGTCCGGACGCAAAAGTTCTTGACAACGCTGGCCCGCGGGCCAGACCTGATCAATGTCGACTTCCTCACCGAAGCGCTGGAGACGGGCACATTGCCCGACGTCGAAGAGTATGCGCTCAAGGACACGGCCTATCCGGAGATCCTCAAGTCCGTGGCCAGGGCCCGGCAGAACAAGGGGAAGCTCCTCTGGGGCGTTCCCGTGTACTGCACGGCCGAGGTGCCGCACGGGCCGTCGGCGTTCAAGGCCATCGCCGAGGCCAACGGGGCCATATTCAAGGTCTACCGCGCCCGCAGCGGCTCGACCATTCGACCGACCACGGCCGAGGAGGATGGCGGCGCGCCTCCGGACCCCGTCTATCTCGTGAGCGGCGAGAGTGCGGCCGAGCGACAGCTGTGGACCAAGTTCGCCGAGATGGCGCAGCAGGGCCACATGGAGGCTCGCATAGTGGGCCCCGACTGGCTGCTCGACGTGGCCATGCGCCAGAAGCTGGATTTCCATAAGGGGCACCTGCTGAAGTAGCAACATGCCACCGTCGAGAGCTGGACCGTTGATCGCTATGCTCGGTTGACGGCCATTGGATACCTCCTCTTTCCACGCCTGCTGGAGCCTTTTTTTTTTTTTTATTTCTTGCTGTCGCCATGATTTGTTTTGCATATACGGCCATTCGCATGAGCAAGAGGAAAACGGCGTTCACGGCGTGTTCTTTTAATGTGGCTTTTCTTTGTATGTTTAGACGTGTAGAGTTCTTCTTGTGCACCACTCGCTGTGGCTTCCGTGGGCTCTGGTTTGCTTTCGGCATTTTTTGGGGGCCATATCGCTGGGATGGCAAGGCGCACACGGTGGTAGCTGTAAATAATTGATGTCGGTGTCTGCCTGAGATTCGACCGGGCGTTGATGCCAAAAGGTGATAGGGATGTTTTGGCACAGATGTTAGAAGAACTTGACGCCTTGCGAGTCTTCTTGGCCGAATATCTGAGCCTTGCCCCTCTTGACAAGGACCTGCAGTGCCTTTTGCAGCAAGTCGGCGTCCATGCCGTGGATCTCTACGAAGCCGGGCGGGGTCCATATTAGCAAGTTGCCTTTCTTATTCAAAACCCAGTCCCGGCCGCGGGTATGATGCGTGGGCGGGTTGTATTTTTTTTTTTTCCTCACCTGTGCCCAAAGTTCCATCGCCCTCGACGAGCTCATACAGCGTCAGGACGGTTCCCTTCTGCGCCGTCTCGTCGACCCACGCCTCGATCATGGCGGCCCACTCATCGGGTCTGCGCCAGTGTATCCAGACGACAGACTCGCCCGAGGCGCCCGTGGGGTCGGCGGCCGAGGATGCGGCGGCGGCGTCCTTTTCCCTGCCGCCGCCGCCGCCGACGTACTCGGCGCGGCCGTCCTTGCGCATAAAGTCGATGACCTCGCGCACGTCGGCGGGCGCGAGGCGCCGGTTCAACTTCCTGTTGTGGAAGAGCTCGTCCACGGTCCCGCTGCCATCCCCTGCTGCTTGTGCTGCTGCCGCCGCCGCTGCTGTGTCTTTACCGTCTTTGCCGTCGCCGTAGTCGCCGTAGTTTTCGCCGCGGGCCGGGGCGGGGGCCAAGGCGCCGGTGCTGGTCGAGGACAGCGACAGGCGGTAGATGCGGTGGTGGCGGCAGTAGGCCAGGACCAGCGACGCCCACTTTGTCAGCTGGGCGTGGCGCGTCGTCAGGTTGGTCTGGCGCGTGAAGAAGGGTGGGAAGTGGTATTCGCGCGGGAAGGCGAAGGGCCCGGCCGTCGGCGGAGGGGCCATTGCACACTGCAGACGGTTCGCGGGGTGGTTTCGGCGATTGGATGGAGGAGCGAGAGTACGGGCTACGTAGGGTGTCTTTTGAAGATGGTTACAAAAGAGGACGTCGCGGCCGAGGGTGGGGGCGGGTCAATTCCAGACTGGACCCGTGACGTCGACACGCTGCATGTGGCGGTCGTGTGCCTGAGGGGCTCGCCGAATTAGGGGCTGTTAGGAGCACCCACCGGGTCCCATCAACTGCAGCTTGTTAAATAGCACCGCCTAAAGGGATCAATGCGGCCCAACCTGGACCCCCAAACCTTGATGGTGAGGCTTGAGTATAGAAGCCTTCCATGGGAACAGGTAGCTGCTAATTATCCGGTTTGCGGTTGACGAGAGTGCCGTTCATGTCGTTCTCGAGCTCTTGGATAGAGTTGTAAAAGCGCCACGGCTCGATCCTCGTAGAACAAGTCGTTCATGATATATCCTTCCCGCAACGGTCCGGGCTTGGTGCCATCGGGCGCCGGGAGAGACATGAGCAGACGCGCGGCCCTTGCGATCATGTCCAGATATATTCCCGGGGTGCCAGCCTCTGGCCAGTTCAAGTTGGGGAATATGGTTCCCGGAACCAGTTCGGTAATGAAGCACGAGTGGTCGTTGTTTTTGAGAGGGACCCGCCATGCTCACTAGGTATTCTCTCCCATGGCGATCCGGACAAGGACACTCCCTTTTATCGAAGCAATCAATTTCCTTAGGGTCATCCGACGAATGCCGGCCAGGGTCCAGAGCCGGCCAGAGCCACGGTCGGGTAGGTTCTACCACATATCGAAATGAAAGATTATACCACCCAATCACCCATCCATCGAGGTACCGGCGACACAAATGCGATCGCGTGAAGTTCTGAATAGCAGTCAAAAAAAAAAAAAAACCTGAGACAGCCCCTCGATCCGTCCCCTACGAACGCCAGCAACAATCGCGGAAATCCCCGAATTTCCCATAGAAGCTCGGTGATATCGACGGCAGGGAACGAACAGTAAGTTCAGGGCTCCGTCGATCAACGGATCTTACGGGCGGCCGAACGCTTCGCTCAGTTCTTCGCGCACTGGGTCAGTTACAGGCAGCCGAAAAGTAAAGAAAAAAAAACGGCCGAAGCTCGCGTTTGGCGTCGTCGTACAGGCAGTGTGAACAGCTCCACTTATTGGCGGAAAAGGGAATCAAGCGTATTGTCCTAGTTCACCCCAACCAGTAGGCACCAGTGTCCATGTGGTTTTGGGGCGCGAATCAAGGTTGGGCTACCCGCCAGCACGGATTTGAACGGCTTGTGTGCTTTTTTCTCGTTAGGCCGCCGACGCTCGGCGCTTTTTCCAGATCGGCCTTGTGAACCCCTGACGGCCATCTAGTCGACCTTACTCTCCCCCGCCTCCGTCGCCTCGCCCGTCCACTTCCACTCGGCCTTGCGGTGCAGGTGGTAGTCGCCGCTCCGGATGCTCTTGTAGATGCCGTACAGCCCGCCGACGGGCCAGATGCGCTTGAGCCTGTCCTTGGCGCCGTCTCCATCCCGCTTCTCCCGCACCTTGACCTTGTCGTAGACGCTGGGCAGCGACTCGGCCTTGTACCTGGACCGGAGGGCGTCGTACCACGCCCGCCCGCCGTAGATTTCCCAGAACTCGGGCTCGGCGTAGTACGCGTGCGCGTACAGCCACTTCATGCCGCCCAGCTCGCGCACCTTGGCCTCGAGGTCCTTGTTGAGCGCGACGAAGCGCGCGCGGTCCGTCGGGCCACTGCCCCAGAGCCCGACGTTGAGCATCTGGTGCGCGTCGGCGGGGTCGGGCTCGACGCCGGGCGGCGTGGTGTTGGGATGGAAGGTGTTGGGGTTGTTGTTACCATGGGCACTGGTTCTCCGCCTGAGCGGGCAGAGCCACAGCGGCCAGATGCCGAAGCGGTCGGCCACGTAGTCCACGAAGCGCTCGGTCGTCTCAAAGGGCAGTGCCAGGTCCTGGACGACAAAGGTCTGGTGGTGGGCCGAGGCGTGCAGGGCGCGGTACAGCATGCGCGTGTGCAAGAAGTCGTCGAGGAACCAGCGCGTCAGGCGGTTGAAGGGCACCATGAAGAAGTACTTGAAGGCGTGCCGCGCCACCCAGAAGCCGCCGCGGTCGTACCGGAATAGATACTCGGCCAGCGGGACGTATTCTGTGACCGAGGAGGCCGATGGGGAGCCGGGGGAGGAGGATGACGCAGGTGGCAAGGCCCTGGTGCGGTCCTGCACGTGCAGGTAGAACCAAGGGTCCCAGGCGCGGCTGAAGGTCTGAACCTTGTCGGCCGCAGGCTTGTCGTCGGCCATGGTGCCGGTGACTACGACGCCGTGATCTTTGCTGAACAGAATGCCGTCGACGTAGTCGTTCTCGGGCCGGCCGACCTCCTCGCGCACGGCCCGGACGGCCTCGGCCACGCTGTGGACGCGGCGGTAGGTGGTCCTGACGAACTTCTTGGCCTCGATCAGGTCCAGCTCCAGCGCCGTGGTGACGCCCAGCGAGCCGACGGAGCCGGTGGCGGCGGCGAACAGGTCCTGGTTCTCGCCCGCGCGGGAGGCGCGCACGACCTCGCCGTCGGCCAGCACCATCTCGACGCTGCGCACGTTCTCGTCAAAGTAGCCGTGGCGGAAGCTGGAGCTCTCGCCGCCGGTGCCGGCGAAGCCGCCGCCGCACGTGATGCCGGGGAACTCCATGACGACGGGCGGCACGAGGCCGTGGCGCAGCGTGCTCTCGACCAGGCGGTCCATGGGCACGTTGGGCTCGACCAGGGCGCGGCGGGCGCGCACGTCGACGTGCAGGACGTTGCGCAGGGCCGAGATGTCGACGCTCCGGTCGTGGCGCAGCGGGCGGGTGGTGTTGGTCGAGCCGTGGAAGATGCGGTACGGCTCCTTGGCCTCGAAGAAGCGCGCTACCGACCCGGCGATCTTGGCCACGGCCGCCCGGTGCCGCTCCATGGCTGCGGCTTCTGATGGAGTTTCTGCCGGTGCCGCTGCCGCTTCGCGTGTTTCCGCCGTCCGCGCCGTTTGTACGTTGGCGCTCGAGTCCATGTTAGAGGCCGCTGAATGAGTTTTACCTGTGGGGACAGGGGTCTGGTGTGGGCCGAACGTCGTTTTATCTCGATGCTGTTTTGACGTCGCATTGGCAAATCCCTCATTTTCTTCACGCACGTTGGCTTGGAATTGGACGAAATGGCTCCTTTTGACCTACAATTTGTGTCATTTTTATTAACATTTATTTGAGCAGATTTGGGAGCTGACGTCGGGTTTTTATTCGACGTTATTTTCTTACACACAAATGCCTACCATCATCCTTCTACCCCGGCTGCCAACAAACACCATCAACCGCAGACCTGATACTACTTCATACCCTAAAACTTACAGCTTGGCAACAACCCCGACCGGCGCCGCCGCAGTAGCGGCAGGGGCAACATCCGCTCCATTTCCCGTCATCAAATGCTTATACCTCCTCCGCAGCTGCTCCCTCATATCCTCCTCAGAGCACGGCCTCAGCCGTTCCAGCTCCAGCGGCACCTCCTTGAGCGTCTTGGCCTCTATGGTTGTGAAGCTCGACGGCTTCTCCGAGCCGGACCCCTTCGACTCCACGGTTTCCTTGATGAACCGGGCCCAGGTGTCAAAGCACCTCTCCGAGGCCGCCAGGCGCTGGAACACGAGCGCGAAGCAGTGCGGCATGGCCTCGTACTCCTCAAACACAACACGGACCCCCGCGCCGGCCAGCTTGGCCGCAATGGTCTTGTCCTCGTCCGCGAGCAGCTCCCAGCCGGTGCAGATGTACGTGGGCGGGGCGCCGGCCCAGTCGCGCGCCGTCAGCAGCGTCGCGAGTGGGTGCAGAACCAGGCCGTCGTCGACGTAGATGCTCCTGCGCGGCGGCGTGGCCGGCCAGGCGGCGCAGGGTGGCCGGTTGGGTGCGTCCAGGTGGTCGCCCCCCGTCGGGAGGTAGTCCCACTTGGTGTTGGTGCGCCACGAGGCCGAGCTGAGCGTAATGTCCAGCCACGGCGACGAGGCGGCCACGCCGGCTGGGAGCGGCAGGTCGCGCTCCTCGCCGAACCACGACACTTTGCGCTTCTGCCTGCCGAGCTCCAGGATCGTCTGTACCAAGGCGAGGCACAGGTTTCCGCCAGCGCTAAAAGAAAAGGGGCGTTGTTAATTAGTAAGTGTGTCAAGATGTGCGTAGTGGGGCCAAAGCGCCAGAGGACGGTGACGGTGACGGTGACGGTGACGGTGACGGTGACGGGATATTCCAGTCTGGAACGTACCTATCACCAGAAAACACAATGTCTTTGGGGCTCACGGCCTCATGGAACGCATCGGGCGGCGGGTAGAGCAGCGTAAGGTAAGCCACCAAGCCGTCGAGAATCGCGGCGGGGAACGGGTTCTGCGGCGCAAGACGGTACCGCACCGAGTAACAGCGGCCTCCGGTCAGCTTCGCCAGCTCCTTGGTTACGTGCCGGTGAGTGGCCGGGTCCAAGAGCCAATACGCCCCGCCGTGCATATACAAGATTGTGGTGGTTTTGGAGGCGACGCCACCGCCGCCGCACGCCTTCATCATCTCGTCATACCGCTCTCGCTCTGAGCCGCGCGGCATCTCCGACTGGGGTGTTGCCGAAGGCCTGTAGCCTGTCCACTCGGCCTCGACCGACACGACCTCTGGGGCTCGGGACAACAACGATGACGCGAGTGGTGCCTCGTCGCGATTCGTAGTCGAGGATGGAGATGGGGAGGATCTGGTCTCGCTTATGCCAGGCATGTCCGCGGCCAGCCCGTCGATGGCCGCGAGCAGCGCGTCCCGAACACTCGCCGCGTCGGCCGGCACGGGGTTGGCGTACCGACTGACCCATATCCGCCCCTTGACGCCCCGGTCGCGGCCCAGCAGCGCCTGCGTGGCTGTGATGCTCAAGGGCCGTGGGCTATTGACGAAAGACCGGATTGTGGCAATGATGAGCTCGGTCCGGAGGTCCAGATACTTGGACTGTTGCGACAGGCACAATATGTGCAAAAAGCCCACCCAGGCCAGCGACGGGACGCGGGAGGCGATTTCGAGGAGCAGTTTGAGCCGCTGCTGTGAGGCCATCTTTTTGGGGGAGGCTGACGACGAGTTCATCGGGTCTCGCGGTGCAGTTTTGCTGCTGCTTGTGTATTGATGTAGTGGGAGGTTCGGGACAGGATACGGCGGGCACGAGGGTTTGCCTGGTGAACCAACAAAGTTACGAGAACCTTGGGCAGGCAAGGCGGGTACCTACCTACCTATCTATGTAGGCGACCGTCCGTGGTTGGTATAAGAAAGCCCAGCCCAAGGAGTCAGCAGCCCGCCCGAGCAGGCCCACCCATCCTTCTGTCCTTTCCTGGAGGAGCTAGCGAGCGGCTGTCCGTCAGAGCGGCTCACCCGGCCGGGCTCCTGTATCTCCGCTCACACCGGGCTGGGAGCTCTGCGGGGTCTGGGTCGTTCGATGGGGGAAGACCTGGCCCATGTTAGAGGGAGGAGAGGGCGGTAGGGATGTACTGTACAAGGGACATGATACGAGACACATGGCCGGGCGGGTGGTCACTCCGGCAGGTACCGGCTACAAGGACAGGGGGAGAGCCAGAAAAAAAACGGTGACGTGGAACGGCAAACTGGGCATTCGGGTCGAAATGTGTGTACATGTCTGGAAGCAACCACAAGTTGGCAGTGGCTACTCGTTGCCTGACACGGTCCCGACACCCGCTTTTTGCCTTCTCCTCTTTCTGATTTTATCTCTTTTTCTTGTGGCTGACAAGAGAGAACCCGAGGGATACGACGGATGCCGGGGGCTGACGCCATCGCTTTACCCCGTTCATGGGAAAGATCGGCCTGGGAGTGGGAGACAATCAGCTTCCTTAGCCGATGTTTACTTCGCTCCTGCTGCTAGCTACGCCCTGCGTGCTCTGTGATTTGCCATGCTTGTTTCTTGGTATTGGCCGCCACCAGCCATGCCGAGGCTAGCTTGCCGGGGGCTCTCGGCAGGACCACAAGGTGGCCGACGATAGGGATATGCACAGAGCCGACGCCAACGCACCAACTCTCCGAAGAAGATGTCCGCCCAACCTTGTTCGGGTGGGCCCACATACCAAAGGCTGGCTCGCAACCAGGAGTGGGCTGGCTAAGAAAAGATGGAAGGAAAAAGAAGACAGCAAAGTTGGGACGGAATGGAAAGAAGCCCCGGGGGTCGGGCAGTTGGGGACCCAGGAGTGCCAGGCAGTTGGGATCGCCCATCCGAATGGCCGCATCTGCCCCGGCAAAGTGTGGATCCGGGACCGCCCCCAGCAGGATCGCGACAAAACACAGAAAAGGGAAAGGTTGCGCTTGACAGCGCCGAAATGGCGCACGGACCTCACACACTGCCCCCCCTGCCGGCCGTTTTTTTCTTTTTCTTCTCTTTGTTTTCGGCTTGGCTGGTGCATTTCGCATTCGCTACCTGTTATAGCTAGAGGGAACGACCTCGTGCATACCACCTCGCCGGAGAAGCTTCCGCTTTCGCTTATCCTGTCCGAAAGGGATGTGAAAGATCAGAATTTTCGATACGTGACTCCTTGAGCTTTCGCTGCCGCAGGGTGGCAGCCGCCTCGACAGGAGGGAGCTAAGAGGGACACACGAGTCTAGCCACGGACACAAGAGAAAGAACCGAAAATGGTTGGTCGTTGCGATTGAAGGCTTGAAAGAATGAGAAAGTACAACGAATATATCAAATATACATGATTAAGCAACCGATCTGCAACGGTCGACTGGCGGGCTGGCTTCGTGTTTGAAGACCCAAGTTGGCGTGGCCGGACAGGAGATTCCGTGGGAACCGCTGGCCTGGTGGTCCGGCTCCGAAACATACCCACCCTATGGGCGTCTTGCTTTCCCATTGCGAGTGGCTACGACGTTGGCAGCAGAGCGCTCGGTCCACGATATGTTGTCTTGCTAGTATTGGTTCATTACTGCGCGCTGGATCCGCTGACCGCCTCTGCCACCGGCCCGTTGGGAGGAGGGGGGGTCGACTTCGTCTCCATGGCCCTCTGCCAGGCCGGGATGCTGGCACGGGCGCCTCCGCTGCCGCTTCCGATGCCAAACGCTGATCGGAAAGTGGGCCCATCCTGGGCAGTCTCAGGGCCGTCGCCGTTGGCCGGCACGCTCACACCGTTGGTACCGCTAACGCTTGCCGCCACGGCCTGCGACGGCGAAGGCGATAGCTGTGCAGCAGCAGGTGTGACCGAGGGCCGGAGGTAGCTCATCCCCATGGGCGGGCTCGCGACGCTGGACACGGCGGCCGAGTTCAGCCTCTGCGAGAGAAGCGTCTTGAGGCTGGTCACCTCAACGTTGACCTCCTTGAGCCTCTCGTTGGCGAGCTCCTTCTGCGCGTCCAAGGCCTTGGGGATCGACGCCTTCAGATCCTGAACCTCATCCCGGATGCGCTGGGCATCGTCCTCGCGCCGTCTGTTGGCAGTCTTAAGATCCGCGATGACCGTCTCCAGTTCGGTGAGCGCCGTGTCGAGCCGCTCCGTGCGCTGCTGCTCTGCGGCCTTGAGCGCGTCCGTGTCCTTGGCCAGCTGCTCCACGAGCGAGAAGGCCCGGTCGAACTGCTCGTCGATCGCCTTCTTGTCCGCTTCCAGCCGGTCCGGCGTAGGAGGAGCAACCAGGGGGTAGATGTACCGCTTTTGATTGGGAAGAAAGCTGTCAGATGCTGACAAGTGAAGGAAAGCTATGGGAGGACCCCCAACGTCCCTCCCATCTGGGCCATACCGCGTCAACTCACCTTGGTCAGCGAGTATACGCCGTAACCGACGCCGCTTACGACGGTTGCCATGATGAACCAATCCCTCCAGTCCCTCCTAGGGGAATCGGGTGGAGGCTGCTGCCAGCCATACGGCGGGTACTGCTGGGGTTGTTGACCGTAGTAGGGCTGGGGGGTCGGCACCGACGCACGCGTCGCTACGGTCTGCGGAGCAGCTGGGAGCACTGCAGGCGGTTCGACACCGACACGGGTCAGGGCGGCGTGAACCTCTTCCTGGGTCAGGTTCTTGGTCTGGAGAAACGCGATGCGGCTTTCGATCGAGGAGGATGCGACGCTGGGATCACGAAGGACTGGGCGGCAGCACACCAGGGTTGTGTTAGTCTCTCGAAACGCGATGTGACATGCAGATCGAGTTGCCGTGTCGGAGGAGCTTACAGTCGACCTGTGTCGTGTCGCGTTAGCGTTGCCGCTGGAGGTACATCCTAGCTCCAAACGGTGACATGACGAGCAGCAGGGCAACTAGAAAAAGGGATCAACTTACGGCCGAAGCCACGATATCTTCTCTGATAGCCATGGCGAGGCAGGGCAGGATGGAAACGTGCTCGATCTACCTACTGCATGCTTTGTCGGTTCAGGGTTCAGATGGTTGGTTGCTGGTCAGGTTGGGCATGGAGATGGAGGCCGAGACCAGCAACGGTGTGGCTGGTGCAGTCTCGGAAGGGCTCGCTGTCCAGGGCTCGGCGCGCCGCGGCTCAACAACCTCCCCAGCCATTCATTGTCACATCCCGCCAATAAAATCGGGTCTCGGCCGAGGATATCTGGGCTTTGGCACGTGAGTTTCTCCAGGGAAGGGCGGAGGGTGGAGATCCTTGTGTGGAGCCGCTGCAGCCAATCAGCGTCCTTTCGCATTTTTGATTGTTTACAGCCTCCGACAGAGCAACAGCCCCTGGCTCCAAGTAAACACGGCCCTCCCACCGCCACCCAAAGGCGGGCGCGCGCATCCGACTTTCTGCCTCCTCCACGATAAGCTACGCTTTACACTACTTGTGACAGCTTCCTTACTACTGCAAATACCCAGTCCTTGAGGTAGTTATTGCCGCATCACCTTTGCTGAATACCCAGATACGATATTGCTGCACCTTGGCTTGTGCCCGCCTTCAGAGACACGCCGCGTATCCCCCGCCGTTCCGGGATCCGATCTGGGCCATCATGTCGCAAGACACGGGCCTATTCAGCGTCCGCCGCCCTCGAGAGGTATGCCACCCATCGCCGGATAACTCCTCTCCAACGTCACCGCTCCCAGGTCCCTTAACGTGCCCCTGGTGCTAACGCCTGAGTCCGCAGACCCTAGGCAGTCTTAATCTCAACTCGGCGATTCCCCAACCCCACTCGGCGATGAAGCGGAACTCGGTAGCGGGAGGGGGCGTGCCCTTCTCCAACAGCCACGTCCGGTCCTTGTCCGGGTCCCGACAGTCCCTGGCCATGTCGAGGCCGAGCCAGCCCGTCTTCTCGCGCTCGTCGTCGTCGGGCAACAACCTAGGCGACCTCGGCATGTCGTCGGTCAAGAGGCCGTCGGTCCAAAACAGCACCAGCACGTTTAGGGGGGCTTTCACCCCGGGAGGGGCCGCCGGCAGAGCATCCGTGGATAGGGACCGTAGGAGCAGTGTCTACCAGCCGCCGCGGGCCACCGCCCCGACCGCAGGCGGTCACCAGAGCTTCTTCCAGCAGGCGCCGCAGCCGGCCGGCGTCCCCAAGGATCCGCGCCCGCTCAAGGACAGGTCGTACCAGAACCGCATCGGCCAGGAGTTGCTCGACTACCTGACCCAGAACAACTTCGAGCTCGACATGAACCACAATCTATCGCAGAACGTCATCAAATCACCGACGCAGAAGGACTTCAACTACATATTCCAGTGGTTATACAACCGCATCGACCCAAGCTACCGCTTCATGAAGAATATCGACCAGGAGGTGCCCCCGCTACTCAAGCAGCTGCGGTATCCCTACGAGAAGGGCATCACAAAAAGCCAGATCGCGGCGGTCGGCGGTCAGAACTGGTACACATTCCTGGGTGTGCTGCACTGGATGATGCAGCTGGCGCAGATGATCGAGGGCTTCGCGCTCAACCGCTACGCCGACGCCTGCCTCGAGGCCGGCGTCGACACGGTCGGCGACCACATCACGTTCGACTTTTTGACGGCGGCTTACGCCGAGTGGCTGGGAATGGACGACAGCGTCTCGGAAGAGGAAGCCGACAAGATGTTGGCACCTCATATCGAGACCATGGCGCGGTCGTTCGAGCAAGCCAACGCCAAGCACTTCCAGGAACTTCAAATCCTCGAGGCGGAGCACGCAAAGCTGCTCAAGGAAGTGGAGGAGCTGGAAAAGTCGACTCCAGATCCGGCCATCCTCGACAGCCACTTCAAGATCATGGAAGAGGACAAGATCAAGTTCGAGGAGTACAACCAGCTTGCGATGCAGCGGTCGGAGAAGTACGACAGCCGCATCCAGGTGCTGCAGGAGGAGCTGGACAAGGTCATGGTGGAGCTGGCCGAGGCCGAGGAGGAGCGGCGGTCGCTCCAGCAGGCGGTCGACGACCAGGGGATCAGCATGCAGGATATCGACCGCATGGCATCCGAGCGCGAGCGGCTCCAGCGCACCATCGAGACGGCAGCGCAGCGGCTCGAGGACGTGAAGCGCAAGGTGGCCGAGAAAGAGGTCGAGGCCAGCGCCAAGCTGGAGGAGCTGGAGCGCATGGTGGACCGCTACAACACGGCCGCGTACCAGATCAACCTCATCCCGTCGACGGCCGTCAACGCCAAGGGCAGGGACCTGGAGCTGCACGTGACGGTCAACGAGGGGCCCAGCTTCTCGTCGTCGGTGCAGAAGCAACAGCAACAGCAACTCAAGGGCTCGTACACGGGCGGCAACATGGAGAACGAGCGGCTGCTGGTGGACCCGGTGACGGGGTATCAGCCGGCGCACGTGCTCAACCTCGACCTCCGGGGCCAGGTTAAGAACATGCTGGCGTCGATGAAGAAGGAGATCTCGGAGCGCAGGGGCGTGGCCATGGACACGATGATGAAGGACCACGACCTCCTCGACAGCATTAAGGAGGCCATGGAGGACAAGCGCAACGAGGTGGAGGCGCTCGAGCACCGGGTCGGGGCGGCCGAGGAGGAGTTTGAGAAGACCAAGGAGGTGACGACGGCGCAGCGCATGGCGTCGGACGCGCAGATCGAAAAGATGGAGAAGGAGCTGGCCAAGATGCGAGCCAGCCTGTCCGAGTCGGTGCAGCTTCTGGAGCAGCGCGAGATGACGACCAACATCGAGTGGGTTTTTTTTCTTGTTTCTTTCTCCTCTTTTTCTTAGTTTTTTCTCCTTTTTTTCCCTTGTTCTTTCTCCTTTTTTTTCCCTTGTTCTTTCTCCTCCTTTTCTTTGTTCTACATCCACACTGCAACACATTCCACTGACCGCCTTTGCTACAACTAGGTACGAACAATTAACACTCAAGGCCAACGCCCTGCGCGAAGAGCTACACACCGAAATCATGCGCATGCTCAACGACGTGTGCAAGTTCAAAATGCACGTGCAGAAGAGCATAGCCGAGTACGAGGGCTTCGTGACCGAGGAGGTCGACACGGAGCTGGGGAGCAACGAGATGATGGACGATACCCAGGACATGGACATGTGACACAGGTTTGGCTTGCTTTTTTTTTTTTTTCTGTTTGCGTGGGCTAGTGTCTTTTTGTGCGCGGCGCTTGTGCGGCTGCCCGACTTGTTGGCGTTTCTTGGCAGAGGCACCTAGTGTACATGTCGGTTGGGCTGGCTGTTGGGGTCTTGTTTATTCTCACTCCCGGGCGTTTGGGGTGAAGGGGACCAGGCTTTCCTTGCCCGTGTCGTTGGGATCTTTGGGCTGTCTTGGTGTGACGATTTTCTATATTCGCGAGATACCTATAGCTTCATCTGCTGCTTTTGTTTTCTTGGAGCATACCTCTCTCAGCCTTTGCTGTAGCTGAGATCGAAGACTGGCACGAATTGACGAATAATGGACGAGAATTGGCACCTTCACCGGGTTCGTTGCGCATGTGTTGAAGTTCCAGCGGTGGTGGCTTAGGTCCATCATATCGAGACCCGGGGTCTCCAGCTTCCTGGGATGGATGGCTGTGCCCCTCCAGAGCCTCACCTCGGCTTGTGTGGGTTGCTGGCTGCCTCCATACCCCGCGTGCCCTCGTGACGGTGAACGGCTCGAGGCTGAGCATCGTGGCGGCGTTGATGTGACGTCGGTACCTCCGACCCGCGCCTGTTTTCACACCTGCCATCCCACATAGGTACCTACCGGAGCTAATTTGCTCATGGGTTGTGATGCCGGCTTGGTGAAACAGCCTAGATAAGCCACTTCTTTCCTGATGGTCTCGAATCGAGCGGCAGGCAGCGAGTGGGTCCGTCAAAAGAGCGACGTCAGCAGTCCTGATGCCCGAGCCCCATTGACTCGGCCTCATGATAGCACATTTCTCCTGCATACCATCGATTGAAACTGCACGCTTCGCCCGGTCAAAGAGCCAACCCCTCATTCCCCGCCCACAGCCTGCCTTGAGTGAAGGATATGTGCAAATACGGCATGCCGGGAGCCTCCATCATGGGTGTTAGTCAGTCCTGGGACAAATATTACGGCTTCGGTGCGTGAGCTGCAGGCTGCTGAGATAGCCAAGGGCCGAATGCCACCGTGAACTCCCTTGTAGATTCCGCCATCAAAACACCCATGAGTGGGATTGAAAATGTTAAAGCCGAGAAAAACCAGCAAATGCACCCGGCCCCATTCGGAACGAATGAGCCAATGACAGCGGCTGGCGCAGTTGGCATTGCAGGTGACTCTGCAGTGATGCCTAAAAACACAAGGCAAGACCTGCATTCGCGGTCGAAATGGCGCTGGCCAATTTTGCAGATTCGTTTGCCAACCAATGATGCATTCGTGGTGGACCCCTGCAGCATCCCAACCCGGAATCCAGGACGACGCGGCATCAACGCTCGTCGAAAACTTTTCGCCTCGGTTCCGAACTTCCGTCGGCAAAGCGGTCGTCGCCGGGAATCGAAGTGCGAATCCCAAGCACGGCGGAAATGCGCCTCGATGCGAGAACCGTGGGTGGGTTACGTGGTATACGGTGGGTGAGTGGCAGTACAGCCGGCCTACCCGGCATGTCCCCACCCACGACCGGACACCTTAGTTCACCGCACGGCCTCCAACCTCCAACCAGGAGACCGCAAGGCTCGGCCGCTGGGAGAGGAACACGCGCGCCGTGGATTACTGCATGGCTCCTCCTCCACCAACAACCACCCAGCTGGCTAGCTTGATTGCTGCCATCCTCCCCCGATCATCTGAACTTGTCCTCTGCAGAATGCTGCCTAGCGCCAGTTTCTCACTGGGGCTTGCGCGCGATGACTCTTCGACTCAGGATCATGGGCCTTCCTCAGCTAGGCAAGGGCCAATATCGGCGCCCTCTGCTTGGCTGTGTGCAACACTCCCCCCACACTGCACGCTGCAGGCCTGCTTCATCTACGGCAATCCGTATGCCGGCTGAGCCAGTAAGGGCGCACCCAGGCGGGGTGGTGTCGCCTCAATGACAAGGGGTGTGTGTCTCGCTGGACGTGGCTACCTCACCCGGCAGGCTGGAAGGAGTGCAGTAGCGCGTGCTTAATGACTGAACGCATAATATCTCGTATCATAACCTACCTGCCTTACACCCCATCTATAAAAGACTCGAGGCAGTTCTCGTCCTTTGCGTTCCCGTCGCCTTCTTCTCTCCCCATCTAAAGCACATATTCACAACAAGCCGCGGCGACTGCACCATCCCCTCGGCCGCCTTCTCGCCAAAGGTTGACGAGGAAAACAAGGAGTGTTTGATACAAAACCATCACCCGCCCAGCCCGCTTATTCCCTCCTTCTGCTCTTGGCTTGAGCAGCCCGTCCATCTCCTTGATACCATACCCCAACATCCACATCTCCCTGCGGAGCGGCACAACCATGGCGCAACCCACGTTTAGCACACCTGTGGCGTCGGTGCCGACCGGTCCCGATGCTATGGGTGCGCCCGGGGAGTCCGTGACCAGCAATCAACAGCAGCTCGCCCTCCTCGACATGCTGTTCCCCGGCTTCTCCATCCTCTCGACCGCGGTTCAGCGGTATACGGGCATAGACCTGAACCTCTACATCCCCATGATGATCCTCGTGGGCGGGTCGCTCTTCGCCTGGCAGTACTTCAGCGAATACTCGTACCGGAAGCTGGACTCGTACTTTATGTCAAAGTGCTCGCTCCGCACCGACGACGAGGCTTACAACTACGTCATGGCCTGGATCGCCAAGCAGAAGTTCTCGCTGAGGAGCCGCCGCTTCATCGCCAACACCAACACCGACTCGAGGTCCTGGTTTACGTGGAAGTGGCGGGATGACGAGGACGAGGACAACGAATACGAAGGGGACGAGGCCACCAGGAAGCCGCTGTCTTACACGCCCGACTTTGGCTCGCACTACTTCTTCTACCGGGGCCGGCTCCTCACCTTCCACCGCAGCCAGAACAGAGAGCAGTTCGGCTTCTCGCGCGACAGGGAGGAGATCTCCATCTCGTGCTTCGGCCGCAACCCCACCGTGCTCAAGGAGCTCCTGATCGAGGCGCGCGACCTGTACCTCAAGCGGGACGAGCAGAAGACGAGCATCTACCGGGGGACCACCAAGGGCGTGTCGGCCGAGCCGAGCTGGCAGCGATGCATGGCGCGCACTTCGCGGCCCTTCTCGACCGTGATCCTGAACGAGAAGGTCAAGAAGGATCTGATCGACGACGTGACCGACTACCTGGACCCGGCCACCCGGCGTTGGTACTCCAACCGGGGCATCCCTTACCGCCGCGGCTACCTCCTCCACGGACCGCCCGGAACCGGCAAGTCGTCGCTCAGCCTGGCGCTGGCCGGCTTCTTCAAGATGCGCATCTACATCGTCAGCCTGAGCTCCATCACCGCCAACGAGGAGACGCTGGCGACGCTGTTCGCCGAGCTGCCCCGGCGCTGCGTCGTGCTCCTCGAGGACATCGACTCGGCCGGCCTGACCCACACGCGCGAAGACGCCAACGCCCCCGTCATGGCCCCCGCCGCGGCCGCGGGCAGCGGGCCCGACATGGTGCCCGGCCAGGTCACTCCCGGCAGGCCGATGGCGGCGCCCGTCGGCGGGCGGCTGTCGCTGTCGGGCCTGCTCAACATCCTGGACGGAGTGGCGTCGCAGGAGGGGCGGGTGCTCATCATGACGACCAACCACATCGAGAAGCTCGACAAGGCCCTCATCCGGCCGGGCCGCGTCGACATGACGGTGCATTTTGGCCGCGCCGACGCCGACATGACGGCCGCCATCTTCCGGGCCATCTACGCGCCGCTCGAAGGCGACGTGGAGCCCCGGTCGGCCGCCTCGTGCCCGCCATCGCCCACAAGCAAAACCTCCGCCACCGGCTCTCCGATCTCGCCCACCCTCTCCAGGGGGTCGGCCAAGGAGCTGGCGGAGGTACTGGCGGCGGCGGGGGCAGGGGCGGCCGGGCACAAAAGGACGGCCGCGGAGGAGAAGGAGCAGCAGGAGCAGGCGCGACAGCGGGCCGAGGAGGCCGAGCGCGTGGCGTCGCTGGCCCAGCAGTTCGCGGCCAAGATCCCCGCGCACGAGTTCAGCCCCGCGGAGCTGCAGGGGTTCCTGATGAAGAACAAGCGCGACCCGGCGGCCGCCGTGGCCAACGCCGAGGACTGGGTGGCAGCCACGCGCAAGGAGAAGCAGCAGAAGGAGCTCGAGGAGGCCGAGCAGCGGCGCAAGCAGGCCGAGGCGGACGCCGAGGCGGAGCGCAAGAAGAAGGAGGAGGACGACGACAAGCAGAAGAAGCGCAAGGAGAAGAAGGAGGCCAGGCGCGCCAAGCGCAAGGCGGCAAAGAAGAGCAAGAAGAAGGCGGCGGCCGGCGACGACAGCTCCGACTCGGACTCGTCGTCTGATTCGTCCGAGGATGAGGAGGCTGCAGAGTCGTCGAAGGCTGGGAAGGACTCGGGCTATGAGACATGATAAAAGTTCTTTGCATGGTGGCTTTTTTTTTTCCCTGTATTCTGTCATCCCCCGTGAGTACTCCGCTCCACGATTCAACTTTCGTCCATGCTTGTTAGCCTGTTGTTGATGTTCGAGAGCTCTCCTTCCCTCCTATCTTCGTAGCGCAACCTTGGCATCGTCCGTGCCGCGACTCAGAAATGGACAACAACAAGAAATCGAGATTCTTTTTGAATGAAAAGGAAGAAAAAGTTGAGGTCCGATCCGATGAAGCAATTTTAGCTCCAGATCATGCCCCTGTTTCGGCGCAACTTTCGGGGCCGTCCGCATAGGTACCTACCTACATAGGTGATAAATGATGTCGCACGGATTGGGTGCCTACATGTAGGTGCACACGGTCGCCATGCTCGGCCGATCGTGGCGCTACTGCGAGGCAGCAGCGGGCGTCGACGATGATGCACTGCTTGATGCGAGTGGCATGCAGGGGCCGGCCTGGCATAGTTACGTAGGCAAGGTACTCATACCTACCACCCACGTCGATTCCCAATTTGTTGAGAAGGGCAGGCCGTCATTTTGACTATACGGATCGGGCAAGGTGGGGCCGATCTCCATGCCTTGCGTGTCCTGCCCGTTTAGGAGGCGTCTACGACGAGGCTGCCGTCACCTCGGTTTTGTCAGGATCAATGTACTTTTGGTAAACCCCACACCACCAGCCTGCCGCTAGGCATTCAATGGAGCGTATCTTTTTTTTTTTGTTTTTTTTTTGTTTCGGCTGTGCTCAACTCCTTTGCTTGATAGGCCTAAAGCACGATGCATTGTCGGCGTCAGAGTGGTTCCTTGGAGTCTGCTCGCCCAGCCCCTGGTTCCTGCCGGAGGATTGAGCCCGCCGGTGACCTGTGGCTCGTTCCTGCAGAAGTCGGCGGCCGGACGGGGAGCTGGCGCGGGAGCCGTCTCAATCCTGCCGCTATGGCGTTTGTTGAGGCTCTAGCTCTTTTTGCGTGATGCGGGTTGGGCCTTTGCTACCAGGTCCGTCCAGTTCCTTCTGCCCATGGGCCGGGTTCCGGCGCTTTGGTTGCTGGGCGCTCAGCCATTGGCAAATGGCAATCATGGCCGTGGCTGGGACCAGCGGGCGACACAACGCCAATCACTCCCATCTTTGGCCCAATTTCCGCCAGCCGCAATTTTGGCAGGCCGGCTGCACAGAGCCACAGACGCTTTTGTTTGTCAATCTTTTTTATTTGCGTGGAGACGTGGGATGTCTGGACTCCGAACCGGCCGAGGTCGGATGGGCCGAGGTTTCCGAGAACTGATGGAACAAACAGCTAGCCAATGCGCCTTCGTTGCCAGCCCCAGCCGAGATTTCGAACGACGGGAAGGCGACACGCACGCATCGACGCCGTCCTACGCTGGCCCCCAAAAGGGACTGAGAGACAACAGCTAACGAACGGTGCTGTTGTGGACCCGTGGGCCCTCTAATTTCCGTATGCACACAGTAAACAAAGGACCCGCCGTGGGTGTGAGAACCGAGTAAGTACCTTGCGCTACGGACGGCGGTGGTGTGGTACCTGCTAGGTACCTACCTGCTCTGCGCGAGAAACCTCCAACCCGCGCGTGGTTGGCCAGCACCCTTCCATGGCCGCTGAGCTGTCAATCGTCAAGCGAGGAGGATTGGGGCTGGCTGGGGCTTGGGATTAGATAACCCGGATCCTTGTTGGGACGTGCAAGGCAACTCTATCCCAACCAGAACAGACTGGCAGGCGATCCAAAAGAGATAAAATAAAACATGAACTCCGGATTAAATACCTACCCAGGTACCTACCTACCTAGCCAGGAAATTAAAAACACCGGATGGGAAAGGAAACAAAAGGGCCGTCCCTCCCCGTCCGTCCGTGCCTCCCTCTCCCTCTCTCGATCCTGCCCTGTTCAAATATCCTCCTCCCGCTCTCTCCTGTTCTACACACAGCACTGTCCAACTCGAAGTCGGTCCCACAGACGAGTCACTCAAGTCCAACCTGTGGACGTCGTCGTCTCTGTGCAGCACATACAGCCACACAAAACACACCACATATTCGAGGGTCGGTAGGTAAGATGCCATCGTTCTGCAGCGTAGCTCCAATTCTCGGATTTGACTGGCTGCCCCAATCCCCAGCGGCGGACCTCCTGCCAGATCGGAACCCCTGGCCAGGGGTCCTGCCGTTGCATCGTTGCAATTTATGCGGGAGAGTGGGCGGGTGGCGGATGGCGTCGCTGCTGTTCATTCTTGGTTGTTCCGATTTCGTCTCCCAGCCCCAGAAAAAAAAAAAGAAGGGAAAAAAATACTCAAAGGGGGACCAGCAAACTCAACAAGAACGAAACGGCGGTGAAAGCACAACAAAAAGGAAGCACCGCCGCTAACAGTTTGGTCTTCTTGGTTGTGCACAGCTTCTAAAATCTTCATTCTTCAACTCCGTCATCTAAATCGAGCCTCGGATCCCCCGGCCCGCCCGTCGCAATGGCTTCGCGTCCGCAGAACATTGGCATCAAGGCCATTGAGATCTACTTTCCCAGCCAGGTTGGTTGCGTCCCTTGCATGTGAGCCTGCTAATGACCGGCTGCATTGGCCGAGGAGCTGCTGCTGCCGCCGCTGCCGCTCTCACTCGGCTGCTCAGCTGCCCACCTCTGCTTCCTGCTTCCTGCTGTTTGGTCGCTTCAGATTTCTGTTGCTGGCTGCCCTGGATTTCGCCTCTCCCCCGCCGCCTGCGCCGCCGCCCGCACCAGATTCGATCCGACGTCGCTTGCGCTCGTCCTACCAACAAGCCACGCGTGCCTGGATTTTTTTCTTCCCGTGCGTGCCCCGCCACCCATAGCCGCCGCTTGGCCGCCGGTTTGTGTGGCGGCGGGAGACCTAGTCAGCAGCCAAGAGATGATCGTTTTGTCGGATCGCGGAGCGATCCACCAGCATGTCCTGGAGTGGCCAGCGGCACGTGCAGCAGAGAAGCGAGACAGCATGAAGCAGCAGAAAATAGCAGCAAACAGCAGCAGCAACAGCAACAGCAGCAGCAGCAGCATTCAGGCACCGTTGAGCTTGGTGTAATTGAACCCGCTAACCCATGCGTCACCGCCCTAACCGTTAGTATGTCGAGCAAAGTGAGCTTGAGAAGTTCGATGGCGTCAGCACCGGCAAATACACCATTGGCCTGGGCCAAACCAAGATGAGCTTCTGCGACGATCGCGAAGGTCAGTAGCCGCTCTCTCGCGTCCACGGCCTTGCCCCTTGCCCCGATTCCGCCTCGAAGCAGATGCGCTCACATCGGGCCTGGCGGGCGGCGGCGAGGCGGTATTTTGTGTGCTGTGATGTACTTTTTACGTTGCTGTTGCTGATTCTGGATGCTCGACATAGACATCTACTCTTTCGCCCTGACCGTCACTTCAAACCTGCTCAAGAAGTATGCCATCGACCCCAACTCGATCGGCCGCCTCGAGGTCGGCACCGAGACCATCCTGGACAAGTCTAAGTCGGTCAAGTCGGTTCTGATGCAGCTCTTTGGCGACAACACCAACATCGAGGGCGTCGACACGGTCAACGCCTGCTACGGCGGCACCAACGCCGTCATCAACTCTATCAACTGGGTCGAGGGCTCCGGCTGGGACGGCCGCGACGCCATTGTGGTCGCTGGTGACATCGCTCTGTACGCCAAGGGCAACGCCCGCCCTACCGGCGGTGCCGGCGCCGTTGCCATGCTCATCGGCCCCAACGCCCCCATCGTCTTCGAGCCCGGTCTGCGCGGCAGCTACATGCAGCACGCCTACGACTTCTACAAGCCCGACCTGACGAGCGAGTACCCCTATGTCGACGGCCATTTCTCGCTCAACTGCTACACCAAGGCCCTCGACGGCTCCTACACGGCCTACTCGAAGCGCGAGGCCCTGCAGCAGCAGCAGAAGAACGGCGCCACCAACGGCCATGCCAATGGCAACGGCAACGGCGCCGTCGCCGACAACAAGACGCCGCTCGACCGCTTCGACTACCTGGCCTTCCACGCCCCGACCTGCAAGCTCGTCGCCAAGTCGTACGCCCGCCTGCTGTACCACGACTACCTCGCCAACCCCGACAGCCCCGCATTCGCCGACGTGCCCCCGGAGCTGCGCGACATGGACTACGAGAAGTCGCTGACCGACAAGCTGGTCGAGAAGACCTTCATGGGCCTGACCAAGAAGCGCTTCCAGGAGCGCGTCAACCCCGGCCTCCAGGTCGCCACCTTGTGCGGCAACATGTACTGCGCCAGCGTTTGGGGTGGCCTCTGCTCCCTCATTTCCCACGTCGACAGCGCCTCCCTGCAGGGCAAGCGCATCGGCCTCTTCAGCTACGGCTCGGGCCTGGCATCCAGCTTCTTGTCGCTGCGCGTCAGCGGCAACCCTGAAAAGATGGCCAAGGCCCTCGACATCCCGAACCGCCTCCAGGCCAGGCGCGCCGTTCCCCCGCAGACCTACGATGATGTAAGTTTTTTTTTTTTTTTTTGTGTGTGCAAAGTTGCTATAGCCGGCTCGGTGCTCTAAAGCCGCCCTTTGTTGAGGAGTTGCTAACGCCCGAGCGTCGAACGATAGATGTGCGAGCTCCGGAAGAAGGCCCATCTCCAGAAGGGTTTCAAACCTACCGGCGAGGTCTCGACCATCATCGGAGATACGTACTACCTCGAGGAGGTCGACAGCATGTTCAAGCGGTCATACAGCACCAAGGCCTAAGAAACACCCGCTCCTCTGCCTGCTAAATGAACAGGCAGGCATGGACCGTGTCCCCGCGCGTTGCCGACTTACTGCAGGGGCGGCATGATGCCCCTGTGGTTCGGGCATCCGCGCGTGTCACCCCAGTCCCCGGATCACCACATCGACATCCAGGATGCGTGGGAGGGATGAATACGAGAGGATGAACAGAAATATGACACAATACCCTTGCAGATTTGCGCCTGAAACGGCTCTTCTACCCCGCCATCCTCTCTACTACATAGACTTTGTATGACTTTTCTTGTCGGCTCACATCAAGATCCCCGGAGGACGCTACACGATAGAGTTCATTCCTGTCTGGTATCTTCATTCTGTTTCCTTTGGAGAAGACCGGGACGGTTGCTGTTTTTAATCTGAGCAGAGAGACGGAGCATGGTTCGGAAGCACAGACCGGCACAATGAGGGGGGCTATAGCCCTCCGGACGCTAATTTTGGAGGCCTGGTAGGGGCTTTTGACGTCCTTCTTGCCTCTGACAACTGGCTCGCCGCGGGCGATGATGTATATACTTACCTCCCGCGAGTATGCCGGTTGTCTATTAATTTACGAGAAAGATGCGTTCCTGACAATTGATGGGAGTTGTCAGTCAGAAGGTGTGTGATGAACATTCGCATTTGCTGATGTAAAGCCGGACAGGCTTAATACTGATTTTGGCACGCTGAATTTATATGCAGCCTGTGATGAGATGAGGCCTGCGGGTATTTGTAACATCCACAGCAAGCCTGCTTTTGGAAGCCCCTCTCCCGCACGCTCTGAACTTTGGAGGTTGAGCGGGTTCGCTAGAAAGGCCAATGAACGCGTTGGGAACACTCCCGCGGATTACCTAGCCCGAGACAATGAACGGGCCGGCTCACGATTTGGAATGAAGATGCTTTTTTTTTTTTTTTTTTTTTTTTTAAATACATATTCCCCTGTTAACTAGCACTCATCAGCTGTTCAAGTATTTCGTTTTGGATTTCAAGGGCTTATGCGGGCTATAAAGATAATATCACTCAGCACGGTGTGGCCTTGGGAATACCTAGGTATGTGCATTTTGGACCTTTAAGTGGTTCCGCAATCCCGAAGAGAGATGCCAGAAATATCTTTAGCGGCAGTCACTCTCGCGAGATACGGGAGACCGTTCCGAGAGGAAGGCCAGGTGTTAAAAGCGAGAAGGAGTACAGTGTCGCGCATCTGCTAAACTGTTTTATCTCTTCGGCCCTCGACTGAGGAGTATTGTCAAGCTAATTTTTTTTTTCGGAAGATTGCTGTAATGGAATACAACTATGGCAAAACGCCCAAGTTTCCATATCCATACGATCAAACAAATGCGTGGCAGGAATAAAACCTTGGGCAAGTGGTTCGAAAGTTGATCGCTCCAATCCGACTGCTGCTCGTCGATACGCTTCACTTGAGCTTCACTTGAGCTTCATGACGCCACAACTTCTTTTTCACCTCGCGCACCGCATTCGACGAAGGTTAAACACAAGTTCGTGAAGACCACTGGACGTACGGTCGGGCCACAAGCTTCCGCCAATTGGAAAAGTCTTCAAGCCACCAGAGAATGAAGGTCTTGGCTCGGATCATCAGAGACAGCAACAGTTCGCTCGCTCCTGCCGATTTACCCTGACAGTAGACATCCCAAGCCGTTCGCTGCCACCACCACCCAGTCAGCCCGAGATGGATCCCTGGCTCGAAGCCAACCTGCGGCAGAAGCAGAAGAAAGCGCTCATCAAGGGCACACAAGGAATCGTGCAGAGAGTTCAATGGCTGGTCGAGGAGAAGCACTACATCGAGGAGATCCAAGGAGACCGGCCTCCCCAGCTCCACCACTCGTACGAGACGAAAATCGCAGACGCAGCCGGGAAGATCTACTCAACCTTCCTCCGAGCCCTACACCTCCGCGGCTCGCTCGAGAGACGGCGCCTCGGCGCCGCGACCCAGAAGCCCAAGAGCGCCTACGCCGCAGGCAAGCGGTCGCCCGAGGACCGCTGGAGGGCGCGCAACTACCGCCGCCACGAGACCTTCAAGCGGTCGTCCCGCCTCGAGCGCCTGGCGAACCAGCTCGCCTCCGACCTGGTCCTGGACCCGGAGGCCCGCCGCCGCCGCTCGGCGCTCGACTCGGCGGGGCGCCCCGAGCTGGCGGCACGGCTGCGCGACGTCAAGGCGTCCATGGCCGAGCTCGACGGCGTGCACAGATACCTGGCCTAGGAATCCGGGTTGGCCAAGCACCGCGCCGGGCGGGCTGTATCCAGAAGCCCTTCGGCGCTGTACTGGGCCAAGCGACACGCTTTGGAGCACGGCCGCCAGAGTCTTCTGGGTCGGGCAACCACCGCGGCGGCGACGGCGGCGGAGAGGACCAAGTGCAGCGTGCTCGAGCATCCCGCAAAGAGCGAGCTGGTTCCACAGGTCCTGGCGGGAGTTACGGCGTTCGAGCAGCACGGTCTGGTCCGGGGCCGGTTCAACGGGCGGATACCCACCGAGGCCGAGATGAAGAAGCTGTCTCGCAACACCGCGGCCCCCAATACCACCACCATCACCACCGCCGCCGCAAGCACCACATGCAACCCGAAGAAGCCAGCCGGACCGAGGAACTCCCGGTTATTTGCTGCCATGCTACATGCCTTGGAAAGGCACCGGAGACGCTTGGGACGTCCGAGTACCTTCGCGCAGGGTCGTCGCGAGATCGGGCCACAGTCACATCACGACAAGAAGTCATGTCAAAGCGAAATCTCACACCACGCCAAAGAGAAAAGGCCTGCCTCATACTTGAGCTCGATGCGCCGGAGACTAGCCGCCGAGATGGTTCGAGCTGTCGAAGAGGGGTGGGATCATCGTTCCCAGATCTACAAAGCATTCTACAAAGTCTGGCGCCTGCACGCATCTGGACATACTTTCAGGCAGAGCGCGTCTACGCACAAGAAGGACGGCAGAGTTCCCAAGGAGTCAAAGCCCAGCTCCGACGGGAGCGACCTTTCCGAATCGAAGCCGTGTTAGCGACGAAGGCGGTCGGCATTTTCCACAGGCCTCTCAGCCGCCTCAGAACTTGCAACACTTTAACAGCAAGACGGGTATCGAGTATGTACCTACTGTTTGTTCTGCCATCAGTCGCCGAGTATTTGCTAATCAATTTCTGGAAGATATAATTTCTATTTATATCTGCTGGGGCAAGGCTGGCTCGACCTTGTTCTTCCGGTGGTGCGTTTGAGCATAGTCTGGAGCAGAGATTCTACCGCTTTTTGAAGGAGCTGGACGGGATGATGCGGCCGATTAATCCTAATATGCGTCACCGGACACGCCAACAGCCCGTTAGAGTCCTTTCGGGCGCCGAGCTTTCCATTGGAATATCCTTTTACAGTGTTTTCAGCTGTCGTCATCACGGCTCAGAACCATACAGACCTGGAATTATCTAGCGTTCCGGTCGGGTGCCTGGAAGGATACACCCCAAATTCTTTGCACATTGCCCAGTTTCTAGACATAGTCACGAAAAGGGTCCTGCCGTCTAAAGAAAATCAATCGAAGTGCTGTCGATGCGTGATGAAACGTAAGCAGGGCTTTGGAAACAGCGTGGAGTTTTTGGTGATGATTACTTATACACTCCTGTCTCGCCAAGCTGTACGAGAAGACGCACCCTCACGCCCTGACACCGGTCTTGCCATATGCACCACCGGCGAGCTTCCTCATTTCGAGCGCCCGCTTGTACGGCGGCGCAGTGGGTGGTTGCACCGGATCCAGCGAGACGTGGTCTTCTGGGAGGCGGTACGAGGCGTCCGAGTCGTACGAGGACAAGTCGCCGCAGGCAATAAAAGGGGCGATCCACCTGACATCCTCCCTGGGCTCTGGTGTGAGGTCGTCCAGCTCGACCTCGACGATGCCCCCGTCATCCCCGGGCCCAGGGAGAACGGAAGCGGGACTTGAGCTCCACGCGCCAGAGTTCCAGTCCTGCATCAGCGTCTCGGCCATGATGGGCGCAGAGAGCTGGTTCTGTCGAACCATGCTGGGGAGGCGGTATCCGACTCCCAGGGGCTCGTCCAGGCTGGCCCTGAAGCCGGCGGGCGGGCGGAAGTCGAGGCAGACGATGAAGGCCTCGACGCTGCTGGCCCTGGACGAGCGCGGCTTCGCCACGACGACCGTCTCGAAGAAGATCTTGAGCTGCGCGTACAGCAGGTCCACGTTGCGGCCCCTGAAGATCTTGGCGACGAACTTGCCGCCCGGCTTGAGGACGCAGAGCGCCAGGTTCAGCGCCGCGAACAGCAGCTGCGACTGCACGTAGATGTCGAGGTCGTGCAGGCCCGTCACGTCGGGCGCGCCGTCGCTGAGCACCAGGTCCACCGGGTGCTGCGACGCCTGCTGCCGGCTGGCGGCGTCGTAGTCCGCGTCCAGGGCCTTGAGCAGGAGCGGCACCGTGGCCGGGTGCGTGATGTCGGCACGCAGGGTCACGATGCCGGGGAGCGGGCTGATGGGCTGGAGGTCGATCGACACGATCTTGACGTCGGTCCGCGGCTGCCGTGATGCGTCCGGTCCGTCTGCCGGCTTGCTGTCGTCGTCGCCGCCGCGAGTCCTGGGGTCCTCCTCCTGTTCCTGGTCCTGGTCGCCGAATATGTGGAGCATCTGCCGCCGGAACTTGACGTCGGTGTCCTGCCATGCGGTCCTGCCGAACTTCTCCCCCTTGATCAGGACTCTAGACAGGACCTGCGACCAGCTACCCGGCGCGGCGCACAGGTCGACCACGCGGGTGACATTATCGAACAGGTTGAACTCTGGACCATGTCAGTCGGTGAAAACTTCTAAAAAAAAAGCGCCGTCAACTAAGATAAACGAGGACTGGACCGTGGGCCAACCTTCGTCCAGTTGCAGGAGCTTGAAGGCGCTCCTTGCCCGCCATCCTTGTTCCTTGGCTAGCCGATAGTAGGCGTCGCGTTTGTCTTTTGAGGACTTTCCCATACTTCTGCGGCCGGAGATCACGATAGACGACAGGATGGAGATAGAAAGCCCAAGATTTGACCGCAGTTTTGATTTCCAGTCGCCCTCGCCGTCGTCCTGCTCGAGTCACTCACGTGAAATTTTGGCAGCCCCTCCAAATCCCCACAGCCACAACAGTTCCCTTCAAAAGTGGCGTAGGGCTGATTTAAGGTGTGGTCTGTGCTGCGATCCCGCCATGCTGTGGCTTTTTGCCGTGGTTCTCCGCCAAAATTTTCCATGATCGATCGCGACCACGATTTTCCAGCAAAGCGAATTGGCCGCCCCCACACGGACCGCAGCGCGCCAGCCTACATATCTATTTCCTCTCCTGTCTACAGACAGATCAGACCGTGAAAATGGGGCGAGACGGCGCCAAACAAAAGCGCAAGCTTGACCCGAAGCCGGATGCGTCCCAAAAACGCAGGAGGGTGCTGGCGGCAGTAAAATCGAAGAAGCCCAAGAGAGTAGTGAGAGCTGACGCGCTGCCATGGCGCACGGTTGATATCCCTGAGATGTTTGATGATGCCGAAGGATTCTATGGGCTGGAAGAGGTGGAGGGTGTTGATGTGGTCCGCGAGGATGGGATGATCAAATTTGTGCGAACATTTCCCCTCCAAGCTTGGCTTTCCCTGGCCTTGGAACTGACACTGGGAGAGATAATAGGTCACGGCCGGCCCGACGGTAGACGATGCTGAGGACGAATTTGATGGCTTTGACGACTCTTCCGAGGCTCCTACTCCCGCTCCCGGGGACACGGAGCCTTCAGCCAACACAGGCGAGGAACCAGAGTCGAACGCTGCGGTGGCTGATCCAGTCGGGAAGGGAGGAAAGGAGAAGAAACCCCCCAAAAAGAAGCAGGAGGCCCAGAGGAAGCAGGAAAAACAAAAGCAAGAGAGGCCTAGGAAGCCGGAGCAGTCTGTGTCGGCAGATGAACTGGCTGGTGGTGCCTCCTTTGCCGCGCTAGGCGACATCGAGGAGGAGGATGAAGATGTCGACATGTCCGAATGGGTTCCACTCGGCCTATCAGGAGAGATGCTCTCATCGATAGCGCGACTAAGGTTCTCGAAGCCGACCGCGATCCAGGCCCAAGCCATACCCGAGGTCTTGGCTGGCCACGATGTTATCGGAAAGGCCTCTACCGGGTCTGGGAAAACGCTTGCCTTTGGGATCCCCATCGCCGAGCGCTGGATATCATTGAGTCAAGAAGCTGCGAGCAAAAGCTCCGAGGAAGGGAAGAAGCCGATAGCCTTGGTGCTGTCGCCAACCAGGGAGCTCGCCCACCAACTCACGAACCATCTCAAGGCGCTCTGCAGCGGATTAGGTACTGCCCCATACATCTGCTCCGTCACTGGCGGTCTCTCCGTTCACAAGCAACAAAGACAGCTTGAGAAGGCAGATATTGTCATCGGTACCCCAGGGCGGCTATGGGAGGTTCTCAGTTCAAGCAAGCAGACTGTGGCAGCCTTCCGGCACATCAAGTACCTTGTTGTGGATGAAGCCGATCGTCTGCTATCCGAAGGCCACTTCAAGGACGCAGAGGAAATCATGGGCGCACTGGACAGGGTCGAGACGAAAGAGGATGGGGACGACCAGGGGCCGCCCCCGAGGCAAACCTTGGTCTTCTCTGCGACGTTCAACAGGGGACTGCAGCAGAAGTTGGCTGGAAAAGGCCGGTTCGACCTGAATAGCGAGGCGCAATCTATGGAGTATCTCTTGAAGCGCCTGAAGTTCCGGGAGGAGAAGCCTAAGTTCATCGACGCGAACCCGGTTTCCCAGATGGCTGCGAGGCTCAAGGAAGGCCTTGTCGAGTGCGGCGCGATGGAGAAGGTATGTCTCACAAGGAGCCGCTTCGAATGTTCATTACTGCACATGCTAACACTGCTCTAGGATCTCTACCTTTACTCTCTTCTTTTGATGCACCCGACGCAGCACACACTAGTCTTTACCAACTCTATCAGTTCAGTCCGTCGCCTGACGCCCATGTTGCAGAACCTGACGCTACCCGCACTGGCGCTCCACTCCAAAATGCCCCAAAAGGCCAGGTTACGATCTGTTGAACGCTTCACTGCGGCGAAGCCTGGCACGGCTTCGATTCTGATTGCAACCGACGTTGCCGCGAGAGGTCTTGACATCAAGGGCATCGACGTCGTGATACACTATCACGTCCCCCGCGCTGCTGACGCCTACGTACATCGCTCCGGCCGCACGGCCCGCGCGGAAAACACGGGACTGAGTGTTCTCATCTGCGCTCCCGATGAGGTGACACCCACGCGCCGGCTCGTAGCCAAGGTCCACGCCACAGCAGCGGCAAAGAGCAGGAAGCAGCAGTCTGTGTTCCTCCAGTCGATCGACCTGGACCGGCGGTTAGTCGGCAAGCTCAAAGAGCGCGTGTCGCTGGCAAAGCAGATTGCCGATTCGACGCTGGCCAAAGAGAAGGTCGGCAAGGAGGACGACTGGATGCGGACGGCAGCCGAAGAGCTCGGGGTCGAGTACGACAGCGAGGAGCTCGAGAAGGCCGGCAACTGGAGCGGACGCGGGAGCGGGCGGAAGGCCAAGCAGAAGGAGGCGCGGTCCATGAGCAAGGGAGAAGTGGCGGCGCTCAAGGTGCAGTTGAAGCAGCTGCTGTCCAAGAGGGTCAATACGGGCGTCAGCGAGCGCTACATCGCGAACGGGAACATCGATGTCCACGAGCTGCTGAGCGGTCTCAAGGGTGACTTTTTGGGGAAAGTGGATGGTCTTGGCGTGAGTCCGCTGCTTGTGGATGAGTAAAATTATACATGTCTTGAAGTCGATTCCTGGCGGACGTATATCATGATAGCATAATGCAAAGACGCAAGAAGAAAAGGCTACGTTGAGGAAAGGCTGTCGACAGATCGGGTACCGTGTTTCTCCAACGCCTCCGCAAGCTGCTTGATGTATGCACGACGCGCGGACTCGCCCTCGCCAATATGGCTCTGCAACTTTGCCTTGTAAAGCTCGATCTTCTTGGGCAGGAACTCGAGATGCAAGAGTACGCCCCATAAGCGCGCTCGCTCTTGGTGCAAAACGCATGCTAGGATGCACACGGGTAGGTCTTTAGGGCACTGGACACGGCGAAAGATATCGGCACCGCCAGACACCCCCCACCGAGCATAAGGAAGATCGCCCGCGAGCAACTCAAGGATAAGGGACCTGACCAAACCACATCGAATTCATGCCAAGTGGGCTGCGCGCCTTGATCTCAGAAGAGGTGCTGTCGTGACACTCAGCAGACGAGGAAAAGAGAAACGCAAGCACCTGCTAGATATGATCAACATGTTAAGAGACTGGAGCAGTTGGGCAGCAACCATGGCAAGAAGGAACTGGCAATGCACATAGAAATCCCACAGACATAGATGCTCCCTACAGTTTCCATCAAGGTACAACGGTAACAAGCGGGGATATGTGTATTGCAGAATTTATAGGACACAAAAGCGCATCCGGTAGCAAGGAGAGACCAAACGCAGCTTGTACATGAGCTTGATCCAAGGGCTAGGGAAAAGAGCAACGGACTGTTTAGAGGTAGGAAAGTCCTATAAAGTGACATTTCCGCCAGCACCCTCGAATCTCCGCACAAACGCATGTGGCTTACGAAGGCAAGGGCTAGGTACAACGCTTGTGATATGCTGCATCCAGCGGTGGTGGAAATAGGCGTCGACTTCCTGAATTGCCGGCCTCGAAGGTATCCCGTTCGCACTACGACCAGCCGCTCGCAGATATTGGCCGGGTGCGGAGTACAACAGACTTAAGCAACCCCAACCCTCAAATCTACAACTACACCGCTCAAAGCAACCATAACTACAACTGCAACTACCCAAACCACAATACCCAATCCAAGACAGCCCTGACCAGAAACACGCTCGAGATATCACAATACACTCTACGCACTCCCTATCCGATTCGGCTCGAGACTCGAAAGTAACACGAGGCAGAGTGATGCCTGCCAACCAAGTCAAAGTAGAGAGGTAAGTGTGGCCGCACCAATCAAGCGCGAAATAGATGAGGCGGCTTCAGCCCTCAGAATGGTAGGGACCGTGCTGACTTCAAAAAGCGAACCGGACATCAGATTGACCAGAGGAGCAGGCATCAAGCGAGAGCGATCCGACAGCCCTCCGACGTCAGTGACGAGAAAGAAGCAAAGCAAGGCCACAGGTGATGGCGTAAACGCAGAACGCAGTAAAGTGTTCGAGATGTCGTATGAGGAGTACTGTCGGGCCATAGATCGGGCCCAGGATGTTCTCTCCGCCGCGATGAGCTGCAAGACCGCAGTGAAAGTAAAATTCGACAAGATGGTGGCCACGAACCTGGAGCAAAAGGCGGCTCTCAAGGAGGCCAGAGGCGAGATTGCCAAGCTAGACGCACGGAACCAGGACATGCTGGGCAAGCTGCGAGACGTGACGGAAGTGATGGAGAGCATGTTGGGCCGGCTGGACTACTACACGTCGAAAGCCGTCAAGGATCGAGACGGCACGATTGCCCGGCAGGCTGCCAAACTGGCCGAGAAAGACACGGTCATCGCGACACAGAGCGCGGAGCTGGCTGAGAAGACCGCCGCCATCGCCACCAAGAACGCGACCATCGCTATGAAGAACGAGCAGCTCAACCTGCGTGCAGTGCAGCTGAGGAACCTGGGAGCCCGAGTGGATGAGGATGATGTGGACGACGGTCCGCACGGGGACCGGCAGCGACCCGCCTCCTAACGAGATATTCTAGACCACCTCCTACCAATCGCCAGTGGTGGGCCGGATACGGGGCTAGCCGGCAACTACAACCTAACTTTATCCCCAGGTCAGCCCGGGGTGGTTGCCGGAGGATGGGGCGGGAGGAGAAGACATGATCAATGAAGGCACTGCCTTTTTTGGAGGAGACGACATCCGATACTCAACTACGCAGACAGCAGACAGGAGGCAACATCATTCGATAGCCATAGCGATGAATTAGCCCAGGGCAGATACCCGATCCAGATATCTGCAATCCAGGCCGACTGGAGCTCCCGAAGATTTCATACTTATAAGATCACCGCTGCAAGTTTAACAGTGGAAATTCCAACATCAGATAAGTGAGGGCCCGTTGGTTGCCATACCCGCTGCCCGCTGCTTCAAGTTCACACTTCATTTTGCACACACACAAGGATAAGACAACTTCCGATGTCCTATCCACCCACCTAGGTATTTAACCTGCTGCAATACCCTCCATGCTTCTTCAACGCCACATCGGTAGCTCCACAGCTAAACATTTGAGGATGGTACTGTACGTATGCCCAGGCGCTCGATTCCTCCCCCAGACACCTTTTTCCTGTGTGCTTTTCTTCCCCCTTCTTTGTGTCACTGTGGCAATCGGGCCCTTCGGGAAAAATAGCGTAATCAACGGCGGTGCATCCCGCGAGCTTTCCGGTTAAAACGGCTGTGGTGCTATGGATCCATTATCACCCAGGACCAGATAAATACCTTAAATATGATTCCCTTTTGAGCGCTCTGCCTCGACTTTAGCTGAGAGCACCTAGGTATTTAGTCTGATGTTCCGTGTTTTAAACATGACGTCGGCCCGCGACGGACGAGCGAACGGCTCCACCGGGGGCCGAGCGCGGCATGGGCTTGTGTGATACACCAAACCCCGGCGCACGAGACTGATAACACGCGTCGACCTTCGTGCGGGGGTGAAGAAAGAATATCTGGCTGCTATTTTTTGCCGCCTGATTGGAGTTAATTCCGAGTTGTTCCTGTGTCCGATCGAGATCGGTAGATAGGGAGGGGAAGGAGTGGGACAAAGAACAGGTGAGCAAAAAAGTAGAGCAAGCACAACTAGCACAGACGCTTTTTTTCCCCTTATTGTCTTTCATTTTTCTTCTGAACTTTGAAATCCGAAGCGTTTTATTGATGCAAATGGAAAACGCAGAAACATCGATTTGCGAGGAGACTTTCCCGTGTCTCGACTCGATTCGTCCGTTTATAAATGGTATCATGCTTTCGCCCAAACCCTCCTCCGTCGCGTGTAAAGAAAGAAAAACATTGAAAAAGCAAGGAAACATTACATGTCGACCGGCTTGAAAATTGGGACAAAAATGAGGATGAAAAAAAAGCCAAACAGCTCCGTCAAACCCCCCGGGGGACAAAGTATATATGATATATACAGGCTATCTACCTAGCCAAAGAAGTGAAGCGTTAAAAAGGAAAAGTAAAAAAAATCATCGGGTTGCTCATCCCATCCACAGATGCTGAGAGACTGCGGTGGTCGCGGCGTCGTGTCGGGGAAGGGAAAAACAAAAACATGGGGAGGGCGCCAAGGCGGCCCTTGCGTTGCTGATCCCCAATCTGATGGATGTCCCGCTTTTGTCGCGCGTCGCTTGCTTCGCCGTTGTCCACAACGCCGTTCCCGTCCAGTGAATCCCACGCGATCCTCTAATTATCAACCACGCCCAAATGTCGCTCCATCCCTGGTAAGTAGGCTCGGGAGAGAGAGAGAGAGAGAGAAAAAAAAGAGGGTTTTCTCCAGAAAAGGTGACCCCTCACTGGCCTGATGTGATTTTCAAACTTTTTTTTTTGGTTTAAATTTGAACTTGAGGGCGTGATGACTTAAGAGATCTGGACCACCATGGGGCCGGCCACGATCATGTCGTCCGTCAGCTTGCCGGTCAGCGGGGCAGCGTTGGACAGGGTGACGTAGACGACTCCCTGGAGGTTCTGCGGGATAACGCAGCCGGTGCCGGCGGTGAAGGGCGAGAAGGCGGTGCCGCCAACGACCTGGCCGTTGGTGAAGGCACAGAACTGGCCGGCAGCCCCACCCGCGGCCTGCAGGTTCAGGGTCTGGCCGGCAGCCAGGGCAGAGACCTGGGCGCCCTGGGCCATGGTCAGCGCGGGGAAGGCGGTGATGGCGAGGTTGGAGCCCTCGGGGCACGACTTGATGAAGGGCGCGGCCAGCGAGAAGACCGACTTGGGGCTCAGGGCCGTGTCGAAGGCGCTGGGCGAGGCGGCGAGCTGCGAGGCGACGCGGATGAAGGTCTGGTGGCGGGCTTCGACCGTCAGGATGGAGCCGGCGGTGCTCAGGATGCCCTTGTCGGCGACGAGGGGTGCGGCGCCGAGGTAGGCCGAAACACCAACGCTCTCGAGGACCGAGGCGGTGCCGACCATGCCCTTGGCGTCGGTGAAGCCAAAGTTGTACTCGCAGGCCTGGACGGGCTTGACGCCAGCCTGTGCGATGGCGCCCTGCAGGAGCGAGACGTGGGTCTGCTCGCTCGTGCCGACACCCTGGAGGTCGGTGATCTGCTGCGGCGTCAGGCCGAGGGCCTGGAAGTCCGACTGGGGGAACTTGGCGAAACCCTGCTGGTAGAAGGAGGCCTCGAGCAGCTCCAGGGTCAGGGCAAACTGCAGAATGTCGACGTCCGTCAGACCGGCGGCGGCGGCGGCCTCATTCTGGCGCCTGCTGAGCTCGTACAGCTTCATCTGGCCGGCGGTGAGGCGGGGGCCGGCGGGGAGCGCCGAGGCGACGGCGGCCAGGCCGGCCACGACGAGACCGGCGGTCTTCATGATCGAAGGCATCTTGTAGATTATGTGTGGTTTCTCCTTATCCCTATCCTTTCTCGGTTCCTATTTCCTTCCTTTTGAGACCTCCTGATAACAGTCGGAGGCTTCGAATGAGTGACTTTGTTTCTGGCCAGAGAAGCTATTCAGATGAAGCAGGCCGGCCTGTTTGGTCGAAAGGGGTCGCTAGGTGTTGGAAAAAAGAATTAGGGGTATTATGTGTATAAAAGGGACAGGATTGTGGAAAAGGGAGTGTTGAGCAAAAAAACCGATGATCCCAGTGAAAGCAGACCAGCGCTTTTTTTGGTAAGAAGTGAAGACGTAACGAAGGAGTGCGAGGGGTGAGGAACAAGAAAGAGAGGGAGAGGAAGGCGAGAGGGTGAGGGGAGGAGAGAAGCTTAAAACACCACGATGAGGTTCAGGGAACCGAACGGAGTGGATCCACGAAAAATCGAAAAATAGGCAAGAAAAAAAAAGAGGACCGCCAATCTGAACCCTGCCGGGGCAAATCTCTTCCCGAACCGCGCACGCCCTCTGCGTGAGTGGTGGTTGAGCCTGAGACGGAAGCCCGGATGCAACGAGCTCCCCTCAGAGGAAGGGTCAAGGGAAAAAAGAGGAAACAAGGGGCGCGCGAGGAGCGGCAGGGGTCGATTTAGCTCGTGTGGGGCACTGGCAAATCCCACCCAAGCGGCTACGTTGTTTTCCGGCGACCGGCTTCCCGCACAGCGGGCGCAGAGAAAGGGTTTGAATCGAGACAACAATGCGAGAAGCAATGGCGGGCTCGGAGACGCTTCCATGCGGTGTGGGGGTTGCTGGCTCGTTTGGCGCAGGCATGGAAGCCTCGCGCAGGTCGGCACTTGGGCTTCCAGTACCAACCAACCCTTCGATCAGATGGAGGCGACTCGCGATGGCAGCCGGCCTGATCGGCCTGCCTCCCACGCACAACGGCCCGGATCTTCGTCTGCGGGCTACAAGCTCTGCCAACGGCGGCCATGTCGTGGCCATGGTGAACCGGCCAGATAACCTCTGCCTTCCTAGCCGGCAGGATCGACGCTTCCTTTCAGCCCAGTCCCTCGCTCTCTGTCTCTTTCTCTCAGCCAGTTTGAAGAAAGGCGCCTCGGGTAAGGTAGTGCCCTCTTGGTGACGCGGCTTAGCCGCAGCACCGTCGACAGCACCAAGTGATCCCTTATCTTCTTCAGACGTCGAGCGCCACAGGGAAGGCATTACATAGGATGGGGAACGTGTCGACCGGGGTCGCGTTTTGCCGTGCTGGCGCCGGCGCCTTCGGATGGCAGGGCAGGAACGAGCCCGAGTCTCAACTTGCAGAGCGGGCACAAGCAAAAGCATATGGACGACGCGCCGCCACCCGCCGCCGCCGTCGCCACCAGCCAGCGCCCTGGCCATCCATACCGGCGCAAGCGCCCCGTCCGGATGGAGGAAGGACCCGTTTCGTTTCCCGGGAGGCCGTCTTTAGGCTGGGGCTGCTGCGACAAGGGGGCGGCGGGGATGGGGCCAGCCGCAAGCGATAAAGACGGCGTCGACGACAAAGGACAGGACAGGCGACACGACAAGCTCGCCGGAAGGAAAAAGAGGGGCTCAGAAACCAATTAGAATGCGCGGCATGCAGAATCGTGATGAGATGGAAATGTCGGCAAACAGGGGCGGGTTGGAGAGCTGGACATCCCAGCTTCTTGGGCACCGAAGCTCGAATTTTTTTTTTTTTCTCTCGTTTTGGCTTTGGCTTTGGCTCCAAGGTGAAGGTCCCCACTTCTGCCCCAGGGTCGCAGCCGGGGCAGGGTCGCAGCAAACGCGGGCCCCCCCAGCTTGTTCCATTCCTGGTTGGGATTGGTCCTGTGGGTCAGCGTCGCGTGCGGCTCCAACGGCAGTGGCCAGGGCACCCTCGTCGCGGGCCAGGCTCTGCGACCTCAATCCTGTCTCAGGCTCGTTTCGGGCGGCGGACCGTGTGGCAGCCGAGGCGGCGCGCTCGAGCCTGCGACAGCGATTGGTCGTCCAGCTGGCACCCATCTCCTTTTGTCGGGTGTGCGCCCTCGACAATCTCGGTCCGCCTCGCGCGCCTACGTGGTACAGACTGCAGCCTGCAGCCGGGCATCTGCCTGCATGTTTCGCCGCCCCATGCCGGAGGCCACTGATACGTGCTAGCAAGACAGCCGCAGCCACCGTTGTTTCCCCCCAGCGAACCCCCGCCGGTCCTCTTGCTTGGCACGTCATCTCCCAGTCTGCGTCGAATAGAACGTAGAGCCACACGAGAACCGTTCCGGCTCAGCTTGTTTGATGTGCTCAATGTAGTTTGGCGCACCTCGGGCCCGTCATGCCAAGATTATAGCTTATCTCCATCGATCCTGACGTTGCAAGCATCTGCCCCCGTATCTCATGTCCCATTATGGGGATTTCGGCCAGAAGAATGTAGGCCATCAGCAACAAGCCCCGTAGGCGAGATCACGACCGCTGGAGATTGGAGGGTCGACAGAGCAACCGTCACATCCATCTCGCCCGTCGCCCTTTTTTCCGTTCTATCGACGAGCCTCTCGCAATGACCAGGGTGCAGTGTCACTTGTCATGTTGTAACGCACTGACTTCGGCCCAAGATCTCGCTTGTTCTCTTTGACTGCGGCCGGTGCGTGAAGATGGGGAAACGAGGGCCACAAGAAGAAAAAAAAAAGGGACTAGCGGTCAGGCCCTGCGCCGGCAGCGACAAGCCGCCGCCACAGGATTCAAGGGTTTTTACATGTAACACAAGAAGAGGCACTGAGGTCTCCAAATAGACATAGCAGCAGTATGAATAATAATAATAATAAAAGGGACTAGCGGTGAGTTGGGGCCAGACAGAAGTAGGGGAGCGCAAGCCACATCATGCCGCCGCCTGTAGACGGTTGACCTTGTCATGGTATCTCATGACATCTCTAGACAACTTTCAAGACTTTAGAGAAGCCTGTCGATGAGATGGGTTACAACGTCCCTGCAGATCCGCCGCCTGTATTGCCTGTTTGTACCACGCTCGCTATCGCGCAGCTCGCCAGCATTGGGGTGCCATCTCTTCTCCGTCCCGACGGCCCTCTTGCTCGCTCAGCCCGTGATCGGATTAGGAATCGAGTCCTCGGCAGGGGTGGCTTGCGCGGAAGGATCACCTCGATTCGAGCCGGCCGCATGGATGGAGCGTTGGGCGCCCAAGACGTTTCTGGCAACGGCTGCGTCTTGCGAGCGTCACCGTCTCGTTTCTTCCTCTCTTCACCTCTGCCTGCCCCTTCCCTGCGGGGTGAAAGAACGCAACCCCCTGCTCACTCCGGGCCGCCGACCCTTTCACCCCCAATTTCCTTATCATACACGCTATCCTCCGGCTTTTTGTGTGATGCGCACGCCATGGCTGTTTCTCCCCTCCACTCAATTCGCCATTATCCAATGTTTCGAGGCTGTGCATCCGAGTGTTAAAGTGAACCAAGCCGGGGATCCGCGTGTTTGTCTGCCTAATGGTGAGGCTTGGCGATCGGCTTTTTGCAGGTGAGGTTTCGTCCGTATCGAGATGTGTGCCGAGTGGCTATCTGGGTATGCCTGACCACCCAACTGGATTGGTTAGCGGGATCCTACATACCGTGCTCACACATCTGCGGCCCGGACAGGAAGCCCCCAGTGGCCGCCGTTGCGTGCAACCCACAGTAGTCACCTCGGATGTAACCGAACCGCATGCATGCAGCCGCCGGATGAAAGGGAAGGGAAAGAGCCGCAGATACGGAGGCAGTCAAACTCAAGCTGCGGACAGGGAGGTCGTTTGTTGTCTTCACCGCTATCCACACATGTCTCCCGAGCCTCCCCAGCTCCAGCTGCCCGGCTGCAGATCCGACACCTTGTGGACTCGGTACGCGTTTGTCGCCGTGCATGTTCTGTGCCAGCGCAGAGATCCTGCGCCGCCGCCGTGATTTGCGGGGAAACGCCACGCTCGCGGTTGGAACCTAGATACGTGCCTGGAAGTCAATCCGGCTCCTTACTTTTGGATTCTTAGCTATTATGTCTAGCCTATTTCGGCTTTTCCGAGCATCCGATGGTGTTTTGACACTTGCCACTGTCCCGTCCTTGCGCCTATGCGGTTGGTCCAGTTCCGATTCCAATGCACCCACCACTGCCATAGCGATCGAGAATTCATCTCTCGATCTGCTAAAGCAGCGGGGCTGGAAATGTCTACGGGCCAGACTGTCCGCCTCGTCTCGGTGCGAAGGCGTCCTGGCTCTCCACATACCAGCCATTCTGTTTTCTTAACTTGATTTTCGCACGCTTAAAGGTCTGTCTCCGCTGGTGTCTACTTCCATCAGCTAATGCACCAAACACATACCCTTCGCCAGCAGTTTTTCTATCAAAGCTCATCATTGCTATTGCCTTGCTCTAATACTATGGCTCTCCTCCAAGAACTGGATATGCGGGCATATCAACAAACGGCGAGAGAGACTGAAAGAATACCTCGAGGCCGACGATAACATTCTCACAAACCGTCTGGTCTCGTTCCTGCCAATTTGTTACAGCTTCAAACTGTCTACCAACTTTTTGTATTCCGGCGAAACTCGTTTCCTGAGCCGCCAGAGGGTGTTCCGTTTAGGTAAACCCATGGCATTCCTGCTCGCCGATCCGTGTGTATAACGCCCATCATTTCCTTCGCACCGCGGTTGTGATCTAGCAAATCCCAGCGACAGCAAGGACCGCCATGCTCGGCAAGACAAGGTGGTAGGTGATCGCCGACATCTCACAGGGCGTATGGGTTCAGAGACCGGATGGTCAGGCATCTGCAGAAGATTCAGTTAGAGCCGACGTCTCACATCGAGGTACAATATGGACGCTTCAACTTACGGTGGACTCTTGCTGAGATCCGTCTTAAGGATCACGGGGACCCTCGTCATCTCCGTCACATCCTGGATGTATTCGCCACCCTCCTCCCGCAGCTTGAACAGCTTCAGGTACTTCTCCTTGTTGGACAGGCGAGACTCCGGAGCATCAGTAACCGGCACCTTGGACTCCGACTTGGTGCGATGCAGGGTGCCCATAGCGGATGTCGAATTCCTAGACGGCGAACCCGGGACGCTCTGGGTTGGGCGCTCGGCCAGAGAGGCGCCGGCCATGGCCTCGGTGACGTCCGAGGCGTTATCGTCATCGTCGTCAAAGAGGGCATCCGTATCATCAGTGGGGATGGTGCTAGTCTCGGTCTGCTTGCGGGTAGCCTCCTCCCTCTCCTTCTTAGCACGCTCGGCCTCCTCGGCCTGACGGGCCGCGGCAATCGCGTTGCTGACCCTCTGGGATGCCGCCGCCTTGGGGCGCTCATCCTCGGGCACGTAGGCCGAGCTGGGGACGCCCTTCTCCCAGTACAGCTCCAGCACGCGCTTCTCCTTGCGAAATTCAGCCTTCTTGAGCGGGAGCTGGTCGCAGTGCACGCGCTTCTCGAAGCCCCACTCGGGAATGAGCACGTCGAACGCGGACTCGTACACGCAGATGACGATGCCTTCGCTGATGAGGTCACCGTGTGCCTCCTGCCTGGTCTTGTCCATGCCGCGGCAGGCCTCGATGTGGATGCTCTGCTCCTGGGCGTTCTGTGCCGACTCCTTCTTGGTGTTGCAAGACTCGACCGTCTTGACGAGGTTCTCGAGATCCTCGGTGTACTCTGTCTTGCCGTCCGAGAGAATCGAGTCGAGCTGGCGGTGAACCATGACGTCGGCATACCGCCGGGTCGGGCTGGTAAAGTGAGTGTAGAGCGGCAGGTTCAGTGCGTAGTGCGGCCAAAGCTGCTTGGCGGTCTTGCCGGCAATGAAGTATTTGGCCCTCTGCATCGATTTCAACAACAGCGTCTCCATACCCTTGCGGATATCCTCGTGCTCAACTTTGAACAGGCTGTTCTGAAGAGCACCACTGCTCGAGGTGTCGATCTCGTAGCCAAGCGCCGTCAGGCGCTCACCAATCGTCTGCAGACGACGAGGGTTCGGCGCGCCCTGCCTGCGGAGGAGTGCCTTTTCGGGCAGACCCTCAACGAGACGTTGGGCAATGGCCGCGTTGGTCTTGTGCATGAGCTCTTCAACAAGCTCCGTCGCGGTGGTGGAATCGAAGATGTTGTGCTCCAGGGGGATATTCTCGTCGTCGAGCTGCTTGAAGAGGCGCAGGGGCGAGATGACCTCCCCACCAGCACCCAGACGAGCCTCACGGAATTTTTGGGCGACAGCCTTATGGATGATGGAGAAGGGTTAGCAAATGTGACAAGGCCGACCTCTTAGGGATAAATGCACCGCAATGGGGCTGGGCGACAAGGCAAAACTTACATTCAAGATCTGAACGTCCTTCTGAGGGACAGAATCATGGCTGTACTCCGAATCCGAGAGGGCGGCGTTGATCTCCTTGAGGCTGAGCTTGCCCGCGGGTTTCACGACACTCTTGCCGATCCAAGTATCGCCCTCAGCAACCGCGCCGTTGTGCGGGTTGACTTGGAAGACGACACTGACGGTCAGGCGCTCGTCACCAGGGGTGAGCGAGCAGACCTCCTTCGCCAGCTTGGGTGGCAGAAGAGCGCAGGTCCTGTTGACCAGATGCACAGCAGTGCCACGCTTCTTGGCCTCGCGGTCGACGAGCGAGTTGGGCTTGATGAAGTGCGCCACGTCGGCCACGTGGACGCCAATCTCAATCTTGCCGTCCGGCCTGGTCTTGACATGGACCGCGTTGCCAAGCTCGGTGGAGCCGTCCAGGTCGAGGGTGAATGTCTTCTCGTCCCGGTAGTCCCTCCGCTCAGCGATGGCAGCCTCATCCTCCTTGGCGATAGACCAGTCCTGGAGACCCACGCTGCGCAGCACGGCGTCAGAGAACTCATCGGACGAGAAATTGTTGTCGCGAAGAAGCGCGTCCGTCTCGACCTTCAAGTCGCCCATCTTGCCCAGCTGCTCAACGAGGGTACCGAAGGGATGCAGGGAGGTGATGGGCCAGCGCTTGATGCAAGCCACAAAGATGCGGTCCGCGTAGTCTTGGTGCTTCTCGACGAAGTCCCGCGGGGCCTGCTCGGTCGGGATGGCGATGAGGGGAACGCGCTTGTCGGTAGGCTTGAACCAGACAATCTTGGGTTTCTCCTGGTGCCGGCTGTCCTGGTGCCGGCCGCCGTCCCGGGCAGCACGCTCGGCCTCTTGCTTCTCCTTGGTGGCCTGGCTGCTGGGACGCAGCAGGCCAAGGGTGCCCGAGAACATCTGGCCAGCAACACGCTCGATGACGGCCACAATGTGGCCGGCGTAGAGCGGCTTGGCCTCGTCGCTGATCTCCTCCTCCTCGACCAGCAGGAGACTTTGGCCCTCAACCTCGACATCGTCGTTCTTCTTCTGCGTAGGTCGCTGCCGCAGACTGCCACGGCGACGGATACCACCCTCGCCAGGGGCGCCGTCCTCGCCATTGGCGTTGCTCTGGCTTCCGTTGTTAGTCGAGCCAGAGCGGGTATCAGTGATGTCCTTGCGCTTCTTCTTCTCCTCCTTCTCTCGCTTCTGACCCCACACCTCATCGACATCAAGAAGCTCGACGGCCACCAGGTCGCCTTCCAGAGCGCGGTTACGGTCCTTGCTGCCGCAAATGAAGATATCAGCGTCCAAAAGACCATCCTGGGTCGAGACGTAGGCGTCGCTGCGGTTCTTCTTGTTGACACGGAGAATGCCAGACACGAGCTGCCCATCTCCAAGAAGAGCCGGCAGGGTGGCCTGGGGAAGGTAGGGCGTGAACAGCGTCTTGCGCTGCTGCTGCTGCGGCTGCTGGCCCATCTGAGGGGCGTGTTGGCTGCCCTGCAGCCCAACCATGTGCTGGCCGTTCATCTGCGCGGCCTGGAGCGCCTGAAGCTGCTGGATCTGCAGCGGGGTGAGCTGCTGCTGACCAGCGTACATGCCAGCCATGAGCATCTGGTTGGGCATCTGCACAAGCTGGGGCTGGGCGGGGTACTGGAAAGAGCCAACGGAGCCCGCGCTGATTGAGCCGCGCTGGCGGTGCCCGGGCTGGAAGTCCTGCTGCTGCGACGGTTGCTGACCACCCTGACTGCTCTGGCTGTTGCGCCAGTTGCCGTCGAAGTTGCGCGAGTTTGACCGGGCGTGTCCACCACGGCCACCCTCGCCGGAACCGCCACCGCGACCACCCCCGCGTCCCACAGCCATGCTCTGGCTCCTGCCATGGGAACCGCCGCGGCCACCCCGGGTGGCCTGGCCTTGGGGAGCCTGGTTTTCAGCCGCAGGCTGCGCGGCAGGCTTGCCCTCCTCGTCTTGGGTCTCGGACGAGCCCGAAGCGTTTGGGCCGGGGAACTGGAATCCCGAGGTGGTACGTTTCTGTTGGGCGAGCTCAGCCGCCTTTTTGGCGTCGGCAAGGGCCAGCGAGTGCCTCCGCTGATGGCCGCCCCCGGAGCCGCCGCCACCACGGCCACCGCGACCACCGCCACCGGCGTTGTTCTCGCGGCCCTGCCCCGAGGTGGTCTCAAAATTGAACCCAGCTCCGGCAGCACCCGAGGACGGGGCAGGCGGAGGGCCAACGCCCATGTTGGGAAGCGCCGACTGGTTGCGGCGATGTGAAAGGGCGGGAGCCGCGCCTTGCTGCATGGCAACTTGTTGCTGTTGAAGCTGGCCAGGGAATTGGAATCCGGCCTGCGGGGCCATGGCGGGTTGCAAAGGATTGAAAGCACCGCCAGGCATGGCCTGCCCCGGCTGGATCATGCCCAGGTTGACATATTGTTGGTGTGAGGCTTGAAGAGCCTGCTGCTGCTGTTGCAACAACTCGATCTGCTGCTGGATAGCAAGCTGCTCCACTGCGGCGAGGAAAACGAGGACACGTCAGCACATGAGGCGCCCTTGACTAGGCAGGCTGGCAAGTTGACAGACGGACAGGAGGGAGAACTGTCATGGAACTAGGACAAGCTGATGTAATGGGGAGGGGACGAGCAGGGGAAAAGCGACCGCAGGAGGGGAAAAAAAAATCATAACCGGAATTCACAGGCAGAGAAAGTGCTGGCTGCCTGGCGGAGCAAGGCTGAAATGGACGACGCCAAAAAACGACGATAAGAGAAGATGAATCGCTTACTGTTGGGATTGGCGAACATGCTCATCAACGGCGTCAGCTCCGAAGGGCTACGGCGATGAGCGATGTGCAGCCGGCGGCCAGTAGGCCCAGGAACACCCCCGGCGGGAGGTTGAGTCTGCTGTTGCTGCTCCATGATGACGGGTCAATTGTGAGCAGCACCTGGCAATGCACGTCGAGTGCTCAACGGGAAAGATTTTTCGCCTCTTTTCTCGTGTGGCGATCGGAGTATTTGTTTGCGGCGCGGTCGATGGATGACTTCTTTTTTTCTTGCAGTACGATGCGGTCGGAAGCGGGAGCTTGGAGCTTCGGGTCTGGATATCTGTGGGGTTGTGGGAGCAGGCTGAGGAGCTAGAGCCAGATGTTGGTAGGGGGCCGACAAGACGGCAGAGAGCTGTGGAACAAATGCAGGCGTGGGGTTGGAAGTGGGAAAGGAAGGTAAAAGGAAGGATGCGAACAAGGAAAGGAACGTGTGAGAGGGAGAGACCGGCTGCGTTGGCTGTAGGGATTGAGGAGGGGGTCAGGCACGATGGGGGAGAAGGAGGAGTGCAGGAGGACAGAGGGAGGGGAGAAGAAGAAGAAGAGAAAGACAGAGTCGAGGCCGGCAAAGTTGATGATGTAGGTCTGGCCTTCTCTGCATGCACTGGCTGTTGCCCCAGCTGGTGTGGTCCTTACAGAGCCCCCAGTCGCCCCGAGAGGGCCAAAGGCCTGTGGCCGCCCCACTCGAGCCGCCAAACAGAACGCACTGATCGCTAGCTAGCGGCCCACTACAGAAACCCCTCTGAGGAGAGCGGAGCACACCCCTTGCTGCGATGTGGGAGAATTGACCCCTAGACATGGATTCGACAGCCCAAAGGTTGCAGCCGCTCGTCACAAATGGTGGCACGACCGTCACAATACGAGACCATATTGAGTCCGTCTGCCTGCCCATCTTGTCATCGGAATTTGCCAGCAAATTCTGCGACGGGCGGGTGGCCAAACGCAGACGGACCCCCAGGGCACCATGACGTTGCAGCGACGACAGTCTGGTGCCCCGTCTATTCTTGCATGCCTGGCACGGCCTGCAGGCTGATGGGCTGGTGTTTGGAGCGCCCGAGGGACCCCGAAAGCAGCCCTTTTGGAATTGGTGCTTGCTAAATAAAGTTGACAGCTCGGCCTCCATCCATCCTCCCAGAACACAGCTCGGCCCGTTTTCCAGTGAAGCAGTGCCCCACAGGCCTGCCTGGGAGCAGGCAGCGCAAGTATCCGAACTTTGTTCCCGGGATAAGACCAGCTGCTGCTGCGCAGCAACGCCAACGAATTGGGGTCTGGACCTTGCCGAATCTGTCCTGTGCCGAGCGAGCAAGCCCGTCCCTTGGACCAAGTGCCATCACTCAAATCCGTTTGTTTGTGTCTTGATCTGTGTTATGCCTCGGGCGATGTGTCTTCATCTGAGGGACCTTGGCTACCGTAGCCGGTCGTCCAATCGGAACGGGCAAGTTACGGTTGTAACACCAATTGGGCTATTTTCCGATGGGATTCATCCCGCCACGATCCTTACGAGGCATTCGAAGTACCTACCTAGGTATCTAGGTAGCTACCTACGTACCTGGGTACGTATCTAGGTGCGTACACGTTGCTGACCGCAGATGTGCTCAACCAGTCGGCCGGGACGCTGCAATGAGGTTACTACCTCCGAAAAGTTGTTGGCTGAAAGCTCCAGGGGCCAAACGACAGTCGCTTCAGTGTTAAACCAAAGAAAGAAGATGAGAAAAGCAACAAGAAAAAGGAGATATGATGACAAGAGCACTAGAACAAACTCTGAAGGGTAATACACAACCCACACCGGGAGTAGCGGTACTTCGCTGTCTCCCTGGCTCCTAAACTGCGGGATGTGACTGTGCCCCAGTCTCCATGGCTGGTGGTTAGACTGGGCAAAATGTTTGGAAACAACCAGGCCAGGTCACGTCTCGTTTCATGTCAGAATCTACAGACTCCCACGGCAGCCCCAAACGACCTCCGAGGCCGCTGTGCACGGCTCGCCTAGGCCAGCCCAAGCTTGGCCGCCGAAAACCAGGCCGACCAGCCCCATGCTTGTGTCAGGTGATTGCCTGAATTGGACTGGCCAGGAGCAGCTCAAGGCCAAGCCCCAGCCCGGCGCGCCTCCCCGCACCCGCGCGGTGGCCCCATGCCCCCATGCAGGGTGGCTGACCGCCTGCGTCTAGCGCTGGCAGAAACCAACGGCGCCCCAAGCCCCCATTCGTCGGATTCGGCACGACACAAAGGTCTCCATTGTAAAGCCGTGATTGCCTGTGCCATCCCCAAAGAACCGAGATCTTTCGGGCCCGTCGCGTCGCCGTTTGATTTCCCTTTACAGCTACCAGACGTCGCACGCACACAGACCGCCCGAATGGCTATTCCATAGCCTCTCCGCCCGCCCAGAAACGACGTGCCATCATGGCGAATTCTTCACCACCTGCGGCGCGTATCCCAACGCAGGATACGCGTGCCGTGGATAACCGCATCAGCCATCCCTGGGGTTCGACTATTGATCTGTCCATGGAGGATCTCCGGCTGGAGGATCGGAACACTGAAGAGAGTCATCAGCGCAGCTTAGCACAGGCGAAGCGAGACCACGAAGGACTCCGAAAGACGGCGATCGAGGTCTTGAAGCACTACCATCTTCAGGAAGAACAGCGCCGCGTACAGATCGAACAGCAGCAGCAGGAGGAAAGGTTACGTGCCGAGGCTAGACTCGCCGCTGAGAGGCAAAGGCTGGAGGCTCTCAGGGCCAAGTCTGTTCCGATCCCGCCGCCCCCACCACCGCCGGAGCCGGCACCCCCGGCCAGTGCTCCGAAGCCGGCCGCCCCGGCTCCGCTCACCAACGGCCAACTACCAGAAGCCCAAAGGGCGTCCGCCTCAGCGTCGGCGGACGGTGGAGTGAAGAACACAACGCCCCCCGCAGCTCCAGATCCCCAGAAGCCCCCTGGCGGCACGCTCGACGGGGGCTTTGCGGCGCCGAACCAAGCTCGGCTCGCACAACAGACCTCGACGTCCGCCTCAACGGCGCCACCATCTCTCCCGCCACCACAAGTCAATGGTACACCCACGACAGCACCGAAACCACAGGCGCCGTCGGCGGCTCCGGTAGCCAAACCAGACCGCCATGTTGAAGTTCATAAAAAGCTGAAGCAGCTTCGCGTCTTCGTGGACCAGCAGCGAAAGGTCAATCCGCAGCTCAAGGCTAGGATGGGAGAGATGCGCCGTGAGATTCGGACGTCCGTCGGGCAGCTTGTCGAGGGCGCGCTATCCAACAACAGACAGGCGGTGAGTACACATGCCTCTGTGCCGGCCAGTCTGATCGCGATGTCATGGAACGGCTTCTGAATTACTACTTTCTACAATAGGTCTCCAAAATCACAGCGAGTCTACAAGAAGCTCTCCATGGCCGAGTACCTAGCGAGCTAGTTGACCCAAACGAATTCCTACTGGAGCCTCGAAGTCCAGTCGAAAACGCGGCGAACAACGCACCGCAGCTGCCATCACTCTTCATCTTTCTACTCAATGTCTTCTCCAAATCTGTCATATCTCAGTTCATCAACGAGTGCTCTGCTAAACCCCAGCTGGCAGACGCTGTCGGGACCGTTGTTGCCAAAATATTTTCCGATCCCGAGTTTCAATGGAGGGGTGGCTCTATGATCGACCTGCTCCTAGCCAAATACCGGATGGTCTGTCCTGTTTTGTTCGGCTTCCGTGGCAGCGACAGAACCGAGCAAGGCCGACTACGGGTCGGCTGGCGCAAAGAGGATGGCGCCTGGATACCAGAGCAGATGCACGCCGACCGCATGACGGGCCTAGGCGCGGGATTCGGCGCCATTGCGCTGCGCGACTTCTCCAGGTCTCGAAACCAGAACCCCTTCCCTCCGGCAAGGTACTGGGCTGCGCTGGCCCGGATCGTCAACACCCCGGCCAACGAGATGTCGGACACGCAGTGCCTGGTGCTGAAGGCCATGATCGAGAACTATGAACAGCGATTCATACACTTCTACGGGAATGCCGCAGTCGCGGCTCTGCGGCTCGCCCTGGTCGAATTCCCGGCCAAGGCGCCAAAGATGACGGCTGCTGTTGGAGCGCTCCCGGTGCTCGCCCAGCTACTCAAGGGAGACTATGGCCTCATTCTACAATAGTTGAAGTGGAAAAAAAACGCACCGTTGCAATCCGCGCAAACCAAGCAAGCTGACTGGGTACCGATACCATCTCGGACCTCATTCAGGTGCGATTCGCATGTTAGCAGCTCGGTGCACACAACACGTGGCGTGCTGCCAATAACTTCATGACGGAGGATCAAATGATGGACTCGACAGGGCGGAAACGGAACTTTTGTCACCACCAGGAGCACAAGGCACACGAAAGCTTTGTACAGCACAACCCCCACGATATGCATGATGCGGCGTTTAGATGGCAGGCAAAGACATCTGGATTGATTTCATTTTTGTCGAATCGTTTAATGACTGTTTTTGAATTGTCTATATTTTGGGAACGGAAGACCAATCACGTACCATAGAAGGCCCTGTTGACTTTTACTCTTGTCTCATCCTGAGGTTCTTCTCAGATATTTATTATTGGATACCAACTTGCTCGCTTCCTCATCTCCATATACTGCGTTTGTTACGACGTCTTATTCCAAATGAGCAATTTGCATCGGCCATTCAGCCTCACTCCTACACGGAAGCAAGAGAAACGTCACGCCGTTCGAACCTTGGGACTTTCCGGATTAAGGGGGCATTAATCAGTTGCCGTACCTGCGTCTAAGATATAACTCCATTCCCATATAGACATAGATCAAAAGAAACCGGAAAATCGCTAAGCTGGTAGTACACGCCTGTATATCACAACACGAGCAGCAGAATCAAGAGAAGAATGAGGACGAATATCAGGACGGCGATGCAGAAGCTGCTCCAGCGATCCTCGTTGCGCCTGATGATGTACTGCAGCTTCTGCATGCCCGTCTGCAGGCGGTCACCCACGCGGTCCGCGAGCCCGTCCACCACCTCGAGCATCTCGCGCTGCTCCTCCAGCTCGCGCCCCATGTCGTCGGCCTGCCGGCGCAGGTTGCCGACCGTCTGGAACACGCCCTCGAGGTCCTCCTCCTGGTCGCGCATCATGTGCAGCTGCTGCTGGTGCTCGAACTCGGCGTACGAGTCGCCACCGCCGCCGTCGCCGTCGCCGTCGCCGTCGGGGATGGCGAAGGCGTTGGGGTCCGGCAGGTCCGACGAGCCGACCCGCTGCTTCTTCTTCTTGTTCTTGCCGCCCGCCCCCGCTGCAGCGTCGTCGAGCTTCTTGGCTAACTCGTCACGCATGTCCTCGACCTCGCCGCCGACCTCCTGGACCAGGCGCTTGCGCCGCGTCACCTCGGCGGCGTCGAGGCCGAAGGCGGCCGGGTCCGACTCGGCGGCCTTGATCGACTCGACGAGGTCGGCCAGGTCCTCGGCCAGGGTCGCGAGCGCCGACTCGAGGTCGGACCGTGCCGAGGCCAGCTCCGGCGAGCTCGCCGTCGTCGTCAGCGACCGGATGCGGAGGTAGGAGGCGAAGAGCGGCCGCGCCGAGTTGAGCTGGCTGAGGACATCTCTGTTGATGTTGTCGCGCGCGCGGGACGAGGCAAGGCGATTCTGTCAGCTAGGTGCCTTTGCAGGTGTGGCTGGTGCTGCTGCTAGGCGTGTGGGTAGTCCACTCACTGCTGGACCTGGAGGAACGGGTCCCCCTCGTTAGTTGAGGACATCATCCTGTTGCTTCTCTCCTCGAGTGTGTCGTCATCTGCGCGAGCGCATTTGGTTCGGCGCGGTGGCACGTGATGGCAGCTGGGGCTCGTCTAGATCCAGCCCCTCGGCCTCCGTCTGTTCGTCGGCGGTTCAAGTCGAGGCTGCGTGCGATGAATACGCCTTCATGGGTCATCAGGGGGTTCTTCGGAGGATGTCTGGCCAGAGTCCAAAACAGAGTCCCTGGAGCTCACCCCCGAGTCCCAGTGGATCCGCGGCTGGAGTGACGCTGTCCAGGCGCAGTGGCAGGTCGTCCTAATTGGCTGTGCGACACTGTGTGCCTCGCCCCCAAATAGGAGATGCCCGCGCCACCAGCCAGCAGCACACAGGCGATACAATAGCGGAAAGTTTGAAGTAGCACAGGTGTAGGAGCAGGAAGTGACACGGGGCAAATGAGAAGTAGGGTGGGAAATCCAAGGGAATAAAGAAGAGCTATCAACGAAATGGGTGCATCTTTTCGTTGCGAGCGATGGAGCGTGTTGGCCCTTCAAGTCCCCGTCTTTTGGGGCTGCAGTTCCGCCCTGCCTCGAGCGGGAATGCTCTTTCGGGCCAAGGCCGCACTAGCCGCCGAACCCTACCCTCCTAGATTTGCCTGCGTGGAGCCGGCCCAAAGCCTTCTTGAAACCCCGTTCTTGAAACGTGGTAGCTTCAATTGCTAGGCAAAAAGGTGCCCCCACCTCCCCAACTGCAGCGAGTCGGTATAAGAGAGCAAGGGCCCTCCCCCACCGACCATTGCCGGTTCTTCTTCAAACCTCTCTTTCTCCGACCAGAGAGAGACGAAACGAGAGACCGCAGAAACAAGCGAAACAGTCACCATGTTCAACCCCCGGCGGTTCTTCGTGACCACGGCCCTCGTTGTGGCGCTGGCCGTCATCTGCTTCTCGCAGACGGTGGCCGCGGCCAAGGGCCCCAAGATCACCGCCAAGGTCTACTTCGACATCGAGCACGATGACAAGCCCATCGGCCGTATCGTCATGGGCCTGTACGGCAAGACAGTCCCCAAGACCGTCGAGAACTTCCGCCAGCTGGCCCTCAAGCCCAAGGGCGAGGGCTACGAGGGCTCCACCTTCCACCGTGTGATCAAGGACTTCATGATCCAGGGCGGCGACTTCACCAAGGGCGATGGCACCGGCGGAAAGTCGAGTGAGTAGCGCTAATGCCATTTTCCGAACGCGGCCTCGGGTGGCTGCTGCTCGATCGCATCAATTGCAACTCCAGCGGCTTCCTGATCTCAGATTTCCCCCGCCTGGGCTTTGGATCCGCTGCGATTGGTGGCAGTGCAATCGGAGCAGGTTTACTGACACCGCTTGTTTTCTCTTGTGCAGTCTATGGCGACCGCTTCGAGGACGAGAACTTCAAGCTCAAGCACAGCAAGAAGGGCCTTCTCTCCATGGCCAACGCTGGCAAGGACACCAACGGCTCGCAGTTCTTCATCACCACCGCCATCACCTCGTAAGCACATCTCTCCACCCCGCTTCTTGTTCGCCGAACTCGCAGTCCTCGCCGGCCCGTCGCCATGTACTAACTGTCGTTTCTCACTCCCTCACAGGTGGCTGGACGGCCGTCACGTCGTCTTCGGCGAGGTCCTCGAGGGCTACGACGTCGTCGAGAAGATCGAGAACGTCGACAAGGAGCCCGGCGACAAGCCCAAGAAGACGGTCAGGATCGCCAAGAGCGGAGAGCTTGAGGTTCCCGAAGAAGGTATTCACGTGGAGCTGTAATCTCTCCTCTGCACAGACCTGCCTGCCTTTTTGCCCTGCCTTCCACCGGCTCGCCGTGCAACACACGGGTTTTAGTCATATATCCGCCTTTTTTGATTTCTGTCTTGCTGCTAGGCTGGAACCGAACTAGAGGATATGTAGACTGGGCACACAGAGAAAACATGACGAGGAACATGAGGAACAGAAGAAAAAAAATAGTAGCTTGAATCTTTCCGGCCGTTCTCGGTTTTTACTGATTCTGCGGCTTTTTTCTACTTGTAGAATATGGCCACGCCGAATGGGCGGCCGGGTTCAACAGCGAGGCCCAGGACAACAAGGCCCCCTCCAAGTCGGCCCACCACGATGCTGCCAAGGCCAATGCCGGCGGTCCCGCCGCCTGGACAGTCCTGCAGAAGGCCTTCTTCTTCGGCGTCATCCTCTCGGCCGTTGCCTACTACGTGCGCTGGACCAAGACCAGGGACTCGAAGCTCCCATCCTACGAGAGGCACCTGGCCTAAACCTGGCAGTTGTTGTAGCTCTTTTCTCCATCTCAGCACCGACAAAGACGACAGCAGCGGGCCGTGGCTGGCCATGCGCGCAAGATTTTCATATAGTTGTCCCCGTTGCTGGAAATTTATTTCGTCATCTTTCCAGGATCTATCCTGGTCGCATCTTCATTTCACAAATGTGAGACCGAATAAGTTTGCGATGCGTGATGGTAGTGTGTCTTCGGCCAATAGTCTGCGTAAGAACCTTCAAGTTGCCCAGCGGAAGACAAGTCGCGGGGATCACGTGCCAAGTATAAATTTGCCGTTGGCTGCGGGGAGGAACGTGGAAGAAAATTGATTGAGAACGCTGGACCGGAGAAGCGCGCATGCAACACCGGTAGTCGACCAAACTTGACTGGATAAAATCACCAAAGATCAATAGGTTTCCGAGAGGAAGTTAATACACTCGCGGGAAAAGATCGAGTGAGAAAAAAAAAACATCATGAAGATCCTGAGCCTCAACTTCCTCACCTGCGCGGTGAAGACATGCCGAGCGTCGTCAAACTCCTTCCCCCTACACCCCAAGGACGCCGAGCTGGTGCAAGACGATGTGGAGCTCAACGCTCAGCTCCTAGTCAACATCCTGCCGAGGATCGACTGGCCTGCGCTTTGCACTACCGCGATCGAGGTAAGCAGGGAGGGAAAGAAAAGGAGGGGAAAAGATGGCATTCCAATCAAGACGAACAACCCACTAACCTTGATGCTAGCTCGGATTTCCTGCGCTCCCATCGCAGCCGCCGACGGCAGACCAGCTCAAGGCGGATGAGAAGATGCTCAACGACCTGCACAACCTACTCATCCAGACCCAGATAAACCAGGGAAAGCTGGTGTGCTCCAACTGCAACCACGAGTACGCCATCCGCGAGGGAATAGCGAACTTCCTGCTCCCCAGCCATCTCGTCTGAGCTGAAAGGACGGACTAGTGTCTGCGTCCTGGGAATATTGCGTATTTGGCTTTCTTTTGGAGTTCTGGTTTTGTTTTATGAGGGAGGGAAATAAAGAACGGACATCACCGGCTAATAGGTGAACTCACACGCGTGTCACATATCGCTCAGGGAGCAAGAGAGAACAAACTGCGGACAGTAGAGGTACATGGCGCCTTGATACACGATGGCAATTTAACGATACCCATACAACGAAATCACTCGAAATGGCGAGCAGAATTACCGACCGAACTGATCGCTTGTGCTCTGAATATGCACAGATCAAAAAAACCTGTAACTCCCTATCCAAACTGTCCCAGTGACGTACACCCTCCAGGGGAAACTGCCCCGGAAACAAAGAGAAAGAAATCGGCGTCCCCAGCATCCAACTTCAGTTATGCTTCTTCTGCGCTGCGGGGCCCATGTCCTTCTCGAAGGCACCGTACGGCACCTGCAGGCTGCCAAGCGCTAGGACGGCGACATAAAGAATCGAGACAATGATGATCATCGCGACGAATCCCATGAACACACCTAGCTCTAGTTAGTTTCAAAGAAGACACCTTGGGATTTAAGATATGCGACGCGTCTGTGGAAGTGACTTACCAGGCGTGAAGAACTGGTACTTCTGGAACAGGCCCGTAGGAACCGGGCGGTGCGTCGAGTTGCCACCCGCCGCCCTCGCGAGAATAAGGGGCGGGACCGACTGCCGCCTCAGCTCCATGTGCACCGGCTCTGCGAATTCGGCCTCGTAGGGCTTGAACTTGTTCGGGTTGGAGAAGTAGATGGCCGTGTAGTCGCCCTCGCCCTCGGCATTGTCTAGGATCTTGCCGAGTTCTTGGTCTGTCGGGGCGATTTCCTTGTTAGCTAATCACCCGACCTCGAAATTGTCCGTCCCGAGCTGCGAAGGACGTCCGTCCATGCGAGGCGCCCACTTACCGTTCTCCTCCAGGACTGCGGCCCTCTCATCTGCGCCCCGCGACGAAGGGAGCTCCCTTAGAGTGTGCTCGACGACGCGGGCCTGCTTCCCCTTCTGCAGGCAGGCGGCCTGGATGTGCCGGCTGAAATCGTCGAACGTGAGGCTGCCGATAACCTCGGAGACCGAAAGGCGAGCCAGCGGGGCGTTGCGGAGCAGGTTCGGGGCGCGTTGGCACTTGATGTCCTCAGAGGTGCACCGCAGATCCGAGGCGTGCACGTTCGGCTGCGAGATGAGCAGGTATCGGCTCGTCGGGCAAGCGTCGAGCATGGCCTTGGCCGAGCGGAGGACCTGCGAGCTGCTCTGCAGCTGGTTGCTGTTGACGAAGGAAGGCCTTTCGATGCTATTAGAAAACCGGGCGCGGTTGGGTTAGCCATTCTGTGTGGTAGCTCTCCGGCGAAGGGCGCGTCCGAAGCATCCCGAGCAATGCCGGGTTAGGAGCGGACATACTCGACGGTCGACATAAAAACAAAGGGAGACGAGTCGGAAAATGCGCGCGCCGACGACGCAAGCGCCAGAATACTGGCACCTAATGAGAGATGCATTTGAATTGTGCCACAGGAAAGAAACGGGTTGTTGGGCGATGATAGCGTGGCGACCTTAAGCTGCGTCGTGTTCGCGGTCGATGTCAGTGTCGTTGACCTGGGATTCGGTCTCAGCACAAGCTGCGGATGACTGTGGCGTCATTGGGGAGCGCGGACGAGAAACTGGTGTTCAAGCCACATTGGCATGGCCGCAAGCCTCACGCTGTGTCTGCTGCTGCACGGGAGTCTGGGATGGATTCCGACAAATTTGATTTGAGTTCATCTAAATTCACTCGCGTTAAGTAACGTTCCCTCTTGCCGCCGTCTGCCTGTATTCTGATGTATTAGAATTACGATGAGAACATGCCGGCGTGCGCCTGCAGGCGCGTACAAAATCCAGATACGGTAGCGGAGCTTCCCTTTCGCTGTAGACCATCCAAGCAGGGGTGTTAGCGTGGAGAGCAAAAAGTTTGGCGGGGCCTCTCGACAGGCTCGGCGACAGCACAGAAACCTCATCAGCGCGATTCGGACTCTGAAGGGAGGAATACTGCCATCCACCAGGCCGCCTCCTTTATTCCATTATAAAACCTCCAATATGTTCGCCCAACCCCGGCCGAAAAAGCCCCTGTTGGTTCCATCCAAGAAGCGCAAGGCTGCCCCCAGCATCGAGGAGATATCTTTCGACAACACCGCGCGCGCCGACTATCTCACGGGGTTCCACAAGCGCAAGCAGGAGAGGATAAAAAAGGCACAGGAAATCGCGGCCGAGAAGGCGCGCAAAGAAAAGATCGCGCTGAGGAAACAGGTACGGGCAGATTGCTTCTGATCTTCTGGGGGGGCGCCCGCCTCAGAATGACTGCCTTCAGTGAGCTGACCAAATATCACACGGCGAACAGATCAGAGAGGAACGCAAGAAAGATATCGAAAATCATGTCCAGCAGGTGAATGCCCTTCTGCGTGAAGCACAAAGGGCCGGTCATCATGGCGACTCCTCTGAAGACGAGTCCGACAACGAGTGGGGTGGATTCGCCGACCCTCCGCCACCTCTCGAGCCCGTGAGCTTCGAGGAGGAGTATATCGACGAGGACAAGTTTACCACAGTCACTATCGAGTCGGTGAACGTGGACAGAGACGGGCTACACAAGCCAGAAGCCGGCAACGACTCAAGCGATGAAGAGGACGAGGATGGGACGCAGACGAATAGAGAAACCAAGGCGAGCAAACAGGCCGCGAAGCCCAAGGATCAGCAACGTCCAAAAAAGAAAAAGAAGAAGTTCCGCTACGAGTCAAAGCTAGAGAGGCGAGCGACGGAGCGAAATCAAAGGGCCAAGAAGCTCGCCGCTAGATCATGAGAACCAGACACATGGATAGCGCAACCTCAAGCGCCACTGTCAAGGCCCATATCTCGTAACCTGCTCTAGGGAATATGCTTGCGCTAAATCGCCGTGCGATGTAGATCTTGGCGATGACAAGGCTTCCCAGACACCAAACAGTGTATTAGTTGACGTCTTAATCCTACGTACAGGAAAAGAGGTCGGTGAATAAAGGTCGCATAACGGCCCGCGCAATCCACTTGATGGCTCGAAGACAAATATCTGCAACGAATCGCGCAATGCAGATGTGTTTGTTGCTCGATTCGGTTTTGTGAGGGCGTGTAGAAATCAGGGGGGCAAAGCGATACATGAACCAGGAAAGCTTCCACCACCGACTCGCACAACAAATGCCTCCTATCTGCCTACCCCAGCATCCAGGTGGGCAGGCCGGTTTTCGAAAGGGAATCTAGATATTTCCGACCTCGGCCAGCAGGTCCTCCAGCTCCTTCTGAGTCTTGGCGTACTTCTGGGCCATCTCCTCGTATTTGGTCTCCCAGCTGTCCCTCTCGGACTCGAGGGCCTGGACTTTGCGCTCGAAGTGGCCGGCTTTAACGTCGGTTTGACGAAGCCTAGAGGGGAACAAACCAATGTTAGTAGTGTGGCGGAGAGGGAGTAAAGAGATACGGTGAAGGGTCAGAGAACGCAAACTCACTTCTCGTTAGTCTCCCTGAGCGTCTTGTCTGCCTCCTCGGCCTCCTCCTCCAGCAACTGCAGCCTGCGAGTGAGGCTCTCGTTCTGCGTACCTGCCGTTTGGTTGTCGTCGTTCATCTTCTTCAGGTTCTTCAGAGCCTCTTCGACCTTCTCAACCTCGGCTTCGAGGACACCGTTCTTGTGCTGCAGCGAGGTTATCTCTTGCTCCTTGCTGAGGTTCTCCTGCTCGAGAACCTTCACCTTGGCCTGGAGCTCCTCCACCTTGGCGTTGGACTCGTCGGCCTCCAGCCGGAGCTGGTTCACTTTCTGTCGCCGTGGCAAACGCACGTGGGTAACGCACGATGATCAGTGGTCAGCAGCGCTGCTTTCTTTGACGCGCGCATCGCCGGGAGCTGCGTCGTGTTGCGGGAAGCTTCGGTGACATCCACGATGGCGAGTGGGGTTCGGTCGAGGGGGGCGGGCAGCCGTCAGAGCGACCCATCACGACGTCGAACTTACCTCCTTGATACGGTCCATGGCGGGCGGGCTTCGAAAGTGACGTCGGGACGTGTGGAAGAGGTGTGCGATAACGAGAGGTTTCCTGGGCAGCTTGGTTTCCGGCTTTAGCTTTGTGGGATGCGATGGCAGCTAAAAAGAGGACGGTTTGGATGTGAGGTGAGACCGGGAAGACCTCGTGAAATTGGCACCTGCCCCTCCAGACCCTTCCAGAGACGCATGCGTGCAGTGGCTTGCCAGGGAGGCCCACCTTAATGCTGAGCCGGAAAGTGCACCAGTGGTGGGGTGGCGGCTGCGACCAGCCGGACGGCCTGCGGTTTCAGCGAAATCTGGGTCGTTGCCCTGTCAACGCTAGCCGACAATGGGCCCCTAGTCAACATCGTCCAAAATTACATGCACCGAGCTCCCCTCGGCTCGGAGAACCAAAGAACCAAATCGTCCAACACGAAAGTCTAGTTGTCACAAGACGCGTTCCCGCTGGATGTCCAGGTATTGGTTCCTTGGTGCAGGAAATTTCGATCAGTTTTTTCCATGATTTCGCTTGGCTTCTCCTGAGATCAGATCTGGTGACACCTGCCAGTCGATTTCAGCGTTCACATCTCAACATTCGCGCCCCCCAACCCGAGAAACCGCCACACCTGAGACCTCTCGGAGAGAAAGAGTATCAGTAGCCATGGCCAACGTTCTCGCCGCTCGCGATCAAGAGAATCTGGCCTTCAGTCGCCAGACTGTAGCAGCAGCTAAGAGCCATGCGACCATGTCTGGTCAACTTACAGCCAAGACACCAGGCGCACTCTACCCCAAAACGCCTCTGAAGGTGCCTCTGAACGATGAGAACACAACAACAGTCTTTGGCAAAGGGATGATTGGGAATCAATCAAAGCATGGCAATGAGAACATCCGGACTGTGGGGAAGGGCAAGGCGGTTCTGGCGACACCACTCGGTATGTTCACTCACACTAGGCGCAGGTCTCTCGTATGCACGCAATGCGGAGCTGACGGCAGGAGTACAGAGCCACGCACAGGAAGAGCGCCACTCGGCAACAAAACAACAAACGCCAAGGCAAGGACCGGGCAGCTCCAGGGTGTGAAGAGCATCGTCAAGGAGTTCGAAAAGAGCCAGCCTCCTGCTACCGTCTCTCGTCGGCCTAGGGCAAGATCGCCCAAGACGGAATCCGCCAAGCTCGACATTCACACCGATGTTGTCGACGCTCTAGCCGAGCCAGAGATCGAGTATGCGCCTCCGAAACCCAAGGACCTCCCATACGAGTCAGATGTGTTCCCGGATGGCGTCTTGACTTTCGAGGGCCTCAAGCCAGAAAACCGTCTCAAGGGCTTCTACAGCTACTATCACGACCCCGTCGATGCCAATGGCGTGTCTCGGAAGGAGAAACAGTTCGCCGAGGCGCAAAAGAGAGCTCTCGAGGAGTCGGAGGCACGCATCAGGAAGGACCTGGATGAGTTCGACTGGTCCATCGTCGATGTGCCTGGTTCTCGATCCAAGAGGATCGGCGGCGCAAGCGTAGGCTCCGAGACCGCCATCTCGGCCGTCAAGACCACGCGCATTCCTCCGAGAGCGCCGTCAGCCGCGGCGTCTCGAGCTGCGGCCCAGTCTCTCGGCATCGCTCCCAGGACGGCGATAGCTCCGAAGGTGGGCACGGGAAGGACACTTGTCAAGTCGAGCAAACCAGCTGCCTTTGGCTTGCCGATCAGGAAAGCCCCGCCGCCTCTGTCCATTGGACCACGGATGACACCTGCCGAGGCGGCACTGCCGGTTTCAAGGACCACTCTGGGCTACACCAAGGGCCGCACAGCGTCATCTATGCTCAAGAACCGCCCCGACAGAATCATGGGTCCTTCTCCTCCCCCAGCGCCGTCGAGCTCGTCAAATGTCGGGCCTGCTCCGCGCTCCGGGCTGGTGCGCTCAGCAAGCACCGCTTCGACCGCCTCGGATTCGACCATCACGCCGGCGAGGTTCGCGCAGAGCCAGGCCAGGAAGGAGATGGACGACGAGCGACGCCTTGAGTTTCTGTCTATCTTCGAGAAAGAGGAGGATGATGACGGGGATCTGGGAGGTTCTGTCAATTTTAACCTGGACGACGGCATGGATGACGATTTCAAGCTGACGGTGGACTTCTAGGATGCGCCCTAGAATGTATTTCCCTTTTGTGGTCTGTTCAGTATAGAATGTATCTAATGACCCTGGCCTTGGTTATTTTTGGACCAGTTCGGTCGTGCCGGTTCTTAGTTTTCATGCGACGGCGCGCCTTTACTTGGGTGTTCTAGGGTTTGGGTTTTGCTTTTGGTTCGTTGCTGTAAACTGAGTTCGTGGCCACTCCTCTTTTTTCGACCATGAGAGTTATCATTCCTTGTAATCGATTGCTCGACTTACCACAAACTGCCCCTCTGAGCAAGAAAAAAAAATCCATATTAAGACACTCCTTTTGGTTCTCTCGGTAGCATTGTTGTTGATGACTGTCTTCCAGTTGATAAAGGGGTGATGGCTAAATGGCCAATCATTTCGATCTTGGGCCATGCGCATGCCTTGTGGGGCTGACTGGCATTGAGTATCAGAGCGGGCGGTCTCATTCCAATCAGCATTGAGATTGCGAAGAGATTTGAGATGCATGCGGCCATCAAAGAGAATGCTCCAGGTTTCAAGAAGCCTCCCTTCTCCTTACTGCAACCCTCCCACACTCCTGTTTGCTGTCCCGCATGCCCCATTACAGCCCAGTGCATCCTCCCTAGACATGGACCAGACAGGTTCGAGCCTTCTGCCGCTTCATATTGTCCTTATTCAAGTTATTGACTTGCAGCTACGCACCTAATTCAGACCCATTCTCTGCCTCCGTGACAATAGGACCCAGAAGCACGGCCAATTGTTGCGGGGAAATAAATTACATAATCAACGAACCGGCAGACCGACCCAAGGTGATGGGCCCAGGCTGGAAGGCGGTGGGTTACCCAGGGCCCCAGTGGAAAAGCCTGCCCAGCCACAGCCATTGTAGGCGGCAGCTGAGTAGCCGCTGAATGCACGACCCCATTGGAGGAGGCAACAGACACCTGAACACGCTCCATGGGGCCGACACGAAATTTAAGTTAGCCCAGCGTGTGGATCCACCCGCCGACGCCATTACGCCAGTGCAGTGCCGCCATCCCTGATGACCACTTTTTCCGACATCAACTTCGCCATTCTCAATCTGCATCCTGCCAGCGCAACCCGCGACGCCGCCTCGACGACCAGGTGCTCGTTCAAGCAAACCCCGGCAATCTTGTCGCAGCGCCTCGCAGACCCTATTTCCGGCCTCATTGGCCTCCGTCTACCCCTTTCGTCACTTTGCCGTCACCTCTGGCTCAGCCGCCCACGCAGGGCGTCTTCTCTGCATCTTCGCTCGCATCCCAAGTCCCGTGCCGCAGCTTGGAGCCGACAGCGCTCGTCTGTCGCGTGGCCCCAGCCCAGCAGCCATTCCGCGCGCACACCCGCCTGTCCTTGCAGCAACAACGTCGCCCCGATTCCGCGCTCCTCCTTTGGCACACATGTTTGCGCTGTCGTAGCATCCGCGACGCGAATACGATGGTTGGTCGACGGTGGTTGTGGCTGACGAGATAATTTTCACGATGCCTCCGCCCCCGGGGGCGAGCTTCACCGCATGCTTCCCTGCCGCGCCCAAGGCCGTCCGCGATAGGGCATTGGAGCGAGAGAGGGCCAGGAAGCGGCCGGCTGACCCCCCGTCCACACCTGCTATCTCACGTCCCAGTCCCCTCGGCGGTGACTGCCAGCCCGCCGAGGACACCGCCCTGGCCTTGTGCAGCTCCACGGCGCCTCCATTGCGCGGCAGTGAGCCCGCGTCCGACACGCCACGCCCCTACGTGGATGACAACGAGTCCATCCCCGGCGACATTCTCAACGCCGTTGGCTCGGCGAGCTCCCACGCGAGCACTACCTCGTCCATCTTCAGCTCGTCGGCGCCCCACCACAGCGCCATGGCGCCCTCCAAGAGCTCAAGCAGCCATGTCACCCCGCTCACGAACCTCGGGTCGCCGTCCTACTCGGTCGCCTCTTGCCCTTCACGGCCACTGGCCTCAACGCCGCTCGGCCCCGACAAGGTCGAGGGGCCGCCCTCGTCGACCCCGACCGCCTCCGCGCCCAACGGCGCCCTGCCAGATGCAGACCCGCCGTCCTTTGACGCCGCCGCCGTCGAGCGCATTCCTGCCCGCGACACGACTCGCCCCGTGATGGGCAGCATGTGCACATATGACCCCCTGCTCGACAAGTCCGTGCCGTCCGACAAGAAGAAGTCTTCCAAGCCCATATATGAAGATTTCGGCATCGTACGTATACCGATAACTATACTATACCTGCCACTGGAGGAGGGGCGTCATGTGTCTTGTGGAGCTGATGGCTAATATCTTTGAATGAAAATAGAAAGACAATGACGTCCCTCCTCCGGATCCACGCCTGGCCAAAGGCGGTCGGCTCAATTATATCAATGTCGACTTCCGCAAAAACCCCAAGGCACGCCTGCGCCACGCGCCCTACAACGTGCCCCCCTATCCCTACGACCCCAAGACCGCCATTGGCCCCGGACCGCCCACCCAGGTCGTCGTCATGGGCTTTAATCCCCTGATCTCCTTCTCCAAGGTCGTCGCTGTCTTTGCCTCGTGTGGCGACATCGCCGAGAGCTCCAACAAGATGCACCCCGAGACTGGGAGCTATCTGGGCTTTGCCACGTTTCGCTACAAGGACTCCCAGCCGAACCGATCTCGCCCGCATTCGATCTCGGCCATTGATGCCGCCAAGCGCGCCGTCACGCGCATGAATGGGATGCGCATTGAGGCTAGCCAAGTCCGGGTCGAATACGACCCGGACGGGAGGAAGAGCGGTCGCATGATGGAGGATGTCCTAAGGAAGGACAAAGAAAAGTCGCTTGCAAGCCAGGCCAAGATCCCCACTGCGCCGAGGAATCCTGGAGCCGTTACGAGGGCACCGCCAACTGCTCCCAAAGGGCCAGCCGCATTCCGCCAGACTCTACCATCACCCATGCTGCCGTCGCCCAAGTTTCCCATTGATGTTCTGCGCCCGGGCCCCAGGCCTGTGATTGTCGCGCCCATCGGCAGTGTTCGCCATCAGGCGCAGATGCAAGTCTCGACGGCGATCCATGCGCAGCCCTTCATATTCATACCCCACAGCTCTGTCCCGGCGTCGGACCTGACCATACCGCATATGATGAGACGGCTGAAGTCGTATGACATCCACGAGATATTATACCTTGAAAAAACTGGGTATTATATCATCTTTCTCGAGAAGAATCGCGACGTCGCTGCGAGGTGCTATTACGCCACAGATGGTCGGCGTCTCTTCGACTATACGATGGTCATGACGTACTACCCCAATGGCTACCAGTCACCCCCAGTCTCTAAGCAAACCAGCCAGCCCTCGGTGGCGCCGATGCAGAAAGCCCAGGAGACTAGGAAGCGCAGCCTCTCGCCCGAGCGGAGGGCGCTGCCCCTAGAAACCCGGCCACCGCCCAGGGACGACCGGGATCGGCGGCGCCGGGACGAGGATGCAGACCTGGAGGAGGAAAAGAGGCAACGAGCCAAAGATTTCGACCCCTCCGTCGAAGCCGCCAGGGTCATGAAGACGGAGATAATCGGGCATCTGATGAGGCATCTCCGCGCCAAGATAGCGATGCCGGCCTTGGTCACGTATCTGGATCCCGCGAACCACGTGGCGAAGCGTCGCAAGCTGAATCTGGAGGAACCGCTCGACGCCGAGGTGCCTAGCATCGTGCTAGACAGCGGCGACGACAGGTCTACCGCCTCGACCCCGAATGCTCGCGCAGACCCGATAGAGAGCCGGACGGGGAAGCCAACCCGTCTGAATGTCGCCGCTCTCCCTCGAATCCGCAAGATCAAAAATGCAGGCCTGGCCGAGAGGAGACCAGGCTTCGTCGACCCCTTTGAGCGTCGTCGGCCGGCTCGTGTGCGCAACGCATTCCGTTCTCTGCACTACCGTCTCAAGGCGGATAGTGATAACGAGTCTGAGGATGAAGATCTAGACATGCGCACAGCCCATGTTGAAGACACCGAGGAACCAGAGTCCAGACCTCGCAGCCGGATGAGCACCGATGAGGATGCGATCCAGGACGAGCTGGGGTCATGGAGTCGACAGGAAGAGGACTCTATGACTGAGGCTAGCTTTGCGGTGAACGACTCGGCGCTGCTGACCACAAAGAAGAGGAAACTCGAGCTTCCAATAGAGACTGCCATCAAGCGTCAGAAGAAGAGCGACGAGGAGCTGTTCGGCGTGACGATCGACAAGATCGAGACCGAGCTTTCCATTCAACGCGAGCCGGTCGTCGAAGATATTGTCATCGAAGATGCGGATGCCGCGGCCAGGGACGAAACAGAAACCTCGCGCATGCCGACCCCGGCTCCTGACGCAAAGAGCAAGAAGAAGGCCCCTAAAACCAAGAAGAAGACAAAGAAGCAGATCTTTGAGGAGCGGGAGGCCTTGAAAGCCGAGGCCCTCAGGATCGCGCAGCAAAAGGTGTTTGAAGAAGAGGCTCTGCAGCAGTCTGAGAAGGCCGAGGAGACCGAGACCACCCCAGAACCACCGGCGGTGGAGCAGACTGAGCAAACAAAGCAGCCCAGTACGACGGAGGTGTCGGAGAGGCTGGGACTGGACCCCGAGCTTTATCCAGAAGAACTGGTTTCTGCTTTCGTGCTGCCGCCCAACTTCGAGCTGGACATTACGTCGCTGGATGCCTTGGCCCTTGGCGTGAAGGACCGTCCCGATCTCACGAGACTCAGGCGGAGGTTCCCAGTTGGCAGCATTGGTGATCCGGAGTTCTGGCTCTGGAGGCGAGACCGAATCACGAGGCTCAATGTCGATCCCACCGTGGATGGTCCCAAGCAGCCCAAGATCGAGGGCTACTACGTACCGAACCCGACCGGATCAGCGCGCACCGAAGGTGTCAAGAAGATTCTCAACTCGGAGAAGTCAAAGTACCTGCCGCATCACATCAAAGTGAAGAAGGCGCGCGAGGAACGACAGGCCAGGGCGATCAACGCACCAAGCAAGACCCTGACGGTTGTCAAGGTGCCCGACGAGAATAACATTTCGAGAGGCACCTCGCGTGCCAATCGGGCGAATCACCGGCGCGTGATTGCCGAGATCAACGACCAGAAGAAGACGCTTGGCCAGGACTCTGACGTGCTGCGGTTCAACCAGCTTAGAAAGCGGAAGAAGCCTGTCAAGTTTGCACGGTCCGCGATCCACAACTGGGGACTGTACGCCATGGAAAACATTCCAAAGGATGACATGATCATCGAGTATGTCGGCGAGGAGGTACGGCCGTCCGTGGCTAAGGTCCGCGAGGCGCGATACCTCAAGAGCGGCATTGGCAGCACGTACCTGTTCCGGATAGATGATGAGGCAGTTATCGATGCGACCAAGAAGGGCGGCATCGCACGCTTCATCAACCACAGCTGCATGCCGAACTGCACAGCCAAGATCATCAAGGTCGAAGGCAGCAAGCGTATTGTCATATATGCTCTGAGAGACATTGGTCAAAGTAAGTCCCTGATGCTGTTCGCATCCCCAGCTCGACCAAGCCTTTCGTGTCGAACACGATCAGCTGCTAACATTAACTTCCCCTTGTCCACAGACGAGGAGCTCACATACGACTACAAGTTTGAGCCCGAGGAAGATGAGAAGGATCGGGTGGCGTGCCTTTGCGGAACCACGGCCTGCAAGGGGTTCCTCAACTAAGCCCTTCGCCCGACCCTCTTGCCCAACCTCGAATGCCCGACTTTGCCGTCGTCGGGAGCGCTCTCCGCTTCACCTCTCTTACAATACGCGTCTCGGCCGCTCCGAACATGTTCATCCACCATGCTTTCTCTTTACTACCTCTACCCTTTGTTGGTCTCGCATTTACCGTCTTCATAGCCCGCGGCGTTGGAGGCGCGGATCCTCGGTTTTTTTTCTTCGTCTTTTTTCCCCCCTTGGTATGTCCAGCTCGCCATGGTGGCGCTTTGGTTCAGCGCCTTCAACACGCGCTGGGCTATATACCGAGGCATCGCCCATGATTTGTCTTTGGTCTCTTTTATCAATTATTTCAGCCTCACTTCCCATACACTCGAGGCGGGTGGTGTCCTCTCTCTTTGAATTTCACTGGCACTCTCATGCACTTCAGGACCGAGGGTTAAAGGCTGCTCAGCTCTGCTTTTCCCATTTGGGCGTCCTCCCATCAAAGCTTCTTTTGCGGCCTCTCTCAGATTCTGCTAATGCCTAATTCGTGGAGGCTGGAGGCCTTGGTGGGGTGTATTGGACTTCTACCTGCGTCTTCGATCAAGATACCACCGCACATCGTATTTTCTCTGCCGCAATGTTTTCACTCTCGACGGTTGGCAGCGGGGAAACTTTTGACTCCTTGCCCTAGGGATTTCGTGGGTACGCCTGCGTGTGCCCTGCGAGAGCATACCACTCGCCGCCCTCCCATTGGTCTGTGGTCTCTTTCCTTCTCATTGTTCTACCGCCCTATATTCCCCCCCCCCTTTTTTTTTCCGCAGGAAAGCGCTTTTGGTTGATGGGACACATCCTATTCTTGGGTTTCAGGCGCATCTGGGCACTGTCATCTTGACAGGGCGGTTTGAGGTTACACCATAGAAAGCAGGAGGCCTTTTCTTTTTTCTTTACCCTTCAACACTGGAAAGAGGCTACCGCGAGACGGCACAATCCCTAAATGGTCCCCTGGTGCAGGCGTGCTGGGCCTCGGTTTGCTTTTTTTTTTTTTTGGTCGTCCGTACCCAAGTAGACGACACGTTTTTTCCTAATATGTTTTTGTATATAGTCTCGAAGGGGCATTCCAGCCTCGTCGGAACCAACGGCCTCAGAAAGGGTGGACCATGGGACGCAAAAAAGTCAGGGGAAATTTCGGCAGGGTGACGGGCGCGATGGTGCCGCTGGCTCAGGTCCTTTCATATTTGTTGCGCGATATACATCCGTGCTGTGAGAGGAGGGCTACGCCTGCTGAATCCATGGTACGGCGTGCCAGCTTCCCGCCGCTAGTCCCAGTCAAAAATGAGAGAGATTTGCCTTCACCTTTTTCTCCTGCTACCCTTTGGCTTCTACCACTAGCGTCCTCCTCCAGAACCAATCAGACGGGTACCAAGTGAGAGCGATTATCGGCCTTGAAGAACCCCACGGGCTACCTCTGAGCAGAAAGAAGCAAGGCATTTCACCACATTTCCTGAGGGTTTGTCGCGCTGGAGAAACCGTCAGCTCCGATGTCGCGGGGCTTCATCTCCACATGGGGGAAGGGAATTGAACTCTTGGCGACCGTCCCACCTACCTAGGTAGGTCCCGGGGGAGAAGCATTCTGTTAGGCGTACTTTATCAAAAAGATGCTGCGACTGTTTGCTGGCGGCGGGCGGGCGACCAATGGGACGTCGGGGATAAGGGAGCCGCCACGAACAAAAAAGATGGATGGGACAATCGAAAGTTGAGATCTGTGATGCAACGCAGGCTTTTGCCGCGATGCTTTCCCGCACCAAGCGGATGGGCTCGATGGGGCCCTGCCGTCTTGTAGGGTTGCAGTGAGAAACCGGGGGCTTTTGTTTTTTTTTTCCTGCTCGGCTTCTCGGAGTTCACTGGCTGGATGGGCTCGTAAGTACGTCAGAGCCGACATCCGAAGCACACGACACCTGCAGGCAAATCCAAATGCGGCCTCACCTCCTCGCTTAGGGGTCCTGCGCATCTCACGTCTGGTCCGTATATGGCAGCTTGGCTTTGGGGGTTCAATCGCCATGATTGCAATTGTCACAGATTCATCTCAGTCAGCCCGCAACCACCCATCTGCCCACCCATCATGACGCAGTTGGCTGCCTAGGTCGCAGGCAGTCTCCAGGTCTTTCTCTTCATGTCCGGCACCGGAGACGGGACACGCGAGGCTCGAGGAGCTCACTAGTTTGCCCTGGTTGCTGGGCTAGGCGGATGGGGTGCGCGATTTCTGTGGGGATCGGCCCAGCTTAGTGAGGCCTGAGTTATTTTGCGTAGATAGCTAGCTGGCAGATGAGTGGAAGCGCGATGATCCCACAATGCCCTACCATCCCTCCCAGTCCTGGCAGTGGCGGACCTTCAGTGGATGGACCGACATGCCGTTTCCGTCTGGACTGACCCCCACTGCGTGCCCAGCCTCCCTCCCCGAACTCCCCGCCAATTTCGCTCGGTTTAGCCGCGCCGCGGTCGCTCCGTCCGCAGAAGGGGTGCCAAGGGAGAGGTCGTGCCAGAAGACGCGGCGAACGAGCGAGCGAGCGGCCAAGATGGGAGGGGTCTCGGGATACGGGGACGAGGCATGGTAGAAGCGCGCATATCTGCTTTTGCCTGCTCTGCCGTCTTGCACGTCTATAAAGGGACCACCTCCTCTCTCTCCTGGACGTCTGCTTCTCTTCCTCCATCGCCTCCTTTGCCTCTGTACCATTGTATTTCCTACGATTTGATATCCAGCCACTCGTCTGCCGGCTGTTGTATACCCACTGCTTTGAACCCTGTATAGCTACCCGTAGCCCAATAGCTTGTCTCGATCCATCTAGGCCATACTTCTGAGGCGGCATCCGCCCATACACACCACCATAATGCCTGTCCTGCCGTCCGAGCCCGAGTTTGAGCAGGCTTACAATGGTGAGTGACATTCGGGGATTAGCCGGGCGGTTTCGATCGGCCACTACAAGGGGAAAAAAAAAGAGAACGCGGAGCAAGCCTAACACGCCGAGACAGAGCTGGCCAGCACGCTCGAGAACAGCAGCCTGTTCGACAAGCAGCCCGAGCTGCGCACGGCACTCAAGGTCGTCTCCATTCCCGAGCGCGTGATCCAGTTCCGGGTCGTGTGGACCGACGACTCGGGCGCGCTCCAGGTCAACCGCGGGTACCGGGTGCAGTTCAACTCTGCGCTGGGCCCATACAAGGGCGGGCTGCGCCTGCACCCGTCGGTCAACCTCTCGATCCTCAAGTTCCTCGGCTTCGAGCAGATCTTCAAGAACGCGCTCACGGGCCTGCAGATGGGCGGCGGCAAGGGCGGCGCCGACTTCGACCCCAAGGGCAAGTCGGACGCCGAGATCCGCCGCTTCTGCGAGGCCTTCATGGCCGAGCTCAGCAAGCACATCGGCGCCCTGACCGACGTGCCCGCGGGCGACATTGGCGTCGGCGGCAGGGAGATCGGCTTCATGTTTGGCGCGTACCGCCGCCTGCGGAACAAGTTCGAGGGCGTCCTCACAGGGAAGGGGCTCGACTGGGGCGGCAGCCTCATCCGTCCCGGTACGTTGGGGAGTTTCTCCTATCCTCCATCTCACTTTTTTTTTTTTTTTTGGCCATTTAGTCCGCCGGAAGAGTGTGAAAGAGGACGTAACTGACACGAATCGACAGAGGCGACGGGCTACGGCCTCGTCTACTACGTCACCCACATGCTCGAGTACGCGGGCCAGGGCGGCTGGGCGGGCAAGCGCGTGGCCATCTCGGGCTCGGGCAACGTGGCGCAGTACGCGGCGCTCAAGGCCATGGAGCTGGGCGGCACCGTCGTGTCGCTCTCGGACTCGCAGGGCGCGCTGGTCGCGCAGGGCGACAAGGGCGTCACGCGCGCCGACGTCGAGGCCGTCATGGCCCTCAAGGAGCGGCGCCGGCCGCTGTCGGAGCTCCCCGGGTGTGGCCGCGGCAGCAGCGGGCACCACTTGAACGGCCACGGTGCTAACGGGCACTCTAACGGACACGCCAATGGCAACGGAGTCAACGGCAACGGCCACAGCAGCAACGGCGTCGAGGACAAGGAGCAGGAAAAAGAGCAAGAGCCCAGGCGGCTCATGTACATCCCCAACGCGCGACCCTGGGCCCACGTCGGGCGCGTGGACGTGGCGTTGCCGTGCGCGACGCAGAACGAGGTCAGTGGCGACGAGGCCGAGGCGCTCGTGGCGGCCGGCGTGCGCTTCGTGGCCGAGGGCTCCAACATGGGCTGCGAGCAGGCCGCCATCGACGTCTTCGAGGCCAACCGGAGGAGCAACGGGGCGTCCGGCGCCGCCGTCTGGTACGCGCCCGGCAAGGCTGCCAACTGCGGCGGCGTCGCCGTGTCTGGGCTCGAGATGGGGCAGAACAGCTCGGTAAGGAAGGCACCCATTCCGTGCTGGGTTGGGCTGGCCAGGCAAGGCAAGGCAAGGCTGTAACGGATGCCTAATACTAACCTCTATTTCGCCTCAAAAATCAGCGTCTGGCTTGGTCCTCGGAAAAGGTCGACAAGGAGCTCAAGTCCATCATGGAGAACGCGTTCCGGATTGGCCTCAATACGGCAAAGGAGTACGTCCCAGCCCGGGAGGGCGAGCTGCCCAGCCTGGTCGCCGGCAGCAACATTGCCGGCTTCGTCAAGGTCGCCGCCGCCATGCATGATCAGGGAGATTGGTGGTGAGGTTTTCCGTGTGCTTCTTTCTTGGTCCAGGTATTTTCATTGGTTCGGGCATCGGCGTTCGTGAGTCTTGCGGGAGCCATTAGTGGTTGCAGGTCCACCGGGTTGCTTTGGTTTGTCATTGGTTACCTCGTGTTTCGGTTGGATTGCGTCGAGGCTTCTCTTTGGCTCTCTGTCTCTTTAGCCTAGGTGCGGGTAGATGCGAAGATAGGTAGGTACCGACATATGCTGGGTAGGTAAGTTTATTCCATCCGTCGAATCGGCATACAACGTAGCCTGCTCGACCTCAACCCACGCGTGACAGACGCCCCTCTTGGCTTGGAAACGAACCCGAGCGGACCCCTCCCCAATGCGGATACATTATGGCATGCCGACTGCAGGTTGACGAAGGATGAAGCGCCGGACGTGCATTAGCCCGAGCGGCAAGCTAAGGCGCAGGTCCGTCGCAGTATGTAAGAGCTTCACCGATATCAAGAGAGCACCTGGTTGGTGCACAGGGAGGCACTAATGCAAGCCATTGGGGGTGCGTCAAAGGCTGTGCCAGGATGGCTCGTTTCGCGGACAGTCCCTCCCTTGATCCCCCTTGTCAGGCGATCATCATCTGGCGCGACTAGCGCCGAGGAGCTAGAGCGTGCTGGGTAGAACAAGCCGAATATACGAAGCCTCGTCCGAGGTGGCTTATGGCTCTTGTCCCCATGATCACGGTGGTGGCTGTTGGCCGGCAAAGACGGGATTTCATCTTCGTCCGGTCTGACAGACACACCAAAGATGTCCCCTAAAAATATCCGCACACACGTACACGCGCCACGGAGTGTCGCACAAAGTGTCGACCAGGTCAGTGACAGAAAGGGGCATCCCTCCGATGAGGTCAGAGGAGGGAGCCAAGGAGCCCACGCACGGTTGCACATGCGGGTGCCGTATGCCAAGGTACCTTCGGGTGCATACGTGGTTGCATTCCATGCACACCCTCAGGCCGTCGGACACTCCACGACGGCGCCACGCCTAGAATGCAACCTACATGCAGAGGACTTCGCATAGCATACGTAATTGGGATGCTGTTGGGGAAGGAAATACCGGTGAATGCATCTCGGCCACCTTCCAGACGCCACGGCAGGGGTGTGCAGAGGGGAACTGATACGGAACGGGGCAACACAAAAAGGAAGACACAGAAGGGTTCCCGACATGGTGTGGGACCATCTGGCTGATGGCGCGAGAGGCGGTTGCCTGCTGCCGCTGCTGCTGCTGCTGCTGCATGCACCTGGCGGACTGGGTCGCTGGCCTGCCTCCTTCAGCAAGGCATACTGACCGAACTCCAGAGAGCGTTTCGGTGCATGCTGCATGCGCAGAATGCCTTTCGAAGCCAGACTACGGCGGGCTCCCGTGTTTAGTGCGTACTCTCGCCATCCTGCCGGGATCCTCGGCACGTACTTGCTACCCCGCGACCTCGGGGGGAATGCGGCCGGGGCTGTGTCGTCTTGTGCACACTGTCAGATCCCGACGTTGCTCAGCGTCGCGGGCGACGGCGCTGGCCTTGTCGGGTGGCAGGTTTGACATAGATAGCGCGAGCGGTCGAGTCGCCTGTGTCGCCCGTGTCGCCCGCAGGCTGGGTGATATATTTGGGCCCCGGTGCGACGTCGAGAACTATTCTTTCCCCTGACACAGCATCGAGTGCTTGGTGTCATCTGCCAGGGGCAGCAGGTTGAGACACCCTCCCGTCCTTCGAGAAAGTGCTTGTGAAACCTTGTCAGCCTTACCAGCGGAAGCGGAGAAAATAAGATAAAAAAAAAAAAATCAGACAAAGCGACAGAAAAAAGAAAAAACTGGCCCGTCGTCTGACCTCAGCCGGAGCAATCTCTCGTCGGGTCCCAAACAGTCGGCCGCGGTTTGCGCTGCAAATTTGGGAGGATTCGATGATGACGAGTGGGGAGCGTGTTCGTCTATCTGTCCGGCCCACTCGCTGATGAGGGCGGTGGTCGCCGATCCAATGAGCATCTCCAGCCCCAGATCCCAATGTTGCGGCCAGAAAAAGGTGGGTCCGAGGCCAGGAGGATGCAATGTCGCGCACGCACAGAAGGGCAGGCAGTTCGAATTGAGATTGCAAACTGTGGACTGCGGCTGGTCATATTTGATCACGATCGCATTTTTAGGTTTGGGGCCAGCCGCTGCTTTCTCCACACCCACCAGATTGGTCGACTGGAGCCTGGGGGAGCCTGAGGTGTAGAATGGCTTTGCTCGCTTGAGGGCCAATGACGGCCCAGCTGGAGGCCGGTGATTACTCTGGAGCCACCTGGACTTTGCAGCCTATGGGACGGCCGTCAGCGCGAGAATGTGGAGGCGGGAGTGCCTCGGCGAGTTTCTGGTTTTGGCATCCAGGGAGATGGATTTTTTTTGTCTGCCTGTTTGCCGAGGACGAGAATGCCTCTCTGTCACTCTGCGGATCCCCAAGGCTGGTTGCCCGGGCTGAATGGCTGGCTGGCTGATCCTACGGCGGCGGCGGCACAGGGAGTCACGTCGAGAGTCGGGTGCTGTACCTAGGTAATATATCGGCGGTCTACAACGCTGGCCAACGGCGCAGTTGACGGGATATTGACGCCATCCAAGTCGCTTCCGTCAACGGTGGCCGACGGCGCCCACATGGTAGCCCGCCGCTCCCCGTGGCTTTGGGGCGCGACTTCCCGCTGTCTGCTGGCCCCAGTGGCCGTTCCGTGCTCCTTCCGTCTGGTTGAAATGGCATCCGTGCTCAAGCGGACGAGCGGGAAGGCGAAGCCCAGAAAGAAGCATCTCATCTCAGCGACCAGTGCCACGGCCCCAGTAGGATTCCTGCCGCCAGGAGACGGTGGGGCAGAGCACCTGGGCCCCTGCCGCCACAGGGTAAATGGGCCAATGGTGGCCGCCATCACCACCACCGATCCCTTGCTGCTGCATCCTTTCAGCTCGCCTCGTGCTCTGCCACGGCCGCCATCCCAGCCGCCCTCTTTCGCACAGTCCCCTCTTCGCTCGGGGTCAGGCACTCGCAGACCCTACCCTACCGAGCACCGTCCTGGACGACCGCAGGCACCGTCCATCTTATCGGCCCTAGCCCGCGCCTCGCTCCTTTTGGAAACCACCCCCCGGTTCGAGTCTGGCACGGAACCCAACGAGGCAGCATGGGCCGCGGTTCTGCGCTATTGGAGGGGGGTTGCACTCGACTTCAGCCTCCCGGCAGGGGACCACCCCTCCTCCACGCCCTTCCTACCCGACCACATGGCTCCTCGTCTGCGAACGATGCGCAACAAGGCAACTGTCTGTCGCGCACCCACCATGACATGATTGCCGGGGTGAGGGAGTGAGCCTCCGCTGGAGTTGATATCCACAACACCCAGGGGCAGGGCACTTTTGCCAAGTCGCAGTCTGGGGAGGCCGTCTTAGTCTTACTCCCTCGAAAGGGAGGGTAGTTGACAGTTTATCACCCAGCGGGGAAAGTGGCCACATCCTCACCGGCACCCATCCTGGAGATACAAAGAGGCACGACCGGCCCCGGGGCCCCCTGAGAGTCGGGATGGTCTCACCGGCCCTCCTTCTTCTTCCCCCGGCCTTTTTCACCATCCCCTCCGCCATCCCGCAAACCCTGCAACGGCTGGGTTATACTGTCTCATCCATAGCACCCGATCGTTCTCGCGGACCCCGTATCCGGCGAGAGCTTGTACGCGCAGCCGTGGCCCAGCTTGCGCTCCTCGGAGCAGAGCTGAGCTCCCGAGATAGAATTTGGTGTGTTGCACTGCGTGATTTAGCGAGCAGCACGGCGTCTCGTCGACGCCCTCGCTGGCACTCGCACGAGAGAAACAAGCCCCAGCCCCGAAGAGGGGCCTTAGCCTGCCCGACATGGCTCCCTTTGTCGACCACCTACATATGACGCCCGCCGTCGCCGGGAGCAGCAAGGTAGACGGCGATGGGAACGACATCGGCTTCACCCGCTCTCACTTGCAACCAAACGGCAGCAAGATGATCGTCACAATCGGCGGCGCTCCGCCGACCCCTGGCACGGAATTTGCCATTTCACCACCCCAAACCCCCCTGCCATCTCCCCCAGCGTCTAGAGCTAGACAGGCCTCTGTCGAGGATGACTACGAGTCCCCCAAGCCTTCGGGCTCCCATGTCGTGTTCCAGGAGCCGGACCCGCTGACCCCTGTCGCGACCTCTCCGAATTCCCGTGTCGGGTCTCACCCCATCAGGCCGGCCGGGATCCACGACTCGGAGCCGGGCGGCCCCAGATCGCGGGCACACGCCAAAGTTCACAGCTACGCCGACGGTGCGGCACGCCACGCTTCGGGCGCCTTCCCACGCATATCACGGCACTTGGAGCTGCTGCGCTCGAGCTACGACGTCGTGGTCATCGGCTCCGGGTACGGTGGCGGCATCGCTGCCTCGCGCATGGCCAGGGCTGGCGAGTCTGTATGCCTGCTCGAGAGGGGCCGAGAGCGCTGGCCCGGCGAGTATCCGACGGGAGCCCGTGACGCCCTGAGCCAGCTGCACTTCAGCGGCGAGTTTGCGCCTCACCAGCTTCCGGGAAAGATGGTCGACGGCGGCGACCCTACCGGCATGTACCATCTCATCTTCGGCCGAGGCCAGAACGCCGTCGTGGGCAACGGCCTCGGCGGCACGAGCTTGATCAACGCAAACGTCTTCCTGCCTGCCGACCAAGACACCATGTCGTTGAACGCATGGCCGCCCGAGCTGCAGGTCAGGGGCGCCCTGGACAAGTACTACAAGCGCGTCGAAGACGTGCTGGAGCCCGAGCAGTACCCCGAAGACTGGCCGGAGCTCCCCAAGGCCAAGCTGCTGGAGAAGCAGGCAGAGATACTTCGGAGGGAGGAGCCGGGCCTCAGAAACTCGACGTTCTATCGCGTGCGTCAGACGACGCGCTTCCGCAACGGACCCAACAGCTGCGGAGTCGAAATGTCGCCCTCGGCCCTGAGCGGACAGGATGCCACCGGCCTCAACGACGGCTCCAAGACGACGACCCTCGTCACCTACCTTGCCGACGCCTGGAACTGGGGCGCCGAGATGTTCTGCGAGTGCGAGGTGCGCCACATCGAGAAGGTGACGGACGCGCGCGGTGGCTACATCATCCATTTCGCCTGGCACGGCCGCAACCGCGGCCTCTTCAAGTCCAACCTCCACGGAGACCTCATGTGGGTGCACGCCAAGCGCGCCGTCTTCCTGGGAGCCGGCGCCATCGGCACCACCGAGATCCTGCTCCGCAGCCGCGCCATGGGTCTGTCGATGAGCGACGAGGTCGGCCAGAACATGAGCGGCAACGGCGACATCCTCGCCTTCGGCTACAACACGGACGAGAAGGTCAACTCGGTCGGCCGCAGACACCCCGACCCTTACAACCCCGTCGGGCCCTGCATCACCTCGGTCATCGACAACCGCGACGGCCATGAGAACCCCCTCGACGGCTACGTGATCGAGGAGGGGACCGTGCCCCGCGCGCTTGCCCACATGTTCCAGGCCATGCTGGACTTTATGCCGGGCCGACAATGCCCCGACGACGATACCGTCGTCGACCGGACGCAGGCCGCCCTGGCCCGCTGGGGCAGTCGGCTCCTCGGCCCCTACTTCCGCAAGGGCGCCGTCGAGCGGACGCAGGTGTACCTCATCATGTCGCACGACAGCAACCAGGCCGTCCTGTCGCTCAAAGACGACCGCCCCGTGCTCGAGTTTCTCGGCGTCGGTCGCAGCCACCACGTCCAGGAGCTCAACCGCATTCTGGCCAAGGCGACCAAGGCTGTCGGGGGCACACTTGTGCAGAACCCCTTTTTCGCCCTGATGGGTCAGCAGCAGGTGACAGTCCATCCTATCGGGTAAGTCCACACCGACACCATGTTGTGCCACGTTCCCCAGATGGAATACCCCAGCCCAATCTCTTGTCTTGTGTTTCTCCTTCCCTCCTATTTCCCGTACACTCCACTTCTCCCTCATTTATTTTTGGAACCTTCTCTGTTTTCTTTTCCTCCTCATGGTCCCTGTCGTGCAACATACTGACCTGGTCCGCCCGGTGACCCCTGCAGTGGTGCAAGCATGGCCCGAGATGGCACCGGCGCCACCGGTGTGACGAACCACAAGGGCGAGGTCTTTAGCGGGAACGGCGATGAGACACACAAAGGCTTGATCGTGACGGACGGAGCTCTGGTCCCGATTGCGCTGGGCGTCAACCCGTTTGCAACCATCGCGGCGCTCGCTGAGCGGTGCGTCGAGGAGTACGCCAAGGACAATAACCTCGTGATCAGCGACAAGAAGAACGGGATTCTTGACCTTTTTGGCGAGCCCGAGCACCAGCCGAGAGCCGTCCCCCACGACCTCTCAGAGCTCAAGTTTGCGCAGAAGCGGAAAGGCCAACAGATGCCCCGCGCCCTCACGCTTGATGAGCGCAGGGAGGTGGAGAAAACGGCGAAGGCCATCAACAAGGCGCAGGCCATGCGGGCCGGCGGGTTCGGCTTCACCGAGGTCATGTGCGGATATGTACACGGTGACCCCAAGATGACGGAGGACCGGCGAGAGACGTATGAGCTTGCGTGCCGCACGGCCAAGTCCCGGTGCGAGAGCGCCCGCTTCTTCCTCAGCGTGCAGGCCTTCAACACCAAGGACATGCTGTCTGCCCCAGACGGGCGCGCCATGCTCACGGGCACCTTTGTCTGTCCCGCCGTCCCCGGCTCGCCCTTCATGGTGCAGCGCGGCAGCTTCGGCCTCTTCACCATGGACCGCAAGGCGCCCGGAACGCGCAACCTGACGTACGACTTCGACATGGTGGGCGTCGACGGCAACACGCTGCACTTCCACGGCTACAAGGTGGTCGACTCGTCGGTTGCGCTGTCGCCCAAGAAGTTCTGGCGGGCGACCACGACGCTCTACGTGACCATCACCAAGAAGGACCATCCGTCGCACGTCGACAAGGCCGAGCACGAGGCGTGGCGCCACTGCACCGTCGTGGGCAAGGGCATCATGTACGTCCAGCCCCAGGACTTCCGCGCCGAGGTCAAGACCATGAAGCCTACGGGCCTGTCGGTGTTCCGCCGGGCCACGAGCGCGGCTAGCTTCATGACCTTCTTTGCCCGCAAGTCGCTCTCGCTGTTCCTGGCTCCTCTCACTCCTCTGCAGTACCCGAGCCAGAGCTACAGCGGCTACATCAACAACACGCCGCCGAACCAGAGCTTCGCCATTGTGGCCAGAGACCGCGTTTGCACGCGCATGCACATGTGGGACGCCACCGATACCCCCAAACACAGGGTCCGGAACTTGTTCATGGTGCCAGGAGCTGCTGTGGACCATCAGATCTTTGCTCTCCCTACCATTCCCTTCAACGCGGTGAACTACTTCACGCGCGCCGGCTACCGCGTCTTCGTGTCGGTCCACAGGATCGGCCAGACCATGGCGGCGCACAACGAGTGGACCACCTTCGATGCGCGCCTCGACCTGAGGGCCTGTCTCGAGTACATCCGCGAGCACTTCTCCGAGACCGAGGCCCCGGAGCCGCCGTCCAAGATCTACACCATCGCGCACTGCATGGGCTCCGTCGCCTTCTCGTCGGGCCTGCTGGACGGCACCATACCCGGCAGCTGGATCTCGGGAGTGACGTGCAGCCAGGTGTTCATGAACCCCATCTGGGGCCCGGCCAACATGGCCAAGGTGATGGCTGGGCCGGTCCCGCTGGACAAGCTGTACGGAATGGCGGCGGGTTCTTGGTTCAGCTGCAGCACGTCGACGGACGACACGCGCGTGCAGCGCTTGTTGAACCAGGCCTTGCGCCTGTACCCGGACAGGCGGCGCGAGCTCTGCAACAACGCGAGCTGCCACCGCTGCACGCTGGTGTTTGGCCGATGCTGGAACCACGGGAACCTCAACGAGGCGACGCACCGGCAGATCGACCGCTTCTTCGGCGGCGTCAACATGCGTCTGCTCAGCCTGCTCATGAAGATGGGTTCCGAAGGACACGCCATGACAAACAAGTACGCGCGGCTCACGACCGAGGAGAACATCAATCGCCTGCGTGGCATATCTTTCCTCCTCTTCGTGGGAAAAGAAAACGCCGTGCTGAGCACCGAGTCCACGTTGCGAACGCTCGAGGCGCTGCAGGACCACTTTGGCGCCGACTCCCTCAGATCATCGCCGGCTCCTTCCACCGCGTCATCGTCGGCGCCGGGAGACACGCTCCTCGGCTCCGGCCTCAGATGCAGAGACGGACTCTCTAGGGCGTCGTCGGCGGGCACGCTCTCTTCTTCGACCTCCTCTTCGGCCGACACGGCCACCCCGGCGACCCCCGTCGACGGCCAGCCCAAGCCTCTGCCCACAGTTGGGCTGGGCATCAACGGCAAGCAAAAGGCCTGCGACGAGACGCCCGCGCCGCCCCCCTCCTGCAAGGTTCGCTACCAGAGGAAGGAGATCCCGGGGTATGGCCACCTCGACGGGTTTATGGGCAAGAATGCCTGGAAGGACGTCTACCCCATGATCAGGAAGGAGGTCGACCGCGTCGTGCGCGGGGAGTCGTACAAATTTGTCGAGCCCCAAGATCGTTTCAAGGAGATGGTTGACAATGGGGACCTGCTGCACTAGCTCTTCTGGTTTTTTTTTTCTTTTTCTATTTCTTCCCCTTTTTCTTTTTCATTGTATACCTCCTGCGATATTGCGTTTTGAAGCCGGTATTTCCTGGGTGTATTTCCGGCCTGGACGCCTTGGAAGCTGTGTTTCCACCTGTTTTCGGATCTACTCCCCTCTTCATGGAGCTCACCTGTATCACCGCTCTTGGATTTCGTATCCATATTGGTTTTTCTTTTGGCGGATGGCAAGGGATCGGGATGGATGGCGCTGGGCGAATGTACGGATAAGAGATGGACCAAAAAGATCGAGCTGCTGTCAGGGATTTGGTTTGGATTTGGGAGCGACACGGTTTGGTTGGTTGTTTATTGATACCATTTGATTTTGCCATAGTATGCGCCAGGCGCGCTCGAGTATTAGGATGGTTTTGCTTTTTTTTATTTTATTATTGTTATTGCATGCCCTGCCAAACTCTAAAGTTTAACAAGAACATCCTACTAAAAAAAAAAATGAATTCACATCGTGTTGGTAGGAGTCTGTGCTCCTGTTTAGACGGCTCGGAGAGCTCCAAAAGTGATGAACAACGATCTCTGTGATCTGGGGAAAAGTCCTATTATTGTGCATGAGGGAGGAAGAATCTATCTGCCTGGAGTAGAGCTCTGGATGGCCCTTTGTAGGCGCGGAGGGATCGCCCAGAGGGCGGTCCTCCGATCCTCACGTGACAAGTCACGTGGGCCCGTGCGGGCCCCAAAGGGTCCTGGGGTCCTTCCGTGAGGAACCCCTTTTTACAGATCGCACGCGCACACCAGTGCTATTCCAACACATCGTGTTTTTTATTTCCTGTTCACCCAAATTTGAACTATTCGACTCTGATATCGGGATTTGAAGTTGTGCCCATTTGTGGGTGGCGAAGTCGTGACGGGGGTCCCACGGTTACAAATCGGTGGGGGGTCGGGTGTACTCATCAAAGAGCAGCATATCTTGCTCCAGGAACTTGCGCCTCTCGATCGCCTTTTCCAGGGCATTCGGTATATCCGCTCGTGATCCAAGCACGCGCGCTGCGACACTGTAGGCCCTCTCGAACCAAGGACCTGCCTCCACCCAAGTCGAGCGTTCCTGGTAATCCATGCCGACCTGGGTCAGGTATGTCACGACGTGCAAGCAGGAGGCACTGTAAACGAGGCATAGCGTCCGCGGCCCTAGAGTCCTGTCTGCCCACGTGACTATACAGTCCTCCAACTTCCCCGCCGTCCAGACAAGGATCTTCTCGCAGCGGTTCGCATCTCCAAGGTCGAAATGCAGAAAGGCGACCCTACGGGCGAGTGCCGCGGCTCTCGGCTGGGGAGCGTACTGGTTCGAGCGGGAGACGAGCGTGACGAGCATGTTGCGGGCTTCCTTGGCCTCGCGCTCGGCGGCCTCGTGGTTCCCCTCCCACAATTGCAACTCCAAGAGATGGCATCTGGCCATCAGGGCCTGTGGGAGCAGCACGTTGGCGTTCTTCTCGCACCTGTCAGCGATCAGAGGGAGGAGGTGCTCGACCCCTTGGAGGCCAGCACGGCGCCAAAGGCTGGCGAGTCGCAATTGTTGGCCCACCCACACAGGGTCTAGGGACTCGGAAAACAGGCGATCGAGCACTCCCTGGTCGATTTCCCGCGACGGCCCGGGCTGGCCGGCCTCACGAGCGGCGGCTGCGACAACGGTGACGGGTTTCTTTCGGTCCCAATTGTCCCGCAGGGCCTCGAAGATCCGGTATGCCATCTGTTCGGCATCCTCATCCCGGGACGCGCCCTGCAGAAGCTTGACCACCTGCTGATAGTGCTCCAGAGTTCGAGCATGCCACAGACCATATTGGCCCGAGAACTCGTGGGAAAGCCAATCAAAGACCTCGTCGGCTTCCTTCATTCGGTCATGTAGGGCGTAGAACCTGGCCAGACGGTAGGCGGCCGCGATGGTGAGCTCGTGTCGGGTTGTGAATCGATCCCGGAGGCCACACAATGCATCTCGCAGAAGCTGCTCGGCCTTGGTGATTTCGCCATCTTCGAGGAGGGCATGGAGGTCTGCCTCCAACCCCAGCAGTCTTGACAGGGGAAGCCCGTGTCGGCAATTTGGGAGGCGGTTGGAGAGATCTCTCTGATCGCCGACAAAGGCGACATTCGATGGAGTCCAGGCTTGGATGGGAGCGACCTGGGATGGGCCAGGCCCGGTTGGGAGGAGCGGCGCCGCCCCAGAGCCGCCGAAACGCGTCGGGCTGGGCGCGGCCTCGGGGCTGATGACGTCGACAGATGAGGAGATGGTCGGTGGAGTTTGTCCTTCTGGCTTCGTCAGTAATCCGGCACCGGCAAAGTACGGGGACAAAGCAAAGACGCGGGCGGGGCTAACCAAGGACAGCTCGTCGTTCGCCGGGCTTAAAATGCCGCTCGAACTTTTTCTGCACTCGAGCCAAAGGAACGGAGCGGCCCGATTGTACAACGGACCGGTCACCCTTCTCAAGCGTTTTTTTCATGACCCTAACGACGGTGTCCTTCTTGATGTATTTGCCGAATCCCCACTCTGCGAGGCGGACTTTGAAGCTGTGTTCGCTGGATCTGGAGTCAGCGGGCGTGGGTGCAGCCAGCTCATAGCTCTTTCAGCGGGGGTGGCGCTCGAATGTCCGGGCAGTTTAATAGGACAAAACATGAAGGCACTCACGACGGGTGGAAGTCGTGGCTCTGGGCGAGGACACCCATCGTCTCCTTAAGCGTCCGGTTCTCCTTGATATAGAGCCTATAGATGGTGTCGCGGTGGCGGTTCCACTCCGTGTCAGAATACTTGTGCTTCGTTTCCTGCGTCCTCGGCGCATGCTCTGCCGCAGGGCGCGGTGGCGGCGGCATCTGGGAGGAGCTCGATTGTTGCTGTAGCACCGTTGACGGGTCTAATACGGATCCTGTCCAGGCGCCATGCTGCCCGGCTGCTGCGTGGACGTGTGCGGTGGGTTGAAGGAATGGCGGCAGGTTTCGCTCGTCGTCGGCGGCATGCCAAAGTGCTGCCGCCGAATGCCAATATGTTCCTGTCTCCATGGTGCCTGATGTAGCGAATACGTTGGTAGGCGTGGCCTTTCAGCCCCCAAGCATAACTGGAGCGAGCGGCAGCTTGATTTATGGTTGCGCGGAGGGCTGTGGCTTGGGTGCCCGTATTGACGCCAAGACTACCCGCCATTCCAAAAGGCTTACCGCGATAGAGGATACATAACCCCTGCGAGTGCTGAGAGCGCTACTGCATGGCTCGCCTGGGTGTGCAGAGGGTTGACTACCCACTCTGCCAGCTCAGATCCGCTCAACCACCCGATCGTCCCCCAAAAGTTCGCAAAATGTCGCGAAAGGTTGGGCGGCACGCATATGCACGTTGTAAGCCACCAACCCCGGCGCTTCCCGACCAACCAGCCCACCGATGCAGGCTTGTGCATAGGTACCTATGCATCCAGATAGGCAGGTCCTAGGTGTGTGCAACCATGCGAAACAGCAACACAATTGTCCCCAATTGTCCCCAAAAATTGCGAACGCAGAAATGGTTCGCAAATTTGCAGGCGTTGCACTAGCGTGACCGCCGCACAGCCTCGTTAGGCTCGCCTTCCACCCACCCGGGAGAATGTTGTCAAAAGTTGTGCAAAGTTGCCAAAAGTTGGACTGGCACAATTGGCCAATTCCTTGAAAACATACACGACTCCTTTAGGTATTATGCTCGCCAGGGCGACGACGGCGATATCCCGGTCGACCCTAGCAGCGCTTTGTGTGCGAAATTTTGACAAAAGTTTACAGAATTCCTTGCCGCCATAGCCTCCATGGTTCTCGGTATAAATGCCGTCGTTGCGAACATGAATTTTACTCCCAACGAGGCCAGAATGCACCCGCCATCGTCGCCATTCGAATCAGTTGGCTTGGGTTGGGGGCCCTTGTTCCGCGAGACTTCACCCGCACACCGCGTTCGTCCTTGCGCCAAAGCGCATTCCGTTCTCTCTGCCCGCCCGGTACTCGACTGTTCAAATTGCCGCCCCTACATATCATGGAGACGGTGGCGCACACGGGCCTAAAGGCAAGCAGACTCCCCTGAATATATAAGTTGAGCGGGCTAACATGCGCCCAGGCTAAAAAAGCCCAAGCTGGCCACATTCCACCGACATCGGAGACGAAGGATCAAGGGGAATGCGAGGTCAGGGATGTGGTGCTAAACGAAGCTTTGCAGCGTTGGCTTTCCGAAAGTGCAAAGGACGAGCCATTCCATGGCTTGGGTGGTAGACATTCGTCGAAAGCAGTCGCGGATACGAGCATCACGCCGGTAACAGCAGAGATTTCCAAGTTGTAGATACTAGGTTATACTGGCAGAAACTCCGGAGAAAGCACGGTCACAGCACGGAAGGCAGTGAAGGCGGCCACTAGTGCCACCCTGCATATGCATGGCACCAAATGACACAACCAACCCCTTTCAAGAACCTCCCCCAGACCCGGGCGCCGTGATTTCTGTTGCCACATCCTCCTTTTCCCTGTGGAATTGACCTTTAAAAGATGCACACATGCCCAAGGTATACGCACGTACTTGATACCAACTCAGTTACGCTCTGCGTCTGCAAACTCTTGCTGCCTGGCTGCTTAGACCGTCAAGTAAGACGCTTGTTCACCTTTCTCTCCGACTTCTCAGCTCTAGACTCCCACCTGCTCCAGCCCAGCATGGACTTCGATGCTCTTGTTTCATCCACCATCTTCGACCAAGCCGCCTCGTTCACGGCCTTCACCCAGCAGAACCGTCCGGCCCGCCCCATCACAGCGTACGGGGGCGCCGGCCTCAAATGCGAGCTTCGTCAATTTGACAATGTCTACAATTCCAAAAACGAGCGTGTTCGCCTCCGCAGCGGCACCAGATACAACCTCGACCGTGAGGTGGGCACCGACAACTTCGACGCCGCCCTCATCGAAACCAAGTTCTGGTCGCGCCTGGGCGAGCCGGAGTACACCGAGCTCGAGATCCGCTCGCCGCACATGAAGGCTGCCCTCAAGGCCAACGTGCCTGAATACCGCCACTTCAACATTGAGCTGCGCCATATTGTGCTGCGCGACGAGCCTCGCTGCATCTTCCATTACCGCAACGAGCTCTTCAAGTACGGGCAAGACGCTCTAAAGGACAAAACTGAAGAGCAACAGCACGTCTCTTTCCTGCTTCAGCACGCGTCTCGACTGTTGAGCAATGCTATCTTCAGCTACGACGTATTCGTGGAGCTCGCTGACGATGGTAGGGCCATGTTGGACTTCCCCAACCTCTGGATGGCTTTCCGTCCCGGCGATCTCGTCTATATCAGCGAGCGCGCCCCTTGCGCATACCGCCAGTCCCTCATGGAGTTCAAGGAGATGGAACTGTCGTGCAACTGCGATGTTCCGATGTGCTCCTCACGGCACAAATGGCTTCTCCGCGGCTACCGCATCAATTTCGACGGCGAGGAGCTCGGCTATTCCTTGGTCGAGGTTGAAATCAGCGCCTATGAGGGCATGCATTATCTGGTTGATCTCGCCGCAATGCCACTGGCCAAGCACCCGTTGCGGGACAGCATCCACGCCAAGCAGAAAGCCCTCGGGGAGAGAGCCGTCAAACTACAAGGGCGGCATTACAGCTATTATAGAGGCACTGCCAAAATCGCCAAATTCGCCGTCACTGGTATATTTGGCTCCAAGTCCTCCATGTCGGTTCGTGCTTGGCCTACGAGCGGCCCCAATCCATGAATTTAAGATGCCAAAATTACTAATCGACCTCTGTCGGCATGGAAGATCAACGGCCGGGTCATGATCGATCCCTGCACGTTCTACGAGTTGTTCCCTGACGAGTCCGATTACCTGACGTAGTATAAACCACGATACAAGGCTGCTGGTATTGAAAATGTCCACCTCACAGGAGACCAGTACGCCATTTGTGACCACAAGGTGGCTGGCTTTGCACTTAATGAGAAGTGTTGGGGCTATTTCACGGCCGACCTCGTTGAGGATATCAAGTTTGACAGCCAAGCATTCAAATCTGCGCTTATTCTCGAGCCTCAGCACAAAAAGTTGATCCACTCGCTGGTGCAGGCACACTCGGCATCCCGGGGGCAGGAGTTCGACGACGTGATCCAAGGCAAAGGGAAAGGAGTCATATTCCTACTCCACGGCGACCCTGGGGTGGGCAAGACGTTGACGGCAGGTGCGCGTAGATCCGTCGCTCTACACGTGCCCTGCAAAACTGTACGCATGCTAAAGCTTGCAGAGTGCTGATAAATAAACACCCACAGAGAGCGTGGCAGACGACTGCGAGAAACCGCTGCTGAGAATCGACGCTACCACCCTGGGCACGACGGCCGATTCGGTCGAGCGTGGCCTGTCAAGGGAGCTCCATCTAGCGGAAAATGGGGAGCCGTGGCGCTCCTCGACGAGGCCGACGTCTTCCTTGAGGCGCGCAACGTCTCGGATCTGGAAAGGAACTGTCTTGTATCCGGTTCGTCTCTGAGATCCTCTCCTCTTTTCAACATTGGTTTAAGCGTCATCCATCTGCACAATGCTCACGCCGAGGCCGTCTTCCCGTGCGCAGTGTTTCTCCGGGTTCTCGAGTACTTCCAGGGCGTCCTCTTCCTAACCACCAACCGGATCGAAAGCTTCGACCGTGCCTTCAAGTCCCGCATCCACCTCGCCATTCACTACCCCAGACTTGATCTAGAGAGCCGCAAGAGCATCTGGCGAACATTTCTCGCCAAGGCGAGCGTGGATAGCGCCCTCGAGCTGGAGGCGCCAGACGGCGCGCTGGACCGCTGGGCCTCGGTCGAGCTTAACGGGCGGCAGATCAGGAACATCGTCCGAACGGGCCAGGCGCTGGCGCTGAGCGACGGCGTCGGCAAGGCAAACGAGCACCACATCGACGAGGCGCTCAAGACGGTGAGGGAGTTCGACTTGAGCTTAAAGCGCGGAGCTGCCGAGTCGGATGGGACGTCATCGTTAATGCAGCCGGATCCCAAGAGGCGCCGGATTGTGTGAGGAAAGTGTAAGGCTCGCTTGGGGGTTAGTAAAAGTATTGCACGGGCCTGTTGCGAACCGCAAAGAAATGTGAGGCCCGGTAAGAATGTGCGGTTAGTAGTGGAGGCAAAAGAAAAATTGGGCTCTCCCCTCCCCATGGTCGAAAACACCAGCGGAAGCATTCCACATCCGACCTTGCTTCTACTCGTGCGTCTTTTGCTATCTATTGGGGCTTTACTATTTACCGCACGGCGTACGGAGGGGATATAGAGGCGAGCTGGAACACCTTCGCTGTTAAAAAGCATCCGCGATAATGTGCACGACTGCACCGACCACGCGCTGCTCGAGAATGGTTCGCCAGACCGGCTCTGCGAGCTGTTCAAGGAGGGCGCCCCGCGGTTCGATGGAAAACCACCCGTTGATGCATGACAAGGGCACCATGGAACAACAACAAGGCGTCGTCGAGGACTAAAGTTTGTTTTTTTATTTTTTATTTTTTTTTTTAGAAGCGCGTTAGCTGGTGGTGGGCTTACAACTTATAAGCTATCACGGCATTACGCCCATTTTTAAACCCAATAGCGTCAAGGGCGGACCGCAGCGGCATCAAGGTCGGGAATGCGCACTGCGTTCGAGATTAACAACGGGCTCTCCCGTCCCGTCACGACAAAGCCCGCTGCCGCGCCTACTACGGGCGCGAATGGCAGCCCCGAGTACCAGGCCTACCCGGTCGGCCTCAAGCCCAGCCCGACCCAGGATGGCATGATCAGCACTTGCACCAAGTTCTACAAAGACGGTCTCGGGCGACAACTGTATCAAGTTTACCAATGCCGACGGCAAAGCCTTTTCCCTGGCCGACTCTGTGTACGTTGGGATGCCTGCCGTCGGCGGCAGCTGTTTTGGGCTTCTGGCTCGGCTACTACTGCGTTCCCGGCACCAATGCTCCTGGCGGCGGCTAGTCCAACACCCCGACAAGCCTACCCGACTCGGCCCGACCCAGGACGGGATTGTTTCCAACTGCCAGCGATACCGTTTGGTGGTATCCGGCGGCTTCTGCCGGAAGATCGTCGATCAGCGCCGCAGCTTTAACCTTTCTGACTTTTACAGCTGGAATCCCCCCCTAGGGGCTCGTACAATGGCCTGTGACTTGGGTACAATGTGTGTGTGGGTGCGAGGACGTAGGCTTAATCGAACAGTAATGCGCCATTGTATAGTAAGTATGGACAACGATTTGCACAAACCGAGGCTGCAACATTTCCATTAATTAATAGATAAAACTCAGGGCAAAGCGCACACCGAGACCCCATCCTTCCTCGGCAGAACGTGACAATGCTTTATCAAGCGACCGCCTCGTCACGCGTCCCTAAACGTAAACAAGCATATCCACAATCACTTTCATCCAACCGTAATACCCCTCGTCCAAACGCTCCTCTTCGGCAAGCAGGTTTATGCCCACGGCGAACCGTTTGGCCCACAGATCATCGCCCTCGATGGGAGGAGCGGCAGCGGCAGCGACAGCGACAGCGTCCAAAACCTCGGCGTCGGCGACGAGCAACATGCTGTCCGCAAACGGGCCCAGGTCACCTCGCCAGCCTGGCGTGCCAAAAAAAAAAGAGGCCGACCAAACCTGAGGCTACGTGTTCATAAAACATTTCGAGCCAAGCAGGAAGCCGACGGCGGCGCATTTGACATTGTGGAATACAACGAGTTGTCGAATTCAAAGTCGAAACAGAAGGCTAACTAGCAGAACCTGAGATGAGGTAGCCCTAGTAAAAGAAACCAACGTTTCCATAGCTAAAACCCATTCCAACCACGTCCCGCGGCTAAGCAAGGCCGACGCGGGCACGTAAGAAATTCCGCGCCGGCCCCTTTTAAGCATCCGTGGTGCCGTGGCGGGGCTTGCGCTGGCGTTTGGGCCGAGACGCGACCCGCGGCTTGGGGTTGTGCTGCCTCGCAGGCAGGGGCTCAGGGGTCGTGATCCAGCCGGGGTCGAAAGATTCGCGTTTAGCCAAGGGGACGTCGGCAGCGGTCGAACGCTTGGTCTTGGTTCCGTAATGGTTCATCCTAGGGTTGCGCGAAGGCTTGCGGTACTCGGTTTCTAGCCATTTTGAAGCCGCGCGGTGGTTTTCAGGCTCAACCAGGCCGGGTGATTTTTTGTCGGAGCGTTTAACCAAGGGAACGTCGCCGGCGGCAGCGTCGTCAGTTGAACGCCCGATTTTGGTTCCGATATGGAATATCCTAGAGTTGCGCGGAAGCTCGTGGTACTCGGTTACTTTCCGTTTTAACGCCGTAAGGGGGTTCTCGGGCTCAATCCAGCCGGGGGAGTTTTTGTCGGAGGTTAACCATGGCGGCGGTGGCCTCAACGTACTGGTCAGAGTAATAACACCGGCCAGACACTTGGGCGCAAGCCTTGCCCCCCCTCCCAGGTCGGGAGCTGCGTGCCGGGGTGGCGGCGACGGCCTGGGTGGCGAGGAGGACGGCCGTCAGGGCCGTGGCGACGGAGCTGGCGGAAAAGTACATGGTTGGTTTTGGGTTTAAAGGCGGGTTGAAAAGAAGAAGACAAAACAAAAGGAGAAAAAAAAGGAAAATAAGACAAAAGGAAAAGGAGGTTGACGGTGGTTGGTGGTGAGAACAGAAGGTTTGTCGGAGCTGCTGGGTCGATTGGGGGCGTATTTATCTCTGTCGGGGCTCTCAGCGTTTCTATCTCGATAGTTGCCAAGTTGCTTGCATGTTGCCGTTCCTGGTCACGACTATCGCCAAGACCCAGGAATAGAGAACAGCATGAGCACAGGCCGGGTGTCGAAACGCACCGACCGGGGCTCTGCTGGCACGGCTCTGCTGGGTCTGTTCACGCACCGCCAACAACGGGAAGCAATTGTGGGGGTGGATACTCGAGATGGGCTAATTTTAAAGCAGCCTGACTCGACAAAATGGCACAACAGATCCCTTAAAAACAGCAACCGAAAGCTCTGGTGGATAGGGTTCCCCAGCGTGTGCAGGTCGCCCGCGCTCATACGGCGGGTCGAACACGGCGCGACGGCCGCATCGCTTTCTCAAGGATGGCCGGCCGGAGAGTATTATCGGCGAAGGCCTGAGCCTGTTGAATAGCGCTGTCGGGGCAGATGATACGGCGACCAAGCCGACCGTTCTCAGCCGTCGCTTATAAACGATGTCGATCTCGGTCGCCTCTTTTAGCGGTCGCCTCTTTTAGCAGTAGCCCTAACCCTAACCCCGCGTCTCCTCGACCGCCGAGCTCAGGCTCAGCCATCGTTCAACACGGGCTCGGTCTGGGCCGCGCTCTCTTGCCGCTTCTCCGCCGCCTGCTAACCATCTCACGGTTATACTTTACATTTTCTTGTGCTGCCGTCGCCGCCATTGTAGGCCTCCGTTTGCCGCAGGTTCTGGTCGCATTTGCTAAACTGTGCCTGCAGTCTTGTCTCTTTTTCCTCCAGAGAGCTTCCGTGCTCGGATGGTGGGTGTGGGTTACTCCGAGACGTCGATAGGGAGACCCGCATTGCTACCACAGAGAAGAAACCTGCTGGCGCTCAAAGAGGCCGCTGACCCTGCCGACTAAGTCTGGCCGCCCGTCTCTAGTCGTCTTGCGAAGCACCGCCGGGCTAGCAACCTCCATCCAGTGTCTAGCCGGCTCGGGCCGCCGTGCCCGAGGCTGGCGGGACCTCTCGTGAGAGGGGCCTCTCGCAGCTTGGCGGTAAACCAATTTTTTGCCATCGATATCGGCACCGTCCCGGCAGGGCAAGCTACCCATATGCGCGCCGGCGTGGCGGCCAGTTGATCGTCCAACTCTTTCTCGGGCTTCCGTAGCCTTGGCCCTACCGCTCCTCCACGGCCGGGTGTCATCCGTGCTTTTCTTGGTAAGTGCGCAGTATTTCTAATATTTGAGCGCGACGCTCTCACAAAGCTGGGCTCCGATTTCTAACCCCGGCCGCGCGGCCCAACGGGTGCCCAAAGTATCCGAGCTGGACGCTCAGCTACTATTAATTGCATCCTCCGCTGGAGCTCTGGCTGGGCTGTGACTTTCGGCCTTCCCTTCATATACCGTCCTGGCCGCGCTGGCTACGTCCAAACCCACGGTTACATCCATAACTAGGTATTCGACGAGGCTGGGATAAGGCCATCGGTCACATCTCTTTCCACGAGCTCAACGTTTGTTTGTCGATACTTACGTCCCGACCTTGCCCGCGAATCGTCGAGCTGGATACGTCGGCCCGCGTCCTCATCCCATGGTCGAGGCTGAGTTTACTTGTCAAAGAAACTTATGTCCTAGCCTCCCTGCAGCAGTTAGATGCTGGGCACGGCTTGGCTTCACCACCAATCCCCGCGACGGTGACGGCTGGCCACGGGTCTTTATATTTATCCTGGTGCCAGGGGTTTCCAAACTGCCTCCACTGGGTCGGACGGCGCGGCGGGAGTCTTACGCGGCAGCTGGCGCAGTGCGTGGCGGGGAATCTGACCGATTTCCCACCAGCCTACACTGGGAGAGGAACGCGGCTCACAAACAAAGGACGGAATCCCGAGCGCCCAGTCTGCCAGGGCCGTCCAACGAAAACCACCACCAGGCTACGGTTTTAGACCTCTCTACGGCATTCACTGCTTGCCACATGGAGGCGTTTTCCGAGGACGCGGGGAAATGTTACTATTTGTACCGCAGATTTCATCGTCAACTTTGTATAGTTTGCAAAACTCTCGCTAGCCAGTAAATACACCCGAAACATCACAGCTTGCACTCACGCTCTGAGAGACTTTGCAGCTGCGACGCTGCGAGCACGAGAGCCAGATACCAAAACCGAACCAAAACATAGCCTCCGTAGCAGCGGCGTTCCCGGTCGACCGTATGGAATCGTTTGGCGGGGGCCATGCGAAAGGGAGCGTGTACTGCTTCCTCCTGGAGGGCCGCCCGGGGGTTCCGTGGCCGGAAAAGCCCTTCGAAGCAGGCATGTTGGCATTGAGAGTGGGCCTAGACAATGTACGTGGGCTTGTCTTTGGGGGTTCTCACGACCACCTACGAAGAGGCCGACGCATCCTCGTCGGTTGACCGCCTGCCGTGCTTCTTCTTGTCCTTCTTATCGTCCTTATCCTTCCGCTTCTTATCGGAAATTGACGTCGCCCGCTCGTAGTCGGGCCTCGGTTTCGAACCCGACTTCGACTTTTTAAGCTTGCCATTTTCGTCCAGGTCCTTGGCGCTTTTTCCAGGGGGGAAAGTTCAAAGGAAATATGTACGGTAGTCCTGGTCGTGGCCGCTTTACTCCCCCGTTTGGCGACGGCGAAGGCAGCCTCGTCGGCGAGCTCGGGGGCCAGGAGGTCCCGCACGGCGAGGCCAGTGGACGACGCGTCAAGCGGGAGGGCTGACAACGGGATGGCACCGATGGCCAACAAGGCAATGAGCTGGGACGCGTTGAGCCGCATGATGGCGAGGGGAAATGTGAGAGCAGAAAGTTTTGGTGAGATAACAAAGTTGGGTTTGGTTTTGTGATGGACACAAGGAAACACAAAAGGAAATGCCGGGGAAAAAAATCCGAGGCAAAAAACAAATGAGACGAGTGGTTGATGGAGAAGAGAGGATTCAAGCTGGGAAATGGACAGCCCGATCCATGGCTTACACCTAGGTGTAGGCACCTGCCTTGGGCACATGCCTAGATCTCGAAATGTGCACGGGGCAGTTCCACGTTTGGCTCGTGGCGGTGAAGGTTTAGCCCATCGAACCACGCAAACGGAGTATTTCACCCCTTGATGGCGTTGGGCGATGGCATTTTGGTAGCACGGCGTTTGCCGACGTCGACTCAAACCCCCGGCGATTCTCAAAAAAAAAAAAAAAAAAAAAAAAAAAACGGCGAATTCCAGCCGGACCGCGTTCGCAGTAGGGCTTCAATTTCGAATAGCCCGAAACTGGATGACAGCCCCGAGTCAAGTCAAGCCAGCGGCCCTAGAATAGGTAGGTAAATAGCATCAATTTCGTTACCGTTTATATGTACAACGTGGCACGGCACGCAATTAGGGTGTTGTATGTAAGTGGCCGCATAATGCCGGGGCGGGTGCCGCGGAACGCCTGATAGGGATACCTCCAGGTTACATCAGCCTCATGTACATACCGCTTTGGTCTACGCGGCGCAAGGCCGGGGCATAGGAACTGCCGTTGTAAGATTCCGAGCACGATGGCGTCGCTGGGGATAACTCACACCCTCCTAAACAACCATAGCGGTAGGTATTACAAACACCACCTCCTGATTGGTACACTCGCTTGCAAACAGTATAACGTTCCGTTAAACCCACTGATATATTCCCCTGGCGAGGCAAGCGGGTCCACCGCAATCACATTCGTAGTCCCTAAGGGTCGCAGCGCATGACGGCACTGACGAGAGCCTACGTACTAAAGATGCAGGGAAAGGGGATCAGGCAGCCGGCCGCACGCCGGTCTGGCAAGAAGCAGCCGTCCGTGCAGCATATCCGGCGCATTCAGGGTCTCCGAATGGCTCCCAACTACGGCCCTGCAAATTTCGCGTAAGTCCTTACCGTTCGACATTGCGACTTCGAGCGGGCAGACTTGGGTGGACATTTCGATCGACCGTAGGCGAGAGAGCCCCTGAAATGTTTCTTGTATCGAAGTGCCCAAGCGGCTTTCTTCGGGCAGGAGGACCATTGCGTCGATTATTAGTAGTGATATACGATAAGGAAGTGAAAAACAAGAAAATCGCATTGAACATCGGCCCGCCCCTGGTCAAGCCGGCTTCCCAACCCACCCTACGGGTCCGTGTATGTAGAGACCACGATGGACAGGCTTTAGAATCGGAGCTCTGTCTGGGTACAATCGAGGCTCCAGGATATCCCGCCGTTCGGACGCAGGCTTTTTAGAATCGACGGGCCCGCGTCATTCTCCCCGCCCTTCGTCGGGCGCCTTCCAGCGTCCAAAATCCCTCGTCGGCAGCCTCAGCTTGAACATGGCGTCCAGCTCCGCCGCGGTGCGGTCCTTCATCTCGGGGAGGAAGAACCAGAAGAGGACGAGGCCGACGGCGGCCACGCCGAAGGGGACGAAGCCCGTCTTGAGGCCCAGCGCCGCGGCGTCCGGGTTGAAGAGCAAAGGCAGCGCCACCGCCATGGCCGTCGAGGCCGCCTGCGTGACCACGCCCCCGATACCCTGCGTGGGCGCCCGCAGCTGAAGCGAGCTCGTCTCGCCCGCCACGGCGTAGCTGGCCGGCCAGCAGCCCAGGCCCGCCGCCACGATGGCGGCCATCATGCACCCCGCGGCCGCCCAGGCCAGCCTTGCAGCCACCTCGTTTGCCGGCTTGCCCTGGCCGCCATCGCCCGGCGGCTTGACCGACCGGGGTCCCCAGATGCCCACCACGCCCATGACGCCCCAGCACAGGGCGACAAAGGCCAGCGACACCAGGATCAGCCGGCGGCGCCCCACGCGCGAGACCATCCAGATGCCGGTCAGGTTGGCGGCCATACCGGCGACGATGCCGATAATCATGAACAGCAGGCTGGTGCTCGAGTCCATGCCGACCGACTTGAGGAAGATGCTCGCGTTGGAGAGCAGGTCGAGCCCGATGATGGTCGGCGCCGTGCTGGCCAGGGCCACGATCAGCGTGCGGCGCAGGTCGGGGCCGCGGAAGCACGCGGCGTACATGGCGAAGGCGCCGTCGCGGGACGACGCGGCCGCCTGGCTCTCCTCCTTCTCGACGGTGTCCCGGATGCTCCGCAGCGCGGTCCGCGGGTCGACCCCGGGCGCGAACAGCCTGGCGCACGACGCCAGGGCCCTCTTCTCGGCGCGCCCGTCCAAGAACGCGCCCCTCACGGCGCCTCTGCGCACCAGGTACGCCGGGCTCTCGGGCGTGATCCAGGCCAGCGCAAAGGTCAGGAGGGAAAAGCCCCACTGCGACGCGAAGGCGGCGGTGTAGCCGCGGGGGTTCTCCGTCTTCTTCTTGTTGAGCACGAACATGACGGCCAGCCCGATCAGCTGGCCGACGAGGTTGAAGGCCGGGAAGAGCGCCATGGCGGGGCCGCGCAGCGCCGTCGGCGCGTTCTCGGACACGTACGTGATGCAGGCCGTCTTGATGATGCCGACCGAGAAGCCCTGCACCGAGATGGCGGCGGTGAACAGGGCCCTCCGCGCGTGCGGCGTGCCCAGCCGGTGCGATGAGAAGATGCCCGTGACGGCGACGGCCGAGACGGCGCACCCGAGCATCAGGCACGCGCGCCGGCCGGCCCGGTTGCCGAACCAGCCGGCCACGACGGCGCCGAGGGCCGAGGCGAGCGGCGGCAGCGCCAGCCAGAGCGACAGCCAGTACGCCGGGATGATGAGCTCGCCGGGCTTCTCCTCGTTCTCGGAGCCGTAGTCCGCCAGGAACGGGTCCACGCCCGGGATGGCCCCGACGATGGCCAGGTCGTAGCCCCACCCGATGACGGACAGCGTGATGCCCAGGCAGTACATGGTCATCTTTGGGAAGCGCCTGACGGCTTCGAAGAGGGGCAGCGGCTGCTCCAGCGGCGAGTCCTCGGCGGGCTGCTGCCGCCAGTCGTCGTGGTCCGCGAAGAGCGAACGTCGCAAAGAGTCTGGCGTGTCTGGCCGCCATGCACCCGTCTGCTCCACCGTCGTCGTGGACGGGGCCGCCGAGGCGGTGGTGACCATGGGAGTTTTCACGTTGGCGGCTCCGCTGTGGTGCGGCGTGAGCTCGACATAGTTCGTTTGCGACATGTTGTCGGCTTGGCTCCGGCCCCAAGACTTCCGGGCAAATAGGGCGCGCACCGGTGACTGAGCCAGCTTTGCTATAAGGGAGCGTCAAGTTTGATAAAGGTGTGTGTGTGGGGGGGTAGTTGGTGATCTTTTATACAGGTAGTTGATGCCGACTATGAATTCTTCTTCCCGTCAACCACGGCTTGTGCTCCATTGTTTATATATACGGTCGGCAGTCAGCCCAGCTGCCACCTCGAACAAGCCTGCCGCCGATGCGAAGTCTTCGGGAATCCCCATACCCACGATGCAGAATTGGAGTCCGATGGAAAATGCGACGTGCTAATGCAAACAAAATCTGCCTAGATGATCAGCCGCTGTGAGATTGGATATAGATCCTGGGATTCAGGGGCTGGGCTCGGACAGGGCCAATCACGTTTCCGAGCGGGTTTCGCTCAAAGCGACGAAAACCGCCCGCTTGGAAAAAAGCACCGCCGCCAAGGCCGCCCATCCACGCGGATCCCACACGCTAAACCTGCGGTACGGGGAGAAAACAAAGAAAAAAAAAAGCCAAGCGCTCGGCGTAGAATCGGGCCAATCTTGAGTCGCCCTTCGATACCCGAATGGTCTTCGGACTGACGACGCGAGCAGGATGCCCCCCATGTCGGCCCGCCACTCCCTCGGTCCGGCCGCACGGTACACCATCCCGACGGCATTCACGGTTATGGAGTGAAAGCCGCCGAAGCCCATCCTAGCTCTCACGACAACACAACTTACATAAGTGTCTGTCGATCTCGGGAGTTGTCGCTGGGTTGCGGAACCTGTCTCATTCTGGCCATCCTCTTATCTGTTCCTGCATCTTCATTCGTCCCTTCTCGCCCCTCAAAAGTCTCTTAATAAAAGCCATCAGCAAGCAAGAAGCATGACGGACGGCGTCTCCGGAAAGGCTGCTCACGCTGCTGCTGCTGCTGCTACTGTTCCCTCCCAGCAGCAGCGGCAGCCTCTCTGCCACATCCACACGCCCGTTGGCATGATGGGCTACGGCTTCGACGAGGACCTGACGCGGCGCGAGCTCGCGCGCCTCACGTCCACCGGCGTGCCGACCGCCCTGATCCTGGACTCGGGCTCGACCGATAGCGGGCCCCAGAAGCTGGCCCTGGGCTCCATGACGTCGCCCCGAGCCGCCTACGCCCAGGACCTGTCCAAGCTTCTTCGCCTATGCCGCGAGTTAGGCGTGCCCTTGATATTCGGGTCTGCCGGCGGCGACGGCTCGGATGAGCACGTTCGGGAGATGGGCGAAATCATCAAGGAGATCTGCTCCAAGGTCGGAAACGAGTGAGTGGCAGCACCTGCCTACCTTGTGCAGCTTGGGTCTGGTCTGACGTTAAACCCTTTCCTAGAGACTATCACATCAAGACAATCTCGCTGTTCGCCGGCATCGACAAAAAGACGGTCATGGATCGTCTCGGCCAGGGCCGCCTGGTTGGTTGCGGGCCCTGCGTGCCGCCCGCGACCCTGGACGGCATCGACGCGAGTCCGCGCGTCGTCGCCCAGATGGGGCCGGAGCCCTTTGTGGACGCCATGGCCGCTGAGCCTGACTTTGACGTCATCGTCGGCGGCAGGGCGTACGATCCGGCCCCCTACGCCGCCTGGTGCATCCACCAGCTGCGCCTCCGCAACAACAACAACGACAACAGCAGCGACGACAACAACGACAAGATAGACCCCCGCGTGCTGGGCGGCTTCCTGCACATGGGCAAGATCATGGAGTGCGGCGGCCTCTGCGCCGTCCCCAAGTCCCCCGGCGCCACGGCCACCATCTACCCCGACGGCGTCTTCGACGTCCGTCCCGTGGCGCCCGGGTCCCGCTGCACCCCGGCCTCGGTGGCCGCGCACGCGCTGTACGAAAACACGCGGCCCGACGTCCTGCGCGGGCCCGGAGGGGAGCTCCGCCTGGGGGCGGCCGAGTACAGGCAGCTGCCGCGGCTGGCCACCGACGAACACGCCAAAACCGTCAGGGTCAGCGGGGCCGTCTTTGTCCGGCCCGATGCCGGCGCCGGCGCTGGTGAGCGACCCTGCTACACGGTCAAGCTTGAAGCCGCGCGGGTGGTGGGATACCGTGCCATCACCATGGGCAGCATCAAAGATCGTAAGCTACCTTTCAATCACCTACCTAGGTATCCTCCTGTTGGGCGTCACGGTGTGCTAACTGGCGGTCCCCTACCGCTCTCTTCTGCCATCGCAGGCGTCTTGATATCGATGCTGGACGAGGTGCTGGCTGGCATCAAGGCGTACGTCGCCACACAACACGCCCACGTCATCGACGGCGGCTGGGATCTCGGTTTCCATGTGTACGGACGGGAAGTTGCCGCCGCCGCCGCCGCCGCTGCCGCCACTGTCGGTACCGGNAGGGCGCCGTCTTCATCATCGCCGAGGCGCTCGCGCCGACCCAGGAGCTGGCCAACAGTATCATCTCGAAAGCAAGGGTTGGCATGGTTGTAAGCACAGGACCCCCGCCCGTGATTTTATGCAAACTGCAAAAGGACAAAAAAAAGACTAAACATGCTAATGCGTGGCTGCAACAATAGCATGCGCCGTATCCGGGACAAAAGGCGACGTCGGGGAATCTCGGCTTCGGCATCGGCGGCCTCATGGAGATCGAGACGGGCCCCTGTGCCGAGTTCTCGCTGTACCACCTCATGGACCTGGAGCCCGGGGAGGAGCGCCTGGCGCTGCTGGACAACGGAAACGGGCAGGCGTGCCTGGGCGGGAAGGAAGGGAGAGGTGGACTTCCACCTCTCTTCCGCGGAAGGGTCGACATTTGGGGCAGCGGAGACCCGCCGCCGAAACCCCCGCGATGGGCAGTGGCGCAACATCCGGCGGCAGTAAATGGCCATGACGTCGAAGACGCCGGCAGCATACAGCCCAGCAGTAACGGTCACTCCGGAAACGGCTGTGTCGTTTCCGGCAAAAAGGACGCCACGACGCCGCCACGACGGACGACGCTCTTCGACCTGTGCCGGGTCCTGCGTTCCAAAAACGCCGGCCCTTACGAGATCACGCTCGACGCCATCTTCGCCTCCCGCGACGACTACGTCCGCGTCAGGGACTCGGGCGTTCTCTCCAGGCAGACGGTCGCGTCGGCCCTGGGCGTGGCCGAGGCCGACATCGTCTGGATGGGCTTCTGGGATCCCGCGGCGGCCTTCAAGGTGACGATTCCGCGGCGCCGCAACCGCCCGGGCGGGAACAAGAGTGCTGCGGCAGCCGCCGCCGCGGGTGGGTTCATGGAGGACGACGTCCACGGGTCTCAGGAGCACCTCGGGCTCGCCGACATCGAAATCCCGGCGTGACGGCTAGGTAGCCGTCGCCTCGCCGCCGGTCACAGTCTCGTTCGCTAGGAGACGCGCGGCCGGAGCGGCGGAACTGGAGTTGATTAATTGTTCTGGCATTTACACTTTCTTTCCCAAGTCGCAACCAGCCTATTTACCAGTCGTTTATAACACTTATTGATCGAGTTTGGAAAAGCCGCCATCCCAGGAACTGCGTGACTGTTTCCAGGGCTTCCCACCCCGAACCAGGCTGGGTGCCCATGCCCGAGGTGCTCGAAACGGGCCGCTTGGCAAAGCAAGAGCGCCCGGATTCCGTGCGGCGGCTGCGGGTGACGGGCGCAATGGGCCGGCAGGGTCGATTTTGTAATAGGTTTGGCCCAAAGTAGGGGTCGTGTTAGGGCCCAGAGAAGGCGATGGATAAAGCTGACAAAAGAAGGAATCCAACTGCCAAGGGCGAGGCCACGCGCCGGAGACTATATATAAGCCACAAGGTAAAGCATTGGCATTAGAATTGGACCACCAGGCCCAATCTACGATAGATTTCTATATATAGATCTCCGATTTCCTTTCGAACGCAGGGGAAAACGTTGTTAAGAAGATGAGCCGGAGGTTGGTGGCAGGACAGGAAAACAGGAAGCCAGCCGAGGGCGGATCCCAAGTACGCCAAGGCGAGGGCGCCAAAGGGATCACTCGATCGTGATGGTATAACCGGACAGTTCGTCGCAAGCTTCACACGGAATGCCAGGATCGTAGTGGGGAGCCGGCTCGAGATCCTGAATGCACTGGAAACCGCTCGCGTGTAGCCGGGTTGCCGCCGACGGATCGACGTCGGACGAGTCATCGTCGCATGAACCGTCACCATCAGGGGCACTATCGTGGGCCTGGATCCGCGGACCAGCACCGGAAGCGCCAGCCGCTTGGAGGCCTGTTTTATTTTTCAGCTGTGTTATTGGCGGCGTCCCTTTTCCGGATCTTATCTCCCGCCGATAAAGCTCACCTCCTGGATCGCGTCTTGTTCTCCGGAAGTTGCCGCTCTCGTCCTCCAGACCTGTAAGCTGAATTGTCCCACGACGACGATAGGTTTTGGACTCGGCATCATGCGTGAGTAATAATGCCATTATGGAATAGTCTTCATCGCTCCTACTGGCCCAAAGAGTCGAAACCTTGGAGGTGTGATGCAACAAGGCGAAATAGCACTCGTCCACGCCTTCGCCGAGTGGGGTGTCGACATCTGCCCGCGGTATAGCTCGGACTTTTCGTAGAGTTTCCTTGCCGGCAGTCCTGTCGATCAAGGATACGTCGAATTCGTCCCTATATCCCAACCTCCGCTCCGGCGGATTCACAACGAGCAGCATGGGGTATAGGAGACCTCGTGGGCGAACGAACCCGCTACTGATCTCGGCGGTGTCGTCTTCTCCCAACAGAGTGATCTCCGCTTCCAGAATGTCGAGAAGGCGAAACTCGTCGGATCCATAGTCCGCGAGATGAACTTCTCCATCGACCGATGCCCAGGACCAGGATGGGCAGCGATAATTGCTTGGCCTGGTGTGGCTGCTGTTTTCGGAAACCGCCCAGAAGAGCTCCCACCCGAGATGCCGCCGCCATAGTCCTGCTAGATAATCGTCCTCGAGCGCGTGGCGTCCCTTTTTGGCTACTGCCGAGATTGCGATCAGCTTGTCCTTGGAATACGTTAGTCCCGTTCGTGAATAGATTTCCACGACTTCTCTCCAGACGCGGTAGCCGTCGGATTGGGGAAGTGGAGGTCCCCGCCACCTCGGCCTCAGCGCTTCCCCGCGACTCGTAAAATCTAGCGCTTTCATGCGAAGATCTGGGTCACTATAATTTACCCTCTGTGGCAGGCCCCTCGGGAATGCCTCGCAGGCTTGAAGCTCGAAGCACTCCCAGTAAAGCTGGTCCGAGCCGAAGTGGAGAATCCTCGGTGCCAAGAAACGTTCCTGGAGAACCCAGCCGCGGCCGTTGAGAGGGGCCTTTGAGACGCCGTGCTCCCAAAGGCACAAGTCTGAGACCATATAAGTCGATGGGGGGCAGTCCTCCCACCCCGACACGACAACGGCAGGCCGAGCCGTGCGAGGGTCGCGACGGAAAAAGAGTCCCCCACGACTGTCCTTTGACGCGGTCGCTGCAACTGAATCTTCGCCCCACCAGGAGAGGATCAAGAGCCGCTCGATTTCCCTAAAACAGGAAAAATAGGAGGCTGCTTGAGTGATATTATAACCTAGTCTCGGTACCGTATCCCAATGCGAAGCAAAGTTCCTCGAGTTAACCCGCCACGACAAGCCTCGGCGCTCAGACTGGTTTAAGCACAGCTTCCCGGAGGATCGAGCCCACTTACCCCTTGGAGGCTGTCCAGGTTCGACCAGTACAAAAGAAGTCAACAAACCACACTACAAAAAGAACATGAAGCTCCATACCGTCGTGCATCTACGCCAGGCTAAAACTGCTGGAACGGATTCGCGTTGAGCCCGCTCATGGGCAGCGCCCCGTCCGGGAACACGGTGACGTCCCTCCTGGCCTTTGGCTTGCACACGCTCACGCCCAACCCCGAGCGCTTGATCGAGGCCATCCTGTCCTCGACCTTGGTGCCCATCTTTGCGCGGTCCGAAGGGGACATATTCCTGGCGCGGTTCGCGGCTTTGGCCATCTGCGCCGCGTCGAACGCGGCCAGCGGGGTTAGGACCAGGGAAAAGATGGCCATGGCGTCGTTCTCTTCGGTGGCAACCACGTCATAGATGTCGAGCGCCAGCTGGCCCGCCGCGCCCAGGATCGCGATGATGCGCCCGACGGTCGCCAGCGCGTTGACGGCGGACGCGAGCTGGCCGATGATGGGGGCGAGGAACAAGATGCTGGACAGGAACGCGAGGATGATGCTTTTGCGCTTCTCGTCTTCCCACTTATCCACGGTTTCGCAGATGCTCTAGGTCGCCTCGACGGCCTGCTTGACCGTCCAGCACAGGTAAGGAAACGGCGTCGACCAGGTCCCATGCGTCGGCGGTGCATTTGTCCTCCCGGAGGCTTTTGGCCGCCTCGGGCAGGTCGTTGGCTAAGGCTTTTCAGGTTCTCGTGCGCGGCCTTGATGACGTCCACGGGGTTTGGGATGGCGTCCTTGTCGTAGCTGTCGGTGACGGGGAAGTTGAGATCCCAGCCGACGTTCCTGCACATCTCCTGCGAGTCCATATCGCTGCACGTGCGCAGGAACTCCTTGTCTTCCCGCTTCACGTTTTGCTGCGTGATGCCCGTGGTCTTGGTGAAGTCCTGCCAAAAGTCCCTGGCGCGGCTCGGCAGCAGGCGCCAGCGGATGGACTGGTGTCCGCCCAAGGGCTCGTCTCTTGCGCGCTTGTGAAGCCGGGCGGGCAGTTGGGCCGCACATCGAAGTACTCCTGCTTGATCCCGTTGCACAGCTGCACCTTCCCCGCCCCGCAGCTGGGAGACCAGCCGTTGCACACGCAGTCGTCGCAGTACTGGCATTTCCTGGCCCAGTCCTTTTCCATCGTGTAGTAGCGGCACAGCTTGCAGCAGGGCACCGGCTCCCTGACGGCGCACTCAAAGTACTTGTTGCCGTTCTTGTACATGAACTCGCGGATAGCTTTGCTGCCGCCGGCGGCCACAGCGGTGACGTAGGTGTCGAACTTGTGGTCGTAGCCGTCCTGTATCAGCTTCTGGTACTGGTCCATGGACTTGGACGAGGTTCGAGCCAGCACGTCGGCCATATACATGGGGGTACAGTGGAAGAGAGGGCCGGCCTGCTCCACGGCTTCGGTTGGGTCAAACGAGCGGTGGGCACAGCCACTAAGCCCAGGCCAAAGTGGTTCTCCTTGGAGGCCGTCCTCCAGGTTGTCGCAATTCAGAAACTCTTCGTCGCGGAAAGACTACAAGTCGACAGCCCAATCGATCGTTCCGGCAAATTTGTAATCTTCCCAGTGCTGCTTCCGCGTCTGCTTGGTCACAGGCGTCATGTAAGGTACAGGAGCCTATCCGAATTGGATGCGCCATCGTGCCAAGCGCGGGAGTCGCCTTCGCCCGAGATCTCGGCGTTGGGGATATAGCCGCCCGTGTCGGTGCAGCGACCTTTGGCAGCGGGCGCACCAGCCTGGTGCCCAAGCGCGTGCACATGGGGTCGACTCAGCCAGGCTGTGCGAGCTTAAAGCTACGCCCGTAGCTGATATCCGGCGAGGGGATCTGCACGAGTACCGAAAGCAAACTGCCGACCGGCGCTCGCTGCACAAGGACTTCGAGACGGTTTACAAGCCGGTCTACGGCAGGAACGCAGGCATCGCGTGGGACGAGGTCGACATGGACGGGAGTGCCTAGAAGCTGGCGGACCTGGACGAAATCGACAAGATGTGGTCAGCATGGACAACAGCCCCGGGGGCAGGTCGCATTTGACCGCGTTGACGAGCGCGCAGAGGACTGTGAAACTCATGGCATGGCCGTGGATCCGGGGCCGATTGCGTGCTGCAATGCAGTTGACCGATTCCGTGCAAGTTTGACTATGGCCTGGGGTTGAGAGATCGGAGGAATAAATCACGCAGGGACATTACAAGTTTTGTTTGGTAGGTAGTCAGCCTATTTCTAAAACATATGGGGCACACTAATACTTTGATTCTCGTCCCTCATCCTTTCCAGAGACCCCGAGCTGCAGTACCACCCAGCCCAAAAGTCTTCGAAGCTATGACGGAGATTACCGCAGGACCGTAAGTGCTTCACCGCTATGAAAACCACGAGCCTCCAGGTGCCCCTCATTTGAGCGCCCGCCCTGATTAACCAGGTGCAACGCCTAGTTAAAAGCCCCACTGCCTACACCAGTTCTGCATCAGCTCGGGCGTGACGGCCTCAAGCCCCGCAAACGTCGGGCTGATACCCACGCTCCGCGTCACCTCGTACCCGGTGCCACCATCCTCGGCGACGCCGCCTTTGGCCATGCCGCGGTAGAAGCCGAGCAGCTTGACGGCCGGGTTTCGCGCGATCTCGTCGGCGGTGCGCGTCGCCGCGGCGCTCCGCTCCAGCGCCGCGACCCAGTCGGCGAGCGGGACGATCTCGCGGATCCGGCCGCCGTAGAACTGCTGAACGGCCGGGGCCAGCGTCGTCGCCCACTGCGCCAGGCGGGGGTTCACGCCGTGGAAGTAGCCCTCGACCGCGTCGCCGCGCTCCTCGGACTTCCAGCCTTTGCGCCGCGGCAGGACGTCGGCGACTTCGAGCACCAGCTTGGCCACGTCCTCGACGGGCGTCCAATCGACCCGGCCCATGCCGCCGCCGCCCAGGCTCGCCGGGAGAAGCCCCAAATGCAGCGAGCTGCGGATCAGCGTCGGGAACCACTCCTGGCGTGTCCACGCGCCCTTTTCCGTCCGGGGCCCCGCGATCTGGCCCACGCGCACGACCGCGCCCGGGATCGCCGACCGCTCGCGCGCCTCGTCCAGGATCAGCGAGCCGACCAGTTTGGATTGCCCGTAGCCTATGACTGCCAGGGAGAAGTCGCGCAGCGACCGTTCGGGCACGGGTGCCGACGGGGTTTTCCAACCTTGGACGGTGCCGACACTGCTCACAAACACGATGGGTACGCGACGCGCGCACGAGGCCGAAAAATCGATAAAATTCCTCACCCCGGATATCGAAGGCTCGAACGAACCGAGCGTGTGGTTGAAGTTAACGGGCCACGCGTTGTGCACGACGCGGTCCACCTCGCTCAGGAGCCGGTTGTACGTTTCGGCGCCGAGCCCGAGGTCGTGTTTGGAAAAGTCCGCGTGTAGGAATTCGACCTTTTCGAACCTGGTATCGAGCCCCTTGTCGGCATTGGACTGGGCCTGCCGTTTAGCCGCGTCCGCGCTCCGGTTAAGGCAGATCACTTTGCCGACGGACGGGTCGGCTTGCGCAATGTCGAGGAGATACGACCCCAGCCCGCCGGTCGTGCCCGTAACGATCACCGTTTGGCCTTGGGACCTCGCCTCGGGCTTCTGCCGCTGGGCCTCCGGATCGGGCAGGTTCTGCGTGTATTTGTCGAGCAACGCCTGCATGAGTGCAGAGTCCGAGTCGTGGTGTCCGTTGACGCCGTTCTGCTGCTCACCGCCGCCTACGACGGTCTTCATCAAGTGCGAGGCCAACTGCCTTGTCGTTGGGTTCGAATAGACGATCCCTGGTGCGACCGCATCGGCGTCCACCTCGCGTCCGGTCGCCGCCTTCAGGCCCCAGCGGATGATGCGCGACGCCGTGATGACCTGGAGGGAGTCGATGCCGACCGAGAAGAAGTCCGTGTCGTCGGCCAGCGGCTCTCCTCTGGCCCCGAGACCGGCGACGCGCGTGAACACGTCCGCGATGGAGCCCGCCAACGCCCCCGTCGACGAGATATCTATGGGGACCTTGTCTTGGCCGGGCACCTCGTCCCCTTCATCCAGGCCAACCCTTTCGAACAGCTCCGCCGTCTCCTTTTCGTACAGTTTCGTCGCGGCAGCGCGCTGGATGGTGCCCTTGCCCGCGCGAGGGAGCGGCTTGTCGGGCCGTGTCAGCGCCACAAGCTGCCGGACGATGCGGCCATAGGTGACCGTCTCCTGGTTGACCCTTTCAATTGCCGGCCACACTCGGTCAATGAAGGCCTGCGCCTCGTCATCGCCAACCGCCCTGACCGGCTCGATGAAGAGGGCCGCTTGGAACCGCCCTTGGCCCACAGCTAGGGCGCCTTTGACCTCGGGATGGCTGGCTGCGGCCTTTTCGATCCTGACAGGGTTGATCTTGTCGCCACTGGAAAAAACAAGGACGTCGTCGGCGCGACCGTAGTGCTTCCAATGGTCCGGCAGCGTCGGGTGCTTGACGTAAATGTCATTGGTTTTAAACTCGGTCGCTTCGGGGAAGGTGTAAAATACGCCCTGGATGCCCGGCTCCTTCGGATCCTTGCGGACTATAACCATCTCAAACAGCGATCCTTCGTCCGTCTCACCCGCGGGCCGCCAATCCGCGCCCATTGCCTCGGAGTCGATGATGAACCATTCCCACAACTTGTCGTTTTGCTGCAGGTAAAACGGGCCTAGGCAGGTCCTGTATTCACGGAGAGATCGACGGTGTCAGACAAAAACGGCACCGAGTTCAAAAGTGCCGAATACCTACCAACAAGGCTGGAGAGAACATGGAGAAGTAGGACGAAAGACAAGGGAGGGGGGGGGCTTATGCATGTGCTCACTCTGTGGAGCCGATAAACGACCGGATTCGTACTCGGCTTTCAACCAGCTTATTCCCGATGTCGCGAGCCAGGGGGCCACCACCAAATATGGTCAACCTCATCTTTCGGAGACAGTCCACGGCCCCCGGTATGTGGGACATACCCTCGAGAAGCGTTGGCGGCAAAAAGGCGCAATCGACGTCGGCGTACTTGACAGCGTCGATTACAGCCTGAGGCGTCAGTGGCCGATCCGCGATCGGCAGCGCGACCCTGATGCCGTGATATACCGCGCAGACGAATGGCATGTATGCGCCCGATGCGTGGAAGGACGCGGTGGGAATGAACAGGCGGTGGGCTCCGAGCAAAGCGGACCACGTATGTCGAGTGCCCCTGAACTCGGGCAGGTTCGTTATGACCTCGGACAGCGCCAGCATGCCAGCCCGGACCACCACCGGCTTGGGAAAGCCAGTGCTGCCGCTCGTGTGCAGCACCACAAAGGGATCCCACCTGGCTTGTTCGAAGGTTTTGCCGTAGGGGACCACAGGCGCCGGCGTCATGCCGACCCGGAGCCACTCGTCCACGGAGCCTGCTCTGAAGACCTTCATTCCGGGGTGCCCTGCAGCCCAAGAGCGGGCCAGGTCCTCGAAGCCGGCATCGCAGTAAATCGCGACGCACTCGGTCTTTTCAAACAGATTCAGCTGGACCTCGATCGAGTTGCGCGGCGAGATGAGGAGCGCCTTGCAGCCGGCCTTGACGCACGCCACCATGAAAAGGTGGTAGCGGACATCGCTGGGGCCGATGTAGCCCAGGGTCGGAAACTTTTTGATGTATTCATCCGAAGTCGGCGAGACCTTCGTCGTCGTCGTCGTTGCACCGCCGTCCGTCTGCGCCCGGTGCCGCTCAAGGAGTTGAGCCGCCACTCGGTTGATGCCGTCGGCGAACTGCCCGAACGTGACCTTGCGCCAGCCGTCACTGGCCTCGGAGGAGCGCGGCATCAAGAGAAATTCCCGCTCCGGGTCGGTCGCTGCCACCTCGTCCACAACCGTGGGAATGAGACGGCAGCTCTCAAGCGGCTTGAGATAAGCCTTGCTGCTGTCTGCGGTTACAGCCATGGTGATATCGTAGTCAAGCCGGTCAAAAGGACCAGACGAGATCGAGCGATTAAGTGGTGATGTAAAAGATATGGATAAGCTAAAATTAACAAGAAAACGTATCAAGTCAGCGTTGAGGTCGCTTGTGAGCTGGTGGGAATGGTCGATGAGATCTGAGCAGTCGTAGAGAGCCTCTTTTTATATTGGAAAGTTGATCACCTGAAGGGTGGAGAGACTGTCTTCATGGCCGCCCTTCGGGCCCCAAAGACATCCCGAGACCGACGGGATCGTCCATTGCCGGTCAAGCTTTGCCAAGCCGCGGGTGGCCACATAGCACATAGCCGGCAGGTGGTTAAGCTTTACCGACATGCGGGTATCGGCATGACATGCAGGTATTTACCGTAGGTATCTTCTCGAATACAAGGAAGATGCTCGAACTTTTTTTTTTCTTGGGGAGTGACGAAATGTCCGTGCTCCGGCGAAAGATATGGCAAATGCCTCCCTGACACACGAGCTTGTTATGGATTGAGCTAACAGGAACGACTTTAGCCGCTCCTAAAGAGATCAGAGCATCTCCTTGTACTCGAGAGAAACACGGTATGCATGTATGACGACCTTGCATATGATATCGATGCCACAAGCGGCAAGGGGGGCGGCTCTTCAACCCTTGGAGCCGAGTTGACGACAAATGGCAGCGTTTCGCGCGGCAGTGGCCCTCAAGACAGACATTTGCCGAACCGACAGTCCCCTCCCGGCGAACGGAGTTTTTTAAATTCCCCGAAAGCCAGTAAAGTGGACAGGGACGCGGTGTGCAGCAATCGGACAATAAGATAGGGTAAGAATGTTGCAAATTATTGCGTAATGAGTACATCCTAATTTACTTCAAAGGAAACGAGCGCGCGGCCAACTGGCTAGCATAACGCCGTTTTCGCCATCAACCGAAGACTACACCGCTCGCCTGACCGTGAGCCAGCTCTATACCACGGCAGTGCAGGAAAAGGTGCGTTTATTAACAGCACAACATGCTAGTTATTACTACGCGGCACTACAGATACGATCTAGAGCCAGCCACTCTAGACGGTTTAACGCCGCAGTGTCGGTTTGCCGCGGTGTCGGCCGCACAAGGCAGCCGGGGGAGACGGGTCCTCGGATCTTGTTGCTATTACCCGACAAGCCAACGCCAACCTCTAAATTATCTCCACATTGGCCACCATCGCCGAGCCCATCTTCCCTCGATTCCAGTCAGGATCGTGGCTCGCGATCAAGACCGCCCACCCCACCCGTCGAAACACCCCCAAGCGCCCCTCCACCATCTGAAGCACGATGGCCCCGATGCACCGTTCGCTCATCCAACTCGGCTGCGGCGGCTCTGTCCCGAGGTGAAGAGCAGGGACTCGTGGAAGTCGGCCCGGAACCGGCCGTCAAATATGATATATTCGCGCGTTCCTTCCCAGTCGTCGGCGTTCAATATGGTCCAGCCGCCTCTCGACCTCCCCATCCCGAGTCTTGGGAATCTGCCCCCAACGGTCGCCGAACGTTCGCCATTCGGTGATCCCCCTGATGCGCAATTTTGCTTCGAGAAGCCGGCCGTCTTCCCCGTGCACCACGTCGAGGTCCTTGACCTCAGCGAGGTCCTCCCAGCCTTTCATCGCCTTCAAGTGATAGGAGACGGCCTCGCCACAAGACGCCCAAGACCACGAAGGCGCCGGAGAGGAAGGAGTTGCCGGCTTTACGCGAGGCCAATTTGCCGTATCGACTCGCCAAGCAAGCCCAGGCAGCAGTTGGGACCTCCAAAGCCCAAAGACGTAGCTGCCGGCACAAGACGCCTGCACGAGGTCTGCCAGCCCTTGCAGCGCCACGAGCCGGTCCGACTCCACGCTGAGGCCCATGGCCGAGTAGCGCTCAACCAGCGCGATCCAGTGCATCCCCAACACCTTCTCCTTCGGCCGGCCCAGCACCCTCTCCGGCTGCATGAACGGCTCGACCCACTCGGCCGCCGCCGCTTCCAGGGCGTCGCCGTCGGGCGGGAACTCGGCGGCGCGGCGGTGGCCGCACTCCCACCACAGCGCCGACTTGGACCAGTGCACCATGCGCCGCGATAAGGCGCGCTCCTGCGTCGCCCACGCACGCTGCGCCAGCGGCGACTGGCTGATCTCGTCGTCCCACGCCGGGTAGGAGGGCGCGATGGACGCGACGCCGGTCGACGTGCGATGGCCGTACTTATCTCGCACGACTCACGGAGTGAGTTGGCATTTTTGGGGCGTTGCGTACCGCTCCGCGTGTCTTTCGTGGAGGAACCCTTCCGAGGCGCCGTCCGCCGAGGCCGCTGCGATGGTGCAGACTGCGTTACGGTAGTACTGGCACATTTTGGGCGCTTCCTTTATCCAGTCCGCGGTGGAGCCTCCTGCGGGCTGGATGATGCACACCGCTTCGACCCAGAGGAACGTCTCGCCGAGCGCTCGTGTGACTCGGACGGCGTCTTGGATGGTTTGAGGGAGCTTGTCGAGGGCCATTTTAATCATACGGGCCGGCATGTTTGCCGCCGTCGTCACAGCGGAGTTGTTTCCGGCACCCCAGCAGTAAGCTCAAAGCGAGATATCGGCCTCGTTCCCCGTCTCCTGAGATGTGGAGGCGAGGCAACGTCCCGTCCCGCCCCACGTCGATAACTCTGGTAGGGAGGAATGGCATGACCGAGGACGAATTGGCCTGGTTTCCCTTTCCTGGGCCGAGTCCCGGAGGGCAGTTTCCTGATTCACACTGCTCGATCCAGGGCCTGATGAGGCGAGTTGCCAGGAGCCTGAGTTCCTTGTCTCGTTTCCCAGGAGCTAACCCTAAAGTCGGCGTTGGTATCAAAATAACGAGGACGGGACCTTACAGAAAGAGGGAAAAAAAATCCGACACACTCTTAATGGGCAGTAATAGCTTGGGTCGCTGCGGCGGATCCACCGCCGGGCCCCGGTCGTCCACTTCCTCATCCTCGAGGTGGTGTACCACCGTCTCTTTGCATCGTAACACTCTCTTGCGCCAGCGCTCCCAATCCATTGGCTGGAAACGATCACGCGAGGAATGCTCGCCTGAAGAGCGCCCAACCCACGAGATCTCGTTCGAGTTATCCTCGCCCTCCTCCTCCCCTTCCTCGCGCCACAACAACTGAAGGCCCGGCCCGGACTCGTCGCCGTACTCATCCGACACCCTGATATGAAGCGACCAGCGCGGATCGGGAGAGCAATCTTTCTTCGTAAACCGGACGATTTCCTGCCGCAGCAGCCGGCACAAATCGCAGCCCCGGCGCGCCGAGCTTTCGAGCTCGGGGAAGGCAAGGTGCTCGACCACGCGGTACATGGGATGGAGTTCGTATTCCCCGTCCGTGTAGAGCCTGGGAATGTAGTTAGGCCAGGGGCCGTGCCGCGGGAAGGGAGCGAGTGCGAATTCCGAAGTCACTTGTCAGCAGGCGGAGCAGCGGCGTTGCCGCCCGGGGAAGGAGGCATCGACGGCGGACCCGGCGCTCGTCTAGCAGCGGGAGAGAGAAGAAGCCAAGCCGTCCATTTCAGGGACTGTGGAGGTCGCAATATACACAGTCGATGCGCTGACCCGGTATTTGGTACCCCGCTTCAGGATGACTACAGACTATGGTGTGGAGATGGTGTTGATGCCCGACGCTGCCTAGGTATGCGGCTGAGCCGCTGGGGCAGTGGCGAGCAGGCGGCCAGTGAATTACCGCGTACCGATTGGCCAGATAAAAGTGAAGGCCTATGACGCACAGGGAGCCCTAAGCTAAGGCAAAGTTTACCCTCAGTCCTATGGCAGCACGGTCTTCAAAAACCGCGCTAGCGTTGGCCCGCGTCGCCGAGGCAAACTGCAACTTCAGGCGGCCTTATCCTGCCTGCAACAAGGCACCACCCTGCCATCGACTTATCACCTCAGCCCGCCTGCGCGACGCGCCAACTATGCATCAGAAATGACGTGTCCACGGACGGCATCATCGTCAATGCTCTCCGAGGAGTACGCTTTTGCTTGTATTCGTCGTTTTCCCTAAACGCGCCAACGTAGTGGTTCTATGTTTCCCAGAAGTCTGGCCACCGTTGCTCATCCCGCTCTCTCTGTCTGTCTGCACGGGGGCAGCCCACGGGCGCACATCTCGACCGTCCAGCTTGGCATCAGGTCGCAGTTCTGGTCGAGGCCGGGGCGGATCATGGTCGATATCGTTACCAGCTCCTGCTCGAAATTTCAACTGGCCGCGGCGCGAGGTGATGGCTCGACGACTGCGAGTTTCCCGGCTGCGCGACACCAACTCGTGTCGATGCTCCAATATCTGGTCTCGCCCCAGCCACGCCCACCGCCGATACGCCGCCGTGAGAACCGGCGAGTCAGCTGACTACTTGGGCTGTCTAGCAATTACCATTTAGATGCAAGTATCCCGAGACATTGATGGAGTGACGCTTGGATGGCTCGTTTAGCAGGCGAGGCAAACCACAAGGTTCGTATGCCAGCTACCTTTACCACCTTTACAACACACACTCTCTCGCACTCGATCCACGGCCACTGTGGCTCTGGGGCCAGATTCATAGTGGGGAACCGTACGTCATTATACGTACGCCCGGAAAGCCCGGCACGAACCACCCGTCTGCCCCGGACGACTATTCAAAACCCGAGCCCGAGCGGCGGACGCATTTGCAGGCCCGCATGGGAGTAACCCGGCTTATGATAGATACCTGATGCTCTAAGTGCCAAAATGGCAAACCCATGCCCGAGTCAAGCAAGCATACATACGCTTGAGCAAGCGAGACACAACTGCCGCCTCCAATTGGCAGATGCGTCAATGAGCTCGCTACCTGGTACCCGGTGCCTATCCTGGAGGTGGATGGGAACCTCGCACAAGCACAACGGAGACATACGGGTCCACCTACGATGGGCAGCTCTCAAAGGAGCTGCGATGTTGTGTTTGCTCCCCGTCTTCAAGCTGACATCGTCCTGCAGCGGCATGGCTAGGGGGGCTTAAACTTGGACCCCATCGCACTGAGCCTTTCCCATGACAGCAGGGCAGGGCTATGCTATCGCCATCGGTCCACACTCGGAACGCCAATACCGGCTCTCGCCGACGAGGAAGAGGATTGAGATTGTCTCGCGGCGGATTGCGGGAGGCCCTCCGAACCCGCAGGCCGCCATTTTGAGTCAGGAAACACCTGGGCGAGCGGCGGTCACGACATGCGACCTGCGGCCTAGGACCAATCCGTCTCGCTGCGTGCAAAGGGGCACACAAGGAAAGACGGCGGACTGGACAAAGACGCATTTCCCGACCGTTCGGCCCGACCCAGTAGTCCCGACCGGCCGTTCTCACCTTTGCCTTACCTAACATTGCCAACGATGGCAGCGCATTGCGGAATGGTATATAGCCTCGGGACCTCGAGGAAACATGGCGTCCCAACTGACCTTTTCGCCCCACGAAGCAAGCAGGCACAAGGACAACACTTGGAATCCCAGTATGGCCGCCAACGGGGTCACCAACGGCGCCCAGGCCAATGGGCAGCACAGGGAGAAATGCCGCGAGAAGCCCATACACGCCAACCGCCATGTGCGGGTCATCTGCATCGGCGCCGGCATGTCGGGCCTCGCTTTCTCCTACAAGATGAGGCGGAATTTCACCGACTTCACACTCGACATATACGACAAGAACCCGGACGTCGGTGGCACCTGGTTTGAGAACAGGTAGGCGAGCACTCTTTAAATTGGGAGACATGGCCGAAGCTGACAGTATCTGGCGGGCGCTGCGGTAGATACCCTGGCTGTAAGTGCTTCGCATCCCGTCCGATGGATCACCTGTTGCTGCACTTAGTCGTTCGTGGCAATTTATTGATGACCTGTTAACCCACGGCCATAGGCGCGTGTGATAACCCTGCGTAAGTATAGATAGCCCCGTCATCAGAGAAACAGGAAAAGTCCCGCCACCCCAGCGCATCGTTGGCTAACACTGCCCCAGGCACAACTACACCTTCACGTTCGAGCCCAACCCCAAGTTTAGCGCCAACTACTCAACCGCACCCGAGATTTTCAAGTACCTCTCCAACTTTGCCGATAAGTACGGCCTGCGCCGGTACATGCACATGCGCCACGAGGTCGTCGGCGCGACGTGGGACGAGGCCCGCGCCTGCTGGGCAGTCCGCGTGCGCGGCCCCGACGGCGCAGTCTTTGAGCGCGAGTGCGACTTCCTCATCAACGGCGGCGGCATCCTCAACAATTGGCGCTGGCCGGACCTGGCAGGGCTAGACAAGTTCAAAGGCAAGCTCATGCACAGCGCCGCCTGGGACGAGTCGGTCGACGTAACGGGCAAAAAGGTGGGACTTATCGGGAACGGCTCGTCGGGGATTCAGATCCTACCGCAGATGCAGCAAAGGGCAGCTCACGTCACGAACTTCATCCGGGGGGCGACCTGGGTTAGCCCAACATTCGGGCTCGAGTACCGGGAATATTCCGAGGACGAAAAGGAGGAGTTTGCGGTGCACCCGCAGCGGCTCCTCGCCATGCGCAAACACACGGAGCACTTGGTAAACTCGGTTATGCCTACCAATATCATGGGTAGCACGACACAGGTGCAGACCCAGGCCTATATACGGCAGAAGATGGTAGAGAAACTGGGCGATAAAGAGCTGGAGGAGAAGCTCGTCCCCAAGTTTGTCTTTGGCTGCAGGCGCATCACTGTAAGTTTTGCCGTTGAGCCGCTCTTAAAAAAAAGGCGGGCACCTCATACTTGCTTTCTTAACTAAACCCCGAGTCCTCCTCAGCCTGGAATCGACTACCTCGAGAGCCTTAAAAAGCCCAACGTCACGGTCGCCCTCGGCCAGATCAAGGAGGTTACCGAGCGCGGCTGCGTTTCCGAGGACGGCACCGAGCACCCGCTCGACATTCTCGTCTGCGCCACGGGCTTCGACACCAGCTTCCGCCCGCGATTCCCACTCGTGGGCCGTCACGGCCGCGACCTGCGGGACGACTGGGCCGCCGAGCCGCGCAGCTACCTCGGCATCATGGCGTCCGGCTATCCCAACTACTTCATCTACTTGGGCCCCAACTGCCCCATCGCCAACGGCACCGTCAACTTCGCCATCGAGATGCAGACCGAGTATATGCTTCGATACGTAAACAGGTGGCAGAAGGAGGACATACGCTCCTTCGACGTCCGGCCCGAGGCCGTAGACGACTTCATGCACCAAAAGGACCTCTTCATGGAGCGCACCGTCTGGATGGCCGACTGCAAGACCTGGTACAGAGACAACAAGGCCGGCGGCAAGGTCACCGCCACTTGGCCGGGCAGCATGCTCCACTACATGGAGACGCTCGCGACGCCGCGCTACGAGGACTGCGAGATCAAGTATAACGGGCGCCGGTTCGCATATCTGGGCAACGGTCTGTCCCAGACCGAGTTCAACCCGGACATCGACGGCACCTACCACATCAGGGACCGCGACGGCGGCGAGTCCATGTTCCTGAACCCCATGAGCACCTTCAACGTGCGCCGCGACATCGATCCCCTGGACATGTTGAAGGAAATAGAGACGATCCGCGCGGGGGCGGGCAAGTCTGCTACACGGAAGGCCGACTTTGCTCTTGGGGGCGTGAGAACTGGTTCTTGAAGAACAGGATTTGGCCATTTCTTTTTTTATTCTCCTTTTTTTTCCTTTTTCGTTCTCGGCAGCATTCTCTCCGGTCCACCTCGCTTAGCGGGCTGGGCCAATGAATGAAGCCGCGAGATCACGTTGAGCGAGGTGCCGAAAGCCTATGGAAATAGGCGCATTGTGAATACTTCTGTTTGTAATCCAACTTCGCCGAGGTTAAAAGTAGACCTTTTGAACGATGTCGCCAATGCGGCCAAGCGGGGCCGATGGGGCTCGGTAGGCTTGTTTTTGTGTAACCACATGCGCCCCACTTGGGTACATTCACCGTTCTCAAACCATTCATGTCCTGGACGGGTGGAGCGGGGTGATCCGCACCTGCGAGGATCGTCCGCCCGTCGGTGACCCACTCTTGGTTGTTGGTGCGGGAGATATCTTCCGCCAAACGGGCCCACGGCCCACAACCCACACTGGGGAAGCACACTGCCCAAATATGCACGTGCCTCCGTTAGGCGCATTTCGAGGCTGAACGACTCCCACAGGCACAGGAACGCAGAATGCCTAACCCTCCTGCACCGACGCTTTTCCGCCCCCAGGATCAATATTGAGAAATCGCGGATCGGGGGATGGTCTGTACACATACGGATAGGGGGGAAATATCAGCAGAGAGTGTGATGCTTGTGATGCTTAGCCGTCTCCAACATATGACTCGGTGATCGACTAGCCTAATGCATCGATGGCTGGGCAGCCCGCGCAGGAAGTGAGCCCTTGGTGCCTGTCAACCAAAGCGACGAGCTTGGATGCGCGTCAGTACGACGCTTGACGGCTGCTCCATGTATATATGATCAAAGGCCAGGTCATGTCAACGATTTGCTCTGTTCTCCCTTCCTCCCAGGGCCACCAACATGAGCTTCTCGACAGCCATACTCGTTCTCGACAAGACGTGCCTCGTCAGCCGTCATCATGTTTTCCTCCTCGCGAGATGTCATTCTTTACGCCGTTGCCCTCGCCGCCCTGGCCTCGCCCGTGTTTGGACGGGCCGTGAAGGTTCGGGACGTCACGCCTGGTGTGCCGGCCGCCCCCAACACGATCGACAACTGCACTTTTCTGGCACAACGACGGCAGCATCAAGTGTGCCGATATCCCGGCCTTTTACGCCTTCCCCAGAGGACTTCCTATACTGGGTTCGTGCCATCGCCCCCAGAAGGAAGGAACGCGGTGGTTCGCTGCCGCCCCTTTTGACACCGGCTGGATGCTAACATACGTTTCCAACAGAACCCTCTCCGACCGCTTCGTGCGAGAACTTCCAAACGGGCATGTCCTAGTGCGTCGAGGGGCCCGAGGCCCCGCCTCCTCCTGCAGCGCCGACGCCGACGCCTGCCACGACCATGACCATCCCGCCCGCGACAACCACAAAGCCCGGAAATGGCGTCACCACCCCCACTCCCACGCAGCCTCTCATGGTCGACAACTGCAACAAGTTCGACTTCGTCAAGCCCGGCGAGACTTGCTCCGGCAACGTCGGCAGGCACGGCTTGTCCCTGCAGCAGTCCACCCAGTGGAACTCGGGCGTTGGGGACCAGTGCCAGACCATGTGGGCCAACACTTACGTCTGCGTCCCGGTTGTCGGCAGCACCACGCCTACCCACCCCGACAAGCTGAGCAATGGCGTGCAGACGCCGACCCCTACCCAGACCAACATGGCTCCCAACTGCAAGAGCTTCCACTTCGTCTCGCCGGCTAGGGCTTCTGGGACATCGCGAGCCGGTACGGTATCAGTGTGCAGACGTTTATCCAGTGGAACCCGGCCGCGAACTCGGACTGCAGCGGGCTCTGGGCCAACCCTTACGCCTGTGTGGCTATTTTGTAGTCGCGTTTTGGAAGGAGTGGAACCGACGGGTGCGAGAGAAAAAATACAGCAAGAGGACTTGGCGTCATAATACGGGATAGTATACGTCAATTCAAGGTATCGAGTGCGTGTTGGTTGACCTGCGGCGCCGTTCCAACCCCACCTAGTAATAGCGGGCCGTGAGCCCCGTGGTGACAATCATACACAAGTGATTGCTAGGCCGTGGGGCACGAAAAGAAGGCATAAATCATACCCGGCCCCCATCTCTTCTACTCTTCTTTTCTATACTTTTTTTCGGTATCGCTTAACCACCATGGATGCCGTAATCCTCCCAACACTGCCGCGTCCGGTAGCTGGCGCATCACTCGAACACCTCCCTCAAGAGATCCTCTACCAGATTTTTGAGGAGCTCGCTTTCGACGATCTCGCGCGCCTCAGTAGATGCAGCAAGCGCCTGCGCCCCCGGCTCTTGCTGGCGATGCTGGCGTACAAAGAGACGTGCCGTCACAGCCGCCCGCAGATGGTATCGGTGCCGCCTCTGACGGTCGCCATCTGTACTCGAATGCCCGAGCGGGTCAAGGCCGCGATCGCAGAGGACGCACACGTCAACCCCGAGTACCTCATCAGACCGATAACGGCGCCTTCCGACGAGGAAGCGCGGCCGCTCTACGAGAAGCCGTGGTACGTTCCCGTGTGCGCCGCTGCCCGGTGCATCGGGAAAAGCGTCGGTCCCGCCGAACAGGATCAATCCGTTCTTGAGATCATGTCCTTATGTCTGGAACACGGTGGCGACATCAACCTCAACGTCCCGATCGGCCGCAAGGAGATCACGTTCACGACCCCCTTGCTGATGTTCCTCGACGCCCTCGACCGGCGAGCGTGGGCCGGGGCCGCCGCCGGGGCCGACGCGTCCGCCTCGGCGCTCATAACAAGTCTCAAATACCTGCTCGACCACGGCGCAGACCCCTTGGAGCCTTCCCACCCTTTCCTGTTCGCCAGCTTGGTGTTTGAAGACCCGTTGGGCCGTTACAATGAGGAGCCAACAGAAGAGGAACCGTGGTGGTTCCCAGCTGATCCCCCAGCCGATATGCTCCTTGGGCGTTGGGGAGTCGAGCATCTCGCGAACCCGGCATTTGCCCTCGCCATCAATATGCTCCTCACACATCCGACCGTGTCCGCCGACCGCGCCGCCAGGACGCTCGCGAGGGCCTGCGCGCAGCCGGGAGCGCGCGCCCTCACCGCTGAGTGGCGGGCCCTCGTGGACGCCGTCACCGAGCACTTTGCCGCCGCGGGGAAGCTCGACGAGCTGCTGTACGTCTTTGTCGTCCGCACAGGCACGTGCCCCATGCTCGACAACACCGTCAGCTGCTACAACGGCTGCCGCCACGAGGTCGGCGACGGCGCCCGCGCCACTGTCCGCCTGCTCCTGGTCGCCGGCGCCGACATCAACTGGGTGTGGCCCGGCGGCCGAGTGGACTGGGCGCACAATCGCCAACAATTTAAGGGGCCGTATATGGACGAGGAGGAGGCTAACGGGCCGACGGCGCTGCACACTATATGCCACTGGATGAACAGAAGGACCTGGTCGCACCACCCGACGGCACTGACCGAATCCCCGTTGGAGATCCGCAAGTACGTTATCGGAAAGGAGCGCCTGGGATTTGTGCGCTTTCTACTCGAAGAATGCGGTGCCGACCCTGACTTGCTGTTCGAGCGCCACAATGTACCCTTTCATGTGGATCGCAGACTTTATCACAATGGATACGACGAGGCCAGGGAGCAGGACGGGAAGGCTTTGATTGAGCTTCTCGAGAAGCACTGCTTGTCCCCAGGACCTGCCAAGAGATGAATAGGGTACATTACCGTCGTTATTATTGTAATCAATAACAAAATGTCATGGATCTGCCGCGCTTTTTTTCGGCGAAAGCGCTCTATTCATCCAAGAAGGTAGACGCAATAAGGGCGACCGCAGAAGCTTCGGCTCCGGCCCTTCCCGGCTTAGCTACAGTCAAGGACACAGCCCCGCGATACGTTAGAAGACAGCCTCTTCCAAGGCGCGCAACCTTCTACAAAACCGAAGACCCGAACGTCTCACCCTGTGTACCGTCTTTCGAATGGCCGTACCAAGGGCGCCCTAGAAACAAAAAAAATCACTCCCTGTACAGCCGGCATCGAGAGACGATGGGAAGGAGGTGACAAGAAGATAAAAGCCTGGCTCTGTAACATTGACGCCCCCCACCGCTGGGCGGCGCCCCCGGCCCACAAAGGCGAAAAATAATCAGGATGCGCAAGATAAATTCTTTCCATATCCAGATCAGACCAGCAGCCGTCATACAGTTGAACCTTTGCCACTATACAAGCCGACACCTCCGGACCCTTTTCAGCTTATTTCTTACTCATGCAAGTGTTTTTTTTTCCTGTTCAAAGCCCGCGTTTATAACTGTAACGGATCGGTTTTCAAACTGCCTGATTGTCCGGATGTTTACATGTCGTGGAATTGTGGTGGCTGATGCTGGTCGAGGCGTCAAAGTGGCTGGACAGATGCTCGCTTTATCCTAGCATCAGCCGCTTCGGGAGGGCCCACACGTCGTCACTTATAAGCCAAGACACTCACGCACACCCACAGCGAAGTAGCTTGATCAAAACAACTTTATCTTCGGATAAGTCGCGTCTGTCCTGCCTTGGCGGGAACCTGTTGCGGGCAACCCAACGGACCAAAAACTTCGCTTTTGCCATCCCTTTTCCTTCCCCTCTTTTTTTCCTTCTCTTTCTCCTCCCCGTCCCGGAGGCGGGCGAAGTCGTGTCGCCCTCTGCTCTTTTGGCTCTATAGAGCGTTTTGGCGTGGTGGCGTAGTGGTAGGCTGTGCGCTTTGCGGCTGACGGTGCCAAGATCTGCAAACGATCGAGCCAAGAGCGAGCTTGAGCGTGATGGTTCGAGTCCTGGCTTTACGATTTTGTTTTATTTTAGCGACAGCTATAGTGACATCGACGGCTTTGAAAATGAATCCATATTGCAACATGGATAGGAATCATTTATGTTATTCCGGGCTACCCGCGTCTACAATCGCACACAGCGGAAGAACCAACTCAGCACAGTTGTACAGCAGCCTTCCAGTGGACGCGCCCCACTGACTCAGCAACCGCAGGGTGATAAGATAGTGGACCAGAATTTCATCATTTGTCGAACACATACAACCATCCTCTCGCAACTTCGCCTTGGTCCCAAACACGAACCCCTTCGTCGGGGACCGTTGACAGGCCCCCACCGTCGCCTATAACACAATGCCGCCCAAGTTCACCGCAAACCCGCTTAAGCCGTCGCGGTATCGCGCCGGCAAGCCGACCCAGCCCGAATCCGACTCCGACTCTGACTCCGACGGCGACAGCGAGGATGGCGAGACGCAGCAGCAGCAGAAAAAGAAGCCCGCGGCGCCGGCGAGCAGGCCGAGCGGGGCGGGGAAGGTGATCTCCAGTGGCAGCAGCGCGCTCGCCTCTGTCGACTTGGCCAAGCGGCGCACCGCGGCGGACAAGGCACCTGCGGCACGCACGACGGCAACAGCCGACGCTGAGCGCAGGGCCGCCGAAGAGGGGTTCGTGACCGAGAGCGAGGGGGAGGGCAGCGGGTCCGAGGAGGAGAGCAGCAGCGGCGAGGAGTCCGGGTCGGAAGAAGAGTCGGAGGAGGAGGAGGCGCCGCGCCGCCGGCTCATGTTCCGTCCCAAGTTCGTGCCCAAGGCCAAGCGGGCGGTGAGCGAAGAGGGCGGCAATCCCGCAGCAGCGGCGGCAGAATCAGCGGCCGAGGACGACGAGCAGACAAAAAAGCAGGCGGCGCTCGACGCGGCCATCGAGGAGCAGATCCGCAAAGAGGCGGCGGCCAAGGCGACCGGGCGGCGGCACTGGGAGAACGACTCGGACGAGGAGGCGCGCGGGCCGGGCGACGGTGGCGAGCGGGGCGAGAACTTCGTCGACGACACGGACGGCCTCGACCCGGCGGCGGAGCGGGCGGCGTGGAAGCTGCGCGAGCTCCGGCGGCTGCGGCGGGAGCGCGACGCCATCGAGGCGCGCGAGCGCGAGCGCGAGGAGAAGGAACGGCGCGACGCGCTGACCGAGGAGGAGCGGCGGGCCGAGGACGAGGCGCGCGTGGCGCGGCAGAAGGAGGAGGCCGAGGCCGGCCGCGGCAAGATGGCCTACATGCAAAAGTACTTCCACAGGGGCGCCTTCTACGCCGACGAGCAGTCCAAAGAAGGGCTCGACCGCAGGGACCTGGCGGGCGCCCGCTTCGCCGACGAGGTGCGCAACCGCGAGCTGCTGCCGCAGGCGCTGCAGATGCGCGACATGACGAAGCTGGGCCGCAAGGGCGCCAGCAAGTACAAGGACCTCCGGTCCGAAGACACGGGCCGCTGGGGCGACGCGCCCGACAAGGACCGCTTCGGCAGGGGCCGCGCCCCGGGGGATAGGTTCGCCGCTGACGGGAGGTTCAGGTCCGACTATGGAGGCGGCGGCGGCGGCGGTGCCTACGGGCCCGAGGGTGCAAAGGGCGCCAACGCCATCCCGCTAGGCGACCGGAAACGTGTGGAGCGCGACGACGGTGACTCCCGGAGAGATCGGGAGCCAAGGGACGACGGGAAAGACAGGCTGAGGGACTCGTATCGCTCGCGGCGCGATTACGACGACAACGAAGATCGCAGACGTGATAGCGGAGGCAGGAGGAGGCAGAGGTCGCGGTCACGGTCACGCTCGAGATCGCCCAGGCGAGACCGCCGCGAATACAGCAGGGAGCGCAGGAAGAGGTCGACCTCGCCGGGCGGGGACAGGGGCCGTGACTATGGCGAGAAGCGGCGGCGGGTCGACTCGAGGTAGCCAGCGGCTTTTTTTTTTTTGTCACTCCACAGGAGGGAAGCATAAGCGACAAACTCGATCCATCTATCCTCTCCTCTATCTTCTATCCTTGGAGATTGTGGGACTTCAAACGGCGAACTCTTGTGCATTTCAACAAAACCTTGTATATAAAATCTCGGGCAATTGCAAAACGCACACAAAACTTGTTCTGGGTATTTCTCTTTTGCTCATTATGCTTTTCTTGTACTAGATCCTGGTGATTTCTACCCTCGTCCTCTTGAAGACCTCGTGCCCGACCAAGCCCTCTTTTGCTTCCAGGTCGGCAGCCGAGTGCGGATACAGCGTCATCCGCGCGTACGTGCCCGGGCCGCGCCTCTTGGAAAGATAGCCCGGGTTTATGACGAGCACACTTTCTACGACCTGCAGGGACGCACGCATCCATGACATGTCAGCAAGAGCAGCGCAGAAATCAGTTGGTCGACGGGAGAAACGAACCTTGGCAAAAGGAGGCAGCGCGCTGGGAAGGACGAGCACGTCCGGCCGCACGCCGACCATGTCGCCCAGCTTCAGGTAGCTCACGTCCAGGACGGCGCCCGTGGCGAGGCCGTCGGCGGTGCCGGTCTTGGGCAGCCGTTTCCTGTCGAGCGGGGGGAAGATGGGGAAGAAGTGGCGCTGTTCGATGACGTGCCTGGCGAGGCGGGAGAGCTTGTCCTGCTGCCCGGCGGCGGCGTCGTGCTGCTGGCGGCCGCCCGCTAGGGTCGCGTTGCCGAGCTCGTACAGGACGTCCTGGGACGAGATGCCGACGAGGACCTCGTTCATGGACAGCGTCATGGGGTTGCCGACGATGCGCGCGTTCTTGGGCTTGGGCAGGCCGAGGTCCTTGCGCGAAAAGGCCTCCTGCGGCCACGAGACGTGCTTGTCGACGGCGTCGCGCACCGAGGGCACCAGGATGATGGTGACGTGCGGGTTCGCGGCCACGAGCCGGCCCAGCGCGGGCGAGATCATGTACTTGAACACGGCCGAGAGCGTGGCCGAGTCGGCGTCGACGGGCACGTCGTCGGGGAGGTCAAAGTCGCCCGACGCGATCAGCGGGTGGTCGATGTCGACAAAGGGCCCGTTGAGCACGACGGCGTCGGCGTACGTGTCTGCGGCGCGGTCGCAGAGCGCGTGCAGCGGCTCAAAGTCGAGGTTGTCATCGGCCGTGTAGGGGCCCGAGGCGAAGAGGACGTTGAGCGGCAGCGGGTCGACGTCGTCGTCCGAGTCCATGGCGTCGGGCCCGGCGGCTCGCAGTCTCTGGCGGTGCTCGGCGAGCGCGTCCCGGGTCGAGGCGGCGTTGGGCATGAGCGGCATCTCGAGCACCTCGGCCACGGCGAACTCCTTGCCCGACGGGTTGGTGCCGCGCACGGCGACGATCTGGCCGGGGAACATCTGGTAGTACGGCAGCCTCTTGAGGTTCAGGGGCACCCGCAGGCCGCCGCCGCCCCTGCGCGACGTCTCGAGCACCAGCGAGGCGGCGTTGAGCTTGCCCTCGGTCACGTCCGAAGCGACGCGGCCGACGCAGATGATCTCGGTCGGGCTCTGGTTCGCCGCGCTGCCAAAGGCCGACTCGTCCAGCTTGTGGTGCTCCATGACAAGCTGGGCAAAGTCCTCTATACGGTCGTCGAGGATCTCCGAGGCCTCGGACAGCTTCATGGCCATGGGCCGATACGCGAGCTTCTTAGTGTCGGACGCCGCCGTGAGCTTTATTCGGGACTCGGGAAAGGGCGCGATGGGCGGTTCGGGAGCCGGCAGGCGTTCGTTGAGGATCTCGATGATCTCCCCTGGGTTCTTTCGGTCGTGGAAGGATGAGGGCCTGCGCCAGTCGGTCAGCGGGCGACTCTTTACCACCTCTCTCTCCCTATCTCCCCTATCTCTCCCTCTCGGACTGGTTGGCGGTTGCTCACGTTAATGCGCCGAAGGCGTTCAGCTGGCCCTCCAGCGTCGAGGGCGAGCCGTTGTCTGGTGAGCTGGGCGGGTGGGCGGCCTTGAGGCGCGAGATGGAGGGCGTCTCGAGCTGCCTGCTCCTCGCCGCGGACTTGGTCGGCCTGCCAGAGCCGGGGGTGCTGGGGACGAGGCCGTCGAGCATGCCGAAGACGTCGGCGGACTTGGCCGTTGTTCGCGGGGTTGCGCCGATGCGCTTCTCGGGCTTGACGTGGGCCTGGGCGCGGTTGGAGCGCTGGAGGGCGTCGTGCAGGTCCTGCTTGAAGGCGCGCAGGCCGTCGTAGGCCGGGTGCATCTCGTCCATGTCCATCTTTATGCAGTACGACTCCCATTTGAAGAACAGGTCCTGGGCCGACAGCTCGTGCAGCTTCATGATGGACCGCAGCTCGCCCAGCACGTCGGCGCCGAGCGTCTTGCCGCCCGAGGCGAACCGCTCGTTGAGCTCGGCTGCTGTAGGGTCCGCCATTGCATATGCTGCCTGGTTTCTGCCGAGTGCGCTATACCTCTCGTCTTGACCAGCGTGGCGGTGCCGCCTAGGGATGTGGTCTGGAGGTTTGGCGGCCCCGCGGTGCAATTTACGCGTCGCGTTTAATTGATTGAAGGCTCCAGCTGGGCGGCTCTCGGGAAAGCCCCCTAGAGCCCCCGCGCGATTGCTTGAGCAACCCGAACCCTCCCATCCCGTCTAACCAGCCTGGTTGATCCATGACCAATCCAATCTGCCCCGCACGGGCTTTGTCTCACCCAGACATAAATATTTGAGCCGCCACTTAATTGATTGAAATAAAGTAACCGCGGTTTTCGGTGTTTATATCTCACGCAGTACTCGTGATCACCAGAAACCCCGAAGGCGCCAGCGTAGCGTGCCAGCAAGGCGAGGGTAAAGAAAAAGTCGATAGGTTTTTTTTCGAGGTTGCCATGTTAGATTGAGTGATTCCTCTGGGTGCCCTGCCGAGGGCTTTTTCGCCCGCCGCGGGCTTATCGCTTGCAGCGGGCTGATTGGCGGATCAAAGGGGATCGACAGTTTGGACCAATCCCTGCACCGCATTCCAATGGCGCTAGGACACAGAAAGCAAGTATCGCTCCGCAGCCAGCACGGAGAGGTGAGGAACTAACCCGAGCCGGGCCGGCACGCTGCGTTGGAGATAGGAAAATATTTGTGGAACGTACTATGTCTGTCACTCACAGTGGTACAGTAGGGGCTTGCGCAAGAAGGAACCTTGGGCGGGAACCGACGTACCGCACTGTGCATAGAAAAAAAAGGACCGAAAAAAAAACGTCAAACCTCTGGTTGGCGATCGGCGGCGATCGGCGGTCGGGTGGTCAACGGCACATATCCGATCCGGTGATCGGATGCCACAGTGAGCGTTACGGCAAGGCCCAAGCGACCCAGACTTTGGATAACAGAGGCAAAAACCTGCCTCGGCTCGTTCGTCCAGGATGGGGTCACCCAGCCAGGCCTGAATGACGTCAAGTGAAGTTGCGTCCGTCACCGGCCATCCCAGCGGAAATAACCCCTTTCTCGCCGGTAAACCCGGATACCATCCACCACACCAGGCGGCTATCGCGCCAGAAAAAGGTGCGGTTGGTGGGATGGAGGTCTCCGTTCCCGCTCGACGGCATGCAACAGCCTCGGCCCTCGCCCTCGTCCTCGCCCTTGCCACCAGCGGCCCACCGCCTCGGGTCTCGTCAGTTCACGATGGAGCAACCGTGGGCCCCCGCCGTTCCTGAAGCCGAACCGGAGCCGAGCGTCGCCCCATTCATCTCTTATGTCACCATAACTTGGGGCGCCGAGCCCGTCCACCGATGTTTTAACCTTGCACTCCCAGATACCCGTATTTCTTGAACGGCTGGTGATTTTCACGCCACACACACTGTCAACTCCGACGTCACCCGCTGCGAGCGTGCCATATTCATATCGCCACTTTGACCAGCGGCGGCCTACCTATCAACACCATCTACGCCGTTTGCCAAGACTTTACCCCTAGGCCAAGGCGAATTCCCAGACGATCTCCAGTGGCCCCCAACACGTGTTGTCTACAACGTCCCGGAAGCCGCGAAAGCGCCGCCCCTACCTATTTCCACAATGAGTGCGCCGTCAGACGAAAAAGCACCTGGAAACCCAGAACCTGGCCCTGCAGGTCGTGCAGTGGACAACGACCCCGGGGCGGTCATCGACGCGTCGGCGTCTGACGAGTCTGTCCACGACGGGCCGGCTTGGGATGAAAAGTCCCGCCGTTCCTCCCAGTCTGGAGAGGCTTCAGAACGTGCCGATGGCGGCATGGGAAGAGACGAAGAGGCGGGCGCCGTCGCCGACGGCCGTGAGCCGAGAGATTGGCCGGCCGCGGCGGCGCTCTCACGGACGGCATCGGCCAGGTCGCGCGCAGTCACCATCGTGCCCAAGAGCCAGCGGAGGGGCCTCCTCGCGAGGTTGGCCTTCTTGGTCCCCGAGGTAGAGCGGCCGTATGAGTATTCGCACACGAACAAATGGGCCATCACCATCATAGTTGCCCTCGCCGCCTCGTGTTCCCCGCTGGGATCGGCGATATTCTACCGTGGGTGCCCCACGCGCGCGCACACACAAAATCATTCAAGCAAGCACATCTGACCAGGCTTCTTGTCACAGCCGCCTTGGGTAAAATGGCAGTTGAGTTGCAAACCACCGAGACGATCACCAACCTCACGGTTGCCGTGTACATGCTGTCGATGTAAGCCGGGCATCCTTGCCGCAATCGTTTAGAAATTGAATGATAGCCGGCTGACTTATGATCATGATACGTGACACAGGGCCATATTCCCGCTGTGGTGGTGAGTAGCAGCCCCTTTTGGTCTTTTTTTAGGCTGTTTTCTCCCTTTCCTGTCTGGGTGACCTCTCTGCTAACAGCATGTCCCCACGGAACCCGCAGGTCTTCCTTTTCCGAGACCTTTGGCCGGAGGACCATCTACGTGCTGTCGTTTGCTTTATTCGTGGTCGCTTCGATTCTGAGCGCAGTCAGCATCAACGTCGGCATGTTGATTGCCATGCGGGTGCTGGCAGGAGGAGCCTCGGCGGCGGTCCAAGCCGTTGGCGCCGGTACAATCGCCGACATTTGGGACACCAAGAACCGAGGCCAGGCCATGGGGATATTTGTGAGTCACGCTGTCCGCAGTTCTACGTCTACCGCCGTCAGATGGGAGGCTCCGTGGACCCCTAAGCGACTGACAAAGACACGATAATTCCAGTTCCTCGGGCCGTTGTTGGGCCCCCTTCTGGCGCCCATCTTTGGAGGAGCACTGTCGCAGAGATGGGGCTGGCAGAGCACCATGTGGTTCCTGGCCATCTACGGTGGGCTGGTCTGGATCATGATCGTCTTTTGCCTCCCGGAGACGCTGGCGAAGAAGAAGCCGGCGGCCGAGCCCGAGGCTGCAGCCACCACCAGCCTGCAGCGAATGTCGACGCGGCAGTCCGTGTCTCAACACACGCGGGCGACGGCCAGGTTTCTCAAGCAGGCCTTTTTCGACCCCCTCAGCGTGCTGCTCTACCTCAGGTTCGCGCCCGTGGCCGTCACCGTCATATTCGCGTCCGTGACGTTTGGCGCGCTCTTCATCCTCAACATCTCGCTGCAGTCGACGCTTGGGAAGGCGCCCTACGGCTATTCGGAGCTGATCCTGGGCCTGTTCTACCTGCCGGCATCGGCGGGCTACATTGCCGGCTCGCTGGTGGGCGGGCCGTGGACCGACCGCATCATGGCGCGCGAGGCGCGGCGGGCGGGGCGGTACGACGCCGACGGGCGCCTGGTGCTGCTGCCCGAGGACCGGATGCGCGAGAACGCGTGGCTGGCGGCCGTCCTGTACCCCGTCGCCATCATCTGGTTCGGGTGGACGGCCGGGTTCGGCGTGCACGTGGCAGCGCCGCTCGTGGCCAACTTCTTCTTTGGGTTCGCCAGCATGCTCGTGTTCGGGATGGCGGCCACGATGCTGACCGAGTTCATGCCGTCGCGGTCGTCGACCGGCGTAGCCCTCAACAACCTGGTGCGCAACATCTTTTCCTGCGTCGGCACCATCGTCGCACAGCCGCTGCTGAACGTCATGGGTGTCGGCTGGCTATGCACCATGGTTGGCATCCTCTCCCTTGCCGTGGCTCTAGCGTCTGTCTGGTCGCTTGTGCGGTATTCCAGCAAATGGAGGGCAGAAATGGATAAGAAACTTGAGGAGGAGGGCTCGTGATATTTTTTTCCCCGGCGTTTCCCTTCCAGGGGATACTACTTGGCATTGCCTTTCTCCAAGATAACAACAATGATAGGTTAAACCTCTTGCTGTCTGTTGTTTTGATAAATCTGAACGACACGAAGAAAGTCGGACCGATACGCCGTCCCGGCACCAGAGCGCTGTTGGTGTGATGGGAGAAAAAAAAGGGGGGACCGTCCCCCGCAACCGGCAGCATACACGAAAGGCCGACCACGCCGCAGGGCCACAGGTCGGCCAAAAATTCGCATTTGCCGCCGGAGAAGGCATCAGACATCCATTATTGAAAAACCCACAGGCCCACATACGCCTTCGGACTCTGAAGCTGGCAAGCCGAGTCGCACATTTCGACGACTCTGAGTCACAAGACAAGCTGGTGGCCGTGGTGGTTCAGGAACTCGCTGGCGATGTGCTGAGTAGGTGCATATTAAATTCGGCGTCTCTCCTGCCGCCAGTCAGTGAGTGTGCTTGGTCGACGGCCGCAGCCCCGTTGCACTCATCACACCCGATTCAACCAACAGCTCCAAGCCCGAAAATCCGCGCCAGCCCATTGATCCAATCGCCGACAACGGCCCAGACCAGGGGCAGAGACCAGCAAGGGATAGCACAACGCATCACAGAAAGAGCAATGGCAGACCCGTCGACCTGCCTCCCCCTCACGCGCGAGTCGGTGCAGGCGGCACACGAGGTCATCAAACCCTTTGTGCATCGGACTCCGGTGCTGACCAACGCGACGCTGACGGGCCTGGCGTCGCGGCCGCGGGAGCTGGCGGGCACGCGCTGGGCCGAGGACGACGACAGCAAGCCGCGTAGACCGGCCCGGCCGACCATCCGGCTGTGGTTCAAGTGCGAGAACCTGCAGCGCATCGGCGCCTTCAAGGCCCGCGGCGCTTTCCACGCCCTCGAGAGGCTCAAGCAGGTGCCCGGCTGGCTCGAGGGTGAGGGGAGGAGGAACGGCCTCGTGACGGCAAGTTCTGGTTAGTCTTTTTATTGGGCTGCCTTGCCTGTCCGCTTTGTTTTTCCGTCACACCACACACGCACACACACACACACATACACACACACACATACATACATGCCTCACGTTCCATCACATCCCCTTGGCACACCTGCGACGTAAGATTATATCATGCACACCGCAATCTCACCATCACATTGTCCGTTCTGTCGATTCCTTCACTCACCGGTCTCGGCGGGCGTTGGCGGCTAAGCGACCTGTCAATCTTGCTGATAAAGCAACCACACCCACCCCCCTCGTTTTATGCCCGTGTGCTGGCCAATCATCCCATTTCCGTTCCGGGATTGGTAGGGGTCCCTCTCTCTCTCTCTCTCTCCATCCTACACGCTTTCCCCAACTTTGCCTAGGGGATGGTCCGGGGGCGGAGATTATCTACGCTGGAGAAAAAGAAAGAATAAGCGGATCTTTCCGACTCATTCCGCCTGGCACTGTGCACTCTGCGGGTGGTGCGCATGACAATATCGGCCTGGCTTCCCGACAATGGTAAAGCCGGGTGGATGAAGATGCCAGTGGCTCAATGGTGAAACCGGCCCATCGACGGCTTCATTTTTTTTTTTTTCCTTTCTTTTTTACGTATTCCCTCGGCTGTGTGCCTTGTCAAAAAGTGATGACAGGGGAAAATGCGCAAGTAGAAACAAAAAAAAAAAAAAGGTTCTAGGCTAAGAAAAACGATGGCACACAACGACCCCTGGCAGGCAACCATGCGCAGGCAATCGCGCTCGTGGCGCGGACGGCAGGAATCCCGGCGCACATTGTGATGCCGACCATCACGCCGCGCGTCAAGATCGAGTCGACGCGCGCCCTGGGCGCCAAAGTCTACTTCAGCGGCAGCACGGGCCCGGAGCGCGAGGAGGTGGCGGCGCGCGTCGTGGCCGAGACGGGCGGCCGCTACGTGCCGCCCTACGACCACCCGGACATCATACTAGGCCAGGGCACGTTGGGGCTCGAGATGCAGGAGCAGGTCGCGAGCCTCATGGCGGCGGGAGATGGGGACTCCGGCGGTGGCGGTGGTGGTGGCGGAGGTGACTTCGTCACGAGACCAGCCGATGACGACGCCCAAGGACCGTACAGGCGCCCCGTAGGCAAAAGGGCCCTCGACGCCATCATAGCCCCCTGCAGCGGCGGCGGCATGCTCTCGGGCGTGGCGCTGTCGTGCCAGGGCACGGGCGTGCGCGTCTTCGGCGCCGAGCCCGAGTTCGAGGGCGCCGACGACACGAAGCGGTCCTTCGAGGCCGGCGCGCGCCTCACGGCCCCCGTGCGGTCGCTGACCATGGCCGACGGCCTGCGCGCGCCCGTCGGCGTCCTGCCCTGGTCCGTCATGTACGAGAGGCGGCTGGTGTCGAGCATCTTCAGCGTCACCGAGGACGAGATCCGGACGGCGCTCCGGCTCGTGCTCGAGCGCCTCAAGCTCGTCGTCGAGCCCAGCGCCGTCGTCGGGCTCGCCGTCGTGCTTTTCAACGAGGACTTCCGCGCCCTGGTCGAGCGCGAGGCTAGAGACGAGGGTTGGGACCTCGGCGTCGTGCTCAGCGGCGGGAACGTCGAGCTGACGTCGCTCGCGACCCTTGTCGGCGAGGGGACGCCCGTGCCGATCTGAGACGCCATGTATCTAGATTTTGCATCGCCTGCCGCTAGGGCCTGCTGCCTACCTTGGCCCTTGCTCTCATACTTTTCTCTTCTTCTTTTTTCTTTTTCTTCTTCCTCTTCTTTTTCTTTTTCTTCTTCTCCTTCTTCTTCTCCTTCTTCTTCTACTTCTTCTTCTACTTCTTCTTCTACTTCTTCTTCTACTTCTTCTTCTACTTCTTCTTCTTCGCTTCTGATTTCTGACTACTAGAAGCCATCATCAGCCCTACCACGCTCGGGACCGGCCGGGCTGCCAAGCTAGCGCTGCGTCGCCATGGTCATGTATCAGGCTTCTGTTAGGACGTTTGAATGGTGCGGGGCCTTCGATAGGCTGGGCTGACTGGCCCTATCCCCTTCCATGACCCTTCGGAGATGTGACCTGTCATATACATACAAACTAGACCCGGCCCTTGCCGTCGCCAGTTCTCATCGGGAGCCAGGCACAACCGTCCTCACCAGCTTACAGGAGTTTACCCCTGAAAAGCGTACGTTCCCCCTGGCGCGATGGCCACAAGCTTTTTTCCCCTTTGTCTCGTCCCATGGCTGAGCATGGGAAATAAGCCTCGTCGCGCGCGCCATGGATGCAGAGCCGAATTTTTAAACAAGGGAGGGAGGAGCACTCGGTTTCTTCAGTGTACTAGCGGGAGGCCTGGCGCTGTAGTCCGGGTGGGTTTTCTAATCTTCCAGCGAACGAGAACTGCCGCTTCATCACACCCACCCACCCGTTTAGCCTGGCCTAATATTGATGTAAGTGATAAGAGAAAATACCTGGAGAGAGCCCGTGCAAGGGAGCACAGGATGGTGGTCGGGTCGTCCTCGCTCCCAGCCAACACTTGGACCAGTCTCCCTCATGCTTTAGCCGCCCCGCCCCGCCGCTTCGTTTAGATGGCCCCAAACCGTCTCTCTATGTGTGTGCCTTCCGTATCATGGGGCGACTTGTCGCCAATATGGTGGATGTAGTGAAGCGGCGTCTTTTGGCATGCAAAGAGTCGAGGTCACCGAAAGCAAGTTTGTTTCGGGCAACATCCTGTGTTTTTTTTTGTCTTGACGACCCTGCCCTCCCGACGCGATGCAACCACAGCCCTCATCGCAAGGATCAACAGGGAACGCACAGCTGTCCGAGAAGGCGGAAAGTCTAATTGTGCGCTTGCGAATCCTGATGGATGGCCCGAAGAGCACGGCACCAACGGCCTGTCGCACCCTGGTAATTTTGGCGGTTTCCACACACACACGCTTTCTCTCTCGCTCTCGGAAAACCGAGAAGGGAGAAGGAAAAAAAGAAGCAAGAATGATTCGGTCTCTTACTCTAGTTACCGAGCACTTTAGTGTGGGGATAGCTTCCAGTTTTCGGACCCAAGCTGTGGTTCATTTTTTTTTTTCTTCTTGTTTTCTTCCCTGGCTACATTTCATGATGTTCCAAGAGTTCGAGCTGTCCATACAGAAGATAACGTTATCCCCTGGGCCTCGTCACACGTCTCCCCGTCCCCCGAAGGCGCAGTTCCGACGGAACAAAACCCGTGGCCCTCAGGCCGTCCAGGGGTCGCGACTATCTTTCTCCGAGAGAGGGGGATAGGAATCGGAGTGACCTCCGTGGGGCGGGGGCTCCAGGCCCCCAGCTCAGCTGCTAGTCCTCCATGCTGTGCTGGTACGCTCCCTCGGATCAGATACCGCCAGCCAGCCTGCCTGCCTGCGGCCACCGAACTCCAGGGCCCCGGTCTTTTGTGTGTGCTAGGTCACACAACTTGAGACGCCAAAAGGCAGCGTTCACGACAAGAAAATGAGACCGCCCCAGTCCGTTGGGGCTTGGAGCCGCCGACGCGCGCGAACCGAGCCTGCCAATCAGCTTTGCCAGGCCGGCACACACCCCTCCTCGCGCCTCGGAGAATGTGCATACATACGACCTCGGTATGCATGCACCTACCTAGGTCTGTATGCACGCACACACCTCAGGCCGACCATACAACCTCGATGGAGCAATTTCGCGGCGCAGAAGACCCGACCTGCCGACCGGGAAGGGAGGGTGGATGGTACATGGTGGTACGCACCGTAGAGGCAGTAGGTAGGTACATACAGTGCAGTACTTTCCGTAAGCTGGGCGGGTGGATAAATGCACGGGCCAAGTGCGTGCGCCGTTACGTGGGAATTTCCGGCACGGGCCTGACTCCCCCACAGCGCACTTTGCTTTTCTTTTGTCTGCCAATCGTCGGGTCGGCTGGCTGGCTGTAGGTCTCCTGGTACGTTGGTCTGTGCTATGTTCAAGAGCCGATGGGCTGTGCTCAGCCACCCAACCAGACGGTTGCCCGAGGTGCCCGCCATTGGGGCCCGGTCGCTAGCCACCTGCGTCTGTGCTTGCTGCGTCTCTGCAGTTCCCACCCAGCCCAATCACATGGAAAAAAATTTGCGCCTTTTGGCTCGCCCTTTTGCATCCCGCTGTATTTTGCTGTGGGCAGCTTTGATGAAAAACCAAATGGGAGAGGCAATATGAAGAGAAGCAGGAAGGGAAAAAAAAAAAAAAAAAACAAGAGGAAAACTGGAGAAGCAGAGGGAAACGAAACCTGGAACGTTGTGGTCAGATTCACGCTTGCGTTAGGTACTGGTACCTCCCAGGTAGGTGCATACACCTAGGGGTGGGCCACAGCATCGGCCAGCCTGATTGGTACCTTTGCCAGGCACGCATTTCCGTGCTCCGACGTGTAGCCTTGGCAACCACCACTCCACCCCAGCAGAGCGTACGGGACTTGCTGCGGCACGGAACGTTGTAGGTACAGTGGACAGGCCCCATTAATTGTAGGTAACAGCAATACTATACCCCGGGACACTGCTGCGTGCATTTGATGTTTTAATGGGGGCCAGAAAACACATCATTTCCTAGGCATCGGGAGGGCATAGGAGGGGAGAAAAAAAAAGTCGTCAAAGAAACAAAAACGCTGTGACGGTGGGCATTAGTGAGATGCTACGCTACCCCAATGCGAGCCTCGACGGCACCAACCAGGCAGGCTCGTTGGGGTCTGCACCCCCTCCCATTTCCAATTCCGATGGTGGGAGCCACCCACACTGACCGGTTATCACAACGGTCGCTTGCCTCATTCGGACGTACCTAGGTACCTACCTACCTGCCAGAGGCACATGGCCGACGAGGGAAGGGTAGCATAGACGAGGTACCTCATATCCTCAGATACCACCTTGGTACCCACGGCCTATGCAGCCTGCCCGCAAGACGGGGCCGTTTGCGCCTGATCGAGGCCGCCCAAGGCATTGGGGCGCTGGGGCACGGGACGGGCTTCAAGGCTGTGGTTGGGTTGGAAAAGCCGTCAGGACGAGACCACAGCGGCGGCCTCTGATTCGCGATCCGGATCAATGCTCTTGTCTCGTTCGCGCGGGTATATATCTAGACAGACCTGCGTGACCTGCTAATGCTAGGCCGCCAGGTGGGTGTGGACACCTCTCTCCGAGCTAAAAGATTTAGAGAGCTGGGTGGTGGCCCGGTTAGCTAGGTGAGGTAAAGGTAGAGGCAGGTGGGAGCTGGCAGGACGGCGGCGTCGACTAGAGACGGAGGGTGCGAAAGCGAAAGGTGTGCGTGCGTGTGCGTACCGAGAACACCCAACGAGCCAAAGTATCTGACCAGCTTTCGTATGGGATGTCCCATCAGTGCTACCATAGGACGCATGCATGGGCCTTTAATCCGCCCGAACCCGACTCTCGCTCCTTGGGAAAAAAAAAAAAAAAAAGATGGAGGTGCTTTGCCGGTCTCCTGGAGCACAGTGCCGCGGTGGGTCTTTGCACACTGGCCCTGGAACCGCCTGCCGTCCTCCGCGCGGCGGACTCTTGCAAGTGCCCTCGTCATGGGGGTGCGGCCGATCAGGCTCGCTGCGGTGCTCGCTTCAGGTCGCACGCCCACTCGTTCGCCCCAGCGCCCGTCCCCATTGGCCGGGCCCTCTTATTGCCTGGCCCGCCCGCTCTTTGGCCCGCTACCCGCTGGTGCACGTCTGCTGGGCGTGCACTGTCAGGAGCCCGCCACCAGCGAGCTCAGTGCAGGGTGCGTGTGCAAGGGCGGGCCCGTATTCCCAATGCCACAAGGCCTCCCTCCCTCTGCGCAAATCAAATCACAATTGGGCCGGATGCTCGATACCACTCCACACTCCTCATCAATCGCCTGCTGCCTCCTCCACCACCACCACCTGGGCTACCTGCTCCCACCACCATAACCACGACAACAGCAGCACTTCGTCCCAGTCCGTCCTCTTTTTCTTGTTGGCACACGCAAACACGAGCGTATCGCCTGCGTCGCTAGCTCTGCTTTTCCCAGCTTTTTCCAACCAACAAATCTCCAAGCGCCGCAAACCTGCCAACCGACCTTTCGCATTGCACACACGCTTTCGTCATCATTTCCCTCCGCTCACTCCCTTTCTGTTGCTGCCCGCTCTGTGCTGGTGCTGCCGTCCAACCCGGGAGCTGGTCCTCGCTCCAACACGCCGCCGGCAGCCCACCTGCTCCATCTCGCCTGCTCGCCATCGATCGGCCTGCCCTCCCGGCTCCTTCGCTCGCATCGTGGTGTTCACCGGGCCAATCCGTCAATCGATCAACACCGCTGCTGCCGACGACGACGCAACATCCTGCTGCAACGCCACCGGACAGGCGCACAGCTCGCATCTCTGCTCGAGACGACTCGCTTACCCACCCGACCGGCTCCGCCGCCTCCCTGAACACGCCTCCCTATCTCGTCGGCAGACCAACTGAGCACCCTCCTTCGCACATACAAACACAGACACACACGCACACTTTCTCCTCCTATCTTTACGCCTCTAGCCCCCCAACAACTGCATCGCCTCCACAAGACAGGCTCCTCTCGGTTTCGCAATGACTGGAAGGTTGCAGCTTCACAAGCTGGTAGTCCTAGGGGATGGAGGTGTTGGCAAGACCGCTCTAACTATCCAATTATGTCTACAACACTTCGTCGAAACGGTAAGTCGGCAGTGATCTCTTGGTCTTATCTTTCTCCATCAGTCTTCCCCTCCATCTTCCCGCTGTTCTCTTCTATTGCTTTTCTGCTCCGCCACGTCTTCCCCTGTAGCACGCACAGCGATATTGTCAACCTCGACGGACTCGCCCCATTCCTCCGCATTCCACAAGCTCCTGCAAATACTCGAGAAGAAGACGGAAAGCAATTGCCACCCATGCTGCCGCGACAAAGGAGACCAAAGAATTGGCCAGCTCCAGCCCCATTCTACCCCTCGAACTGCTCTGGCTCCCTTAGGATCACTCTGCTTCCCAGCCAAATCCGTCCCGCCCCAATCGGCCTCGCCCCTCCCTGTCATGTCCAGCGTGCTTGCCGCTGCCGATGCGGCTATTGTTTGCTACACAATCGTGGCGGCTGACCTTGCGACTAAACCTCGTACAGTACGACCCGACGATCGAGGACTCGTATCGGAAACAGGTTGTGATAGACGACCAAGCCTGCATGCTCGAGGTGCTCGACACGGCCGGTCAGGAGGAGTACACGGCACTGCGGGACCAGTGGATAAGGGATGGCGAGGGCTTCGTCCTGGTATACAGCATCTCGTCACGGTCGTCCTTCTCACGCATCAAGAGGTTCCACCACCAGATCCAAAGGGTAAAAGAGTCGTGCGCCTCGTCCCCCTCGTACCCCGGCTCGCCTCTCTCCAACCCCAACGTACAGACGCCGGTGCCGATAATGCTGGTGGGGAACAAGAGCGATCGCGTGACGGAGCGCGAGGTGTCGACTCAAGAAGGCCATGCCCTAGCCCGCGAACTGGGCTGCGAGTTCGTCGAGGCATCGGCCAAGAACTGCATAAACGTCGAGAAGGCCTTTTACGATGTCGTCAGGATCCTGCGCCGGCAACGCCAGCAGGCCGCCCGCCCGCCCATGCCCGGCGGCGGACGCACCAAGACCAACGACACCTCCAAGAGCAGCCGCTATGACAGCTACGATAAGGGCAGTTCCCGGGGCAAGGACAGCAAGCCAAAAAAGCAGGCCATCAAGTGTGTCATTCTGTGAAGCAGCGACGTCTCGCTGCCGCATATGGCCCGAAACACTCCGCGTCGCCTCGGTCTGCCCATACTTCTCCTGGGCCGGGAACCTGTCCCCCCATGGGCGACAGTGGGACCCGAAATGGCGCTCCGCTCGTGGTCACGTCTACTCTATTCGCATTCGTGTTGAGCCAGACAACCGGAAGGCTTGAGCTGGGCTAAACTCCGCCAATGGGTGAAGCCATGCTTCGATTTCTTTTCCACGTCTCTTCCCCGATTCCTCCTATGCGCTCTTCACGAGAAATGGCCGACCAGGCGAGCCGCTCGAATTCGTCTTGGTCGTCGTGCGTCTTTTGACTTTTGAACAATCGACACGGCAGTCCATCTACTTTTTCCTCCGAACCATCCACGGTCGGAAGCGAGGTGCCTGTCGAAGATGGCATTTTTCGGACTTGACAGCCGGCGACGAATTGCGTACGATACCACAAAAAAAATACCAATAAAAGTTACGACGCGAGGCATCACTTTTCATTTCAGGCGCAGGCATCTTTCTACCTACCGACCTATCCAAGCCATACTTTCCCCCGATCTTAACCACACGGTTTATTTTATGCCATATTTAACTTTAAAGACCTTGAATGGCAACGATACCTAGCTGGATTGGCTAACTGGTGTTTTTTTTTTCTTTGGAGTCACGAGGTTTTATCATGACCTGCGACGTATCTATCGAGCTGTGTGACCGAAACTTGCGCAACGTGCTTTTTTTCTTCTCTTCGTTCTCTTTTATTCTTTGGATTTCTTTATTAGTTCTTTCGTCCTACCAATTTCTGTGCTCTTTCCCACTTCTTGTTCCTGTTCCTTGGCCGATATCCTACTTTTTTTTTTACAGCTTGATCTGCAAAAGAAAAAAAATACTTGCTTCATTGTCCATCATCAGGACCGCCCATTCAGCAAAGTCTACATCGGGGCAATTGGAGATGCGTGTGCTCGGTTCTCGGGTTTGTCGGAGGCTCCGATGGTGTTTCCGTCCAGTCGCGCCCGTTTAGCTGATCCTCGGGGAAGGTAGAAGCCTGGTTCGCTTGACACGTGGGGTTTTCGGCTGTTGGGTGCCTACCTGGTAAACCGCCTGTACAGTGCCGAATTGTTTGCAGAAGGGAGGCTCGGTCAAGGACGTCAACGTGGACGGGCAGGGGTACGGCTCGTCCTATTACATTCGGCAGAAGAGCACGGGAATTCAAATCGGGCGAGCAAGAACACCAGGAACAGGAGAAGCGAGCGGCCTGTGATGCGCGCGTATATCTGTTTTGAGCGTGAACTGGGGGAAAAGCCGGTGGGGATTTCAAGCACCTCAGCAGGGGGGCAAGCATATTTGCAGAGGGATGGGCTTTTCGCAAGGCGACGAAAATGGAAGGCCAGCTTCAAGGATAGAGATGATGGTTTATGATTGGCCACGTGATCAGCACGCCAGTACTTTTACTTTGTCCCCCGCCGTTGACGTTTTGTCGGACTCGGGACGGAAGGGAGGGGATGTAGCCGGAAAGTTATGCCGCCACCTGGCGCAACGCAGCCTTGTGTATCCGGGAAGGCTTGAACAGGTCACACATTGCCTTGAGCGCGAAAGTTACCGTAGTAAACTTACCTTGCCGAAGCCATTACAAATGTGATCCCAGCCGTGCCCAGCTACGTATTTATTTTTTTCTTCGGAGCTTTCAATGCTGTTGTCTGTGGTCCCCGAAAAGAGGCAAGCGGTTCGGCCAGGCTAGCCGGATTGGGCAAAAGGGCCGGCGTATAAGACTGGCCAGCGACATGGCTTGGAAGAGGCCGTTTTTATTTTCATTTCATTTTATTGTATTTTATCTTAATTCCTCCATATGTAGCTAACTAGGCAGGTTGGTGATAGTCATGAAGTAGGATTGAACCGATTTGGGTTTTGCTCGTTTGTTGCTTGTTTGGTCCTCGGGTGCGCGCGTATCTGCGCGCGCACGCACGCGAGGATTTGGAAGTTTGGATGGTAGGCACCTAGGTACATAGGTAAGTAGGTAGTTCGCGCAAGATGAGCAGAAAGCGTTAGAGTACACAGCACAGCACAACCTTATCGGTTGTCAGTCGGTCAGTCGGCCGGAGAAAAAGGAGCCGCCGAAGCCGCCAGAGACAGAGAGGAGGGCTCGTGCCCAGGAGAAGAAGAGGCTCGCAGTTGCGCAGAGGGAGGAGTGAGCGGACGGGCGGGTCAAAGCTTTTCCTCGACTCCCTTGGAGCTTAGCACCCCAGAACGGGACGCCGCGCGGACAAGAAGCTGTTTCCTTTTTGTTTTTGCGAAATGTTTTCCCCATTCGGACAGCGAACCAGTTTGAAACCCTGCGCTAATTTGCTCAAAGGAAATAAGATGCACGTGTGCTCGCGCGGACACGGGACGAAAAGGAACGCGATCGCGGGATGGAAACTCTTATCGTTTAGTGAATGAACGCCCAGGGTCTAACATGGAAACCCACTAAAAGCTTTACCAGATTTCTTTTGATTTGGGTTAGTACTTTTACGTAATAGTGTAAAAATTTAATTGATATTTTTTATAAAACTTTTAAATGGTAAAACTAATAATTTTTAAAGTAAAATTAAAATTTAAAAAAAAAAATAATAATAAAATTTTTAATAAATTTAAAAGTGATACTACTTGAGTAAAATAAAAAGCAGTACCAGCGCTGGGAATAACCCGGCTACTAACAAGTCGGCAGATAAACGCGGGTTAAATATAAGGGTTTACATCCCCGCGGTCGAAGGAACAAGGTAATTCAACGTTGCAGTGAGGCGGCAACCCGATCCCGAGAAGAAATTAAACCGGCCGGGCTGGTGCGTGTGCGTGCAACGACAGACATCCGTCGCCTTTGCTCGCCTCGTCGCTCCCTCGCTCGCCCCGTCCGTCAAGGGCTCGATTCCCACGGGCCCTAGCCAGCTCGCTAAGCCGTCAAGGGGACCCCGGAGCATGGGACGGACACGGAAGGTACATAAGGTCGAATGTGACGGGGATCCTTGACCGATCTTCGTCCTTCCCTTGTCCGGCAGCCCGCGAAGGGGTCCCCGACCCTAGAAGGAAGATGGTGGTTTTGCTTTGTTTCTACTGGGGGTGCGCCAGCCGGCCGACCTACCGTGCCCTTGCCGTCTCACTGATCCGTCGTACCGTTCCGCTTGCCCGGAGCCTTGGCCTGCTTACTCCCCATGTTATTTTTTTTGTTTCTCCCTGTTTATTTTCCAGGTTCCGGTACAGTAAGAGCGCTCGGCGAGACCAAGGGGTTGAAAAAAGGAAAGGAAATCCGACTGACGGGTCGGGGAATAAGCACCGGGTATGAAAGTCATCCTCCTCACACACCGCTGTTATGCATCTTACATCATGCCGCGTGTGCGGAAACTCCCTCGCCGGCTGCGTCCGTTCACCCTTTTTTTTTTTTTCTTTTTTTTTTGTCTCTTGCCTTGTCTCCATGCTGGGAGGAGGAACTTGAATTTTCGGCGCCGGAAGAGGCGGCTGGTCTTCCCCGTTCTTCCCCGTCTCTCCCCCACACCACAAAATGGGTTGCTCAAACGATCACAGTACATGGACGCACGCACCCCTAGGTCGCGACAACTTGCTGCCAACATCGCATCGACGGACGCATGGGTGGATGGGCGGGTGGCAGCCTGGGGGTGACGCATGGATGGCAAGGCCGGGTCCAGGCTCCTTTCATATCAGGGCTATTTTTTCCCCTTTGCGATAAACAAGCAGCTTTCCCGCTTTTCCATCCATTGTTTCAGGGAACTTTTTTTTCTTTCTTTTTGGGACCCCTTGTCTCTCTTCCCTTCTCGTCCCCACCCCACGTGGTACGTATCCAATGAATGCCTTCATGCCGCCGCCACCTCCACAGAACGAGACCCAAGCACCCAAGGGGTGGGTGGCGTGCGTTGCGCGGCTGGCATTGATGCTGGCAAAAACCTAGCATCAAATGCTGGGACAAACTGGGGCCCCCACGCGCTGCAATGGGAACATGGTCCAGCTTGGGCATTTTTTATTCCTCAAATCCCTCGGGGCAACCGAGCCCGCTCGCCTGGGCTCGGTGTCCGTCTTTGGCGCAACGACCCCTTTCGCCTGGCCTTTTCGGCTGCAGCTCCCTGGGCCTTGCATGCTTAGCACCGCTGACATATCGCTACCGTGCAAACACGCCTGTCTTGCCTCTCCACAGCCACGTTCTCTGTCTGCCGGCCGTTGTCCCCCCTTGTCTTCACACAGTGTGGCTTGATTGTTGTTTTATTATTACCCTTTGCCCAATGCACACGCCGCGCCATCTGGGCACGCACCACCCTGGCCTTGCCGCATTGCATCTATCCTATCCTCCTCACGGTGCTACTAGCAGCTGCAGGGCTGCCCGCTCCTCTTTTTTTTTTTTTTTTTTCTGCTGCCAACACCCACTGCATAGCTACTGCAAGTGCCACTATTACCCACACCTCTACCATGCCAGGCTGTTTAACGGGTGGCCGCTTGTCATCCTCACCGTGCTTGCATATGGCCGGAAATCACCTTTTTTCGCGTCTTTGGTTCGCAGCTGCACTATCCTGTCTGCCAAGCCGCCACAATGGATATTCCACGCTTATACTTTTCATGCTCTCCGTGTGTCCGTGTCGTTATCCATCCCTTGTTTCTGGGTTGCTACGAGGGCCCCGGTATAAGCCGTTGGGGCAACCAAGGTCGTATCGTGCTGCCCTCCGAATCCCGAGGGAATGAGACAGAGGCCGGAGCCTCATGTCAGGCCACGACCAGTATATACGCCCCAGGGCCGCTACCGTGCCATTTAGTTATTTTATCTTGCTTCTCGTGATCTACGGCCTTGATCGGTATTTGCAAGGCGCGAGCCGCTCAAGGCTCCGAGGACCTTCCCACCCCGTCCATTACAGGGCCGCCGCCCAGCCGTGTAACTATATCACAGTCGTTGTGATGGATAAGCGGCCGGAAACAGATAATAGATAGGTGGAAAGAGAGAGGCGAGGAGGAAGAGACAAGCAAACAAACAAGCCATCACACGGAGCTCCCCACGAGGCTGGAGGTTCCCGTGTCCCCGCTTGGGTTGCGCAAGTAGGCTCACCGTCTGTGGCACTTGAGGCACCTACCCGTTTCTACGCCGACTCGACCGGGCCCGACTCCGGGACTGAACGTGGTGTCCATATCAGGTGGCGAGTCCCGGCCCACGCGTCCGGAAAATCGCAGGGTCGCCGAATAAGCGTTGTGATTCATCCGGGGTTTAATTGTGTCGTAAAAGTCGGGCTTCTAAAGAGATGGCATGATAAAACGGGCTATTCGTGGTGGGCTTAGAAGAGGCAGAAGCTCCCACCGACCCTGGCTTGGGATGATCCGTATTGCCTTGCTCCGTTGTCCGATGTGCTAAAAGTGTTCATATCACGTCCTTTCCGAGCAATCGTGTATTTTGCGAGGACGGGCAGAGTATCCCCGTCCATGAATCTCCATCACGGCTAAGAGATATGTATAATACCATCCAGGGGCTTCCGTGCCGGCGGCATCATATTAAAACATTACCCCCTTCCTTGTACTGCTCCGTCTTTGCACATGCGTCAACTCCTCTGCCACAGCCGTCCTCCGTCGCAAGTGCCCTAATGGCACGGTTGAACACAATAGTAGCACATGAGTCTCGGCTCTTCCGCACCACAGAGATACTTTACGTCCGAAGGGCGCGTGTGGCATTTCACCGGGTATAGCGGTCATGATTCGATACTCGCGTTTATGTCGGCCGTGCTCGTATCTCGTATTGTATGTCTACCTCCCATGGGCGTGGTGGCCGTGGTCGTCCAACACTCTTGTTTCTGTTCTCTGATCGCACTGCACATATGTATGCTTCGAGACACGGTCGACAGCTAATCGAGTGTTCCGAGGCGGACTGCAAGAGACTAATTTCTTTAGACGGGGATAATATCGTACACTCAAAATTTTAGAGAGAGCCTTTCCGCAAAGCTGGGGGCTCGACCTGGCCAAGGTCACTAGGGTGACTCGCGTGTGCCGCCCCTGGCGTACTCCAGCATGGGGGTTCCCCGAGCCCGGACCCAGGAAAGAAGTGAGAGATATTAGGCAAGTATTGGACTGGCCACGGTTTGCGGCGTGCGATCTCTGTAGGGGCAGGTCATGGAAGGTCAAGGGATCTCACGGGCTCCCGAGGGCGAGATCGGAGGGACAGCCCTTTGGTAATCGGCCTTATGTCTTCTGTATATATACCTGTTTTTCTGCTCTACCTTGGGCTGATGGATGCTTTCCTCCCTTACGCACACTACGAGAATCCTTTCCCAGATTATCGACGATCATTATTTATCTCTTGTGGAGATCTTCGTGCCTACAGGAGTACCGACTCCTAGCAACAGTAAGGTTTACAAGGGAGGGTCCAACAAGTAGTCAGGCAAATGTATGTGTATCGAGCCGAGGACCGAAAGCCCATGTCCAAAATGGGGAACTAAGGAGATTAAAGATAAGCACATTACGAGTTACATGTGCAGTCCAGGACGTACGTACGTAGATAAATATTATGACGTGGAGCCTGGCTGTTCAGAAAGGCCGTATTCTGGCAGTTGAGTCGTCTAGACGGAGACCCGAACGCGAACAGACAGACAGACAGACAGACACACACACACACACAGAGAGAGAGAGAGAGAGAGAGAGAGAGAGAGAGAGAGAGAGAGAGAGAGAGAGAGAGAGAGAGAGAGAGAGAGAGAGAGAGAGAGAGAGAGAGAGAGAGAGAGAGAGAGAGAGAAGGGGTACTGTCCATTACGGCCGATCTCACGCAGGAAAGGCCGTAGCCGCCAGCACACGACCACATCTATTGGACAAATGATAAAACCCATGTGGGTAAGTTGTCTGTAATGTCAAAAACGGCGCCGCTGAGATAAGCAAGTCACATCAACAGCCTGGCTACCCGTAAGGTCGACTTGGTTCCTATGCCGACCTCGGGGACTGACAAAAGTCGAGGTGGAAGTCGGGACACACGTGAGGCGCCCGTTTCTGGCGCGAATTGAGCAACGTCGAGGGCGTGGTTGGCACATTCCGAAGTTGTAGTGTCTAAATGCCTTCGAACGAACAGTTCAAGAGGACGTCGGTCAGGTATGAGAGCACCAGGAACGGGACCCATACGGCAGTCAACAAAGGGATGGTTCTCCCTACGAGAAAGGAATTTCGATGCCATGGCCGTGGTGAAGAGCACATCGTGAGCGTCGCACTGGATCATTTTATTTTCCATATATAGGATCAAGGCACCTAAGCTCGAGGTGGTCTCCAGAGAAGTAAAGGCGTACAAAGGGAAAATTGCCAGGGCAAAAGAAACAAGCGAGTAGCCGGCAGATTGCCGGCCGGTCGCGTACCCAAATACAGGAAATCCAACGTTGTCTGGTGGGGGGAATCCAATACGCCAGCCCTTGACATAAACCTTGGTGAGCATGTCCAAAAATAAAAACACTCCAAAAAAAGAACCTGTACTGTCTGGATCGACAGGGGTATGAAGAAGAAGAGAAGAGAGGAAAGTAAGACACAATAACAAATCAAGTCATCTCGAGATAAGCTCTGCGTCTGCAGAGCGTGCATGGTGTTCGAGCCATCGAGTAAATAGATATCAGAATGGTTAAGCAAATAGTATGACGTCGTTCAGACATCGCGTAGTCGCAGGATACCAAAAATGCAAGACAGCGCCTTATGGGCGGGTGGCGTGCACGTCGCTGAATGGGCTCCTTTCGCGGTCCCCCTTGCCCATGTCCCGTTGTGAGGCGCGACGGGTTGCCTCCTCTATAACGGCATTGAGCGAGTGCTTGCTCTTTTCGCCTGGTGACTTTGGCGGGTCGGCAAAGGGGCCTTGGTCGGGATGCGGGGAATCCTCGATGAGGGTCACGGCCGCCGAGACTCGGGATTCGGTTGGCGACACAGGAGAGGTGAGGAGCGGCGTGTGGGCGGGAGAGTCCCCTGCGCTCACCGAATGGGCCAAGCTGCTGCCGGGCTTCTTGGCAGAGATACTGCCGACGCGCACGAGGTGGGGGCGGGCCGCCATGGCGGTGCTGGCACTCGCGTTGTTCAGGAACGTGGACCCAACGCTGAAGGTGCTGTTGGCCGGGCTCGGCGGCCCATTGGCGGTGTACCTCTCGTAGTCGATGTTGGGGACGGGAGGCGTGCTAGTGCCGCTGCTGCTGCTGCTGCTCATGGTCGACTTGACGCTGACCATGGCCGGCTTGGCACGCATGCCCGTCTGGGCCGGAGCGACGATGACGGCATTCTTTCCGTAAATGGTGGACGCGATGCTCGAGCGGGGAGCGTACGACGTGCGGGCGAAGGAGGTGCGGTCCGTGTAGCCCGACATGGCCGAGTAGGTCGAGTCTGGCCGCAGGTCGCTGGGCATGAAGAAGTGCTGGTCCTCTGGCGCAGCGGGGCTGCTGGCCTGCGACACTGAGATGGGAATCGGCGGGACCGGAGGCACGAGCAGCGTCGGAGACGTGGGCGTGGTACGGTTGGTGACGCCGGGAATGTAGGCGATCTGGATAACGTTGGAGGCTCGCGTGAGGACGGTGGAGGCGACCGAATGAACCGTGTGCGACGATGAGCGCTGGTCCCTCCTGGCGACGAAGTCTGAGTTATCTCCGATGGTGCCGGCGTCCTTTTCGCTGTTCCAGCTGTCTTGATCGGCTGCCTGCCGCTTGCCTTTGATACAGAACCGCCAAACCAGATATGTCGCGATCGCGATCGCGACGACTCCGCCCGCCACCCCGCCCGCGATCGGGCCAATATTGGCACTGCTGCTGGCGCCCGGCGTGCTGGAAGTTCCCGCAGTTTGCGGCGTGCTGACGGCGGCGCCGCAGAAGGCCTTTGGGCATTCGATAATACAGCTGGGGTCGTTGCTGTCGAATTTGGTGAAGGAGATCTGGCACTCCTTGGTCGGCTCGCACTCAAGAAGGCACTTTGGAGCAGGTGGGCATGACCCAAGGCATTGCTTTTGCCTGGGCCAGAGTCCCGCCGTGCGGACTGCAGGAGAAGGCGGGTTAGAGGAAAGCAGACAGGCTGGTAGATGGTCGGGAACGCAACTCACCTCTGCCGGCGTCCGCGACGACATGATCCATACTGGGCGAGAGGTTGTCGGCGTCGACGAGACAGGGTCAACGAATATTATACCCGCGATCGGCGCGATGAGGAAGTTCCTCTACGCGGCGTGCCCTCTGTCAGCGGTAATGTTGATCGGCGAGCCCAAACAGCAACAGGTTGCAACCCCAAAAAGTCGCCCAACAGTGTCGATCGGCCGGGCGTGGCTCGTCAGCGCGGTGGAGCAGCTCCCAAAACTCGGATCCTGCAAGCAATCCTTGGCGATTGATGCAAATGCTGTTTCGAAAGCCCAGGCTTGGAAGCCCCCTGGCGAAAAGTGTTTCCTGTTGTCTTTGCTCTCGACAGCTGCGCGAAGGATATCCGGGACAGGAGACCAGCAAAAGGGCGGGGAGTAGTTCGGAGACGAGCGAGAGTCAGGTCGGGGGACGACGGGCGGATCGGCAAAGGGCGAGGCGATTGGCTTGCCACGGGCTCGCGTCAAAGAATAGAAAAGAGGGGAAAACGAGCGGACTGAGACTAGCTCAACAGAGGGGAAGAAGGAGAAGCTGGCGGATCGAGATCGGGCTGGGGACCGCGACGTTCTTACCGGTCGCTTGTTGTTGACTTTTCCTTGGAATGCCCGCTGGCAAAGCGAATTGCGCAGTGGTGGGAGAAGGGGAAGGGAAGGAGACGGACGGGAATGGACTGGCAGTGTTGCAGGGTGGGCCTCTCTCAAAGAAACATTGAAAGGAGACGGGCAACCTTGTAAGTTCCAGTGCCAATTGGACCACACGCAGCATGCCCGCCGAGTTTGCGAAAAAAGTGCAGGTAGCAGGGGAGGGCTGTGCTGAGCTGACATGCTTCTCGTTAGCGAAACCCGGTCCTCTGCTGTCATTCGCTGGTGCAACCCCATGCGCATTTGGCGCCGCCCCCCTTCTCCGCAACGGGACTGCGTGCTGCCCGCCCAGATTCCAATTAATCTTGCGACCTCGCCAGCAGCAATTAATCACAGTTGCGGCACTTGACGGCCGCTTGCCACGCCGCGCGACGTTGCTTCACCTATTTCCGACAACCACTGTCGACGAATGCATCCGCCACCAGCTCCTTCTCTTCCTTTTTGTTCCCTTCTTTGTCCAAACGCTCTTCCCCTGGCCGTTCCCGGGGACCCGTTCTACATTCCCGCGCCAGTGTGAGAAGTGGAGCGCCACTTACTGGACGCCGCCCTCAGTTTGTCGCCTCGTGGCCAATCGGTACGCGGACCTGAAGTCCAAGTGCTGGCGCGGCCTCATTTTTAGGTTGCAACTGCCCCTGGCCCCGACGCCACCTGCGGGCGGCCTGTTTCCGTCCACCAGCCTATTCGTTGGCGCTCCCCGACCCGAGAAAAACGTGATGTGATCGCCCGTATCCGTCGTGGGCCCTGATTCCCATGCACTCCAGACAGGCAGTGGCCTGCCTTGCCTTGAGCATGGCGATTGCGCCTGGCTGCATGCGGTGCACGCCGAGTCGGGCGGGATGCGGTTGAATTGGCCAAGTGATGAAAAAGTGCCGGGAATGGGGTGGCAGCCGGAGGGGTCATCCAATCTATCTGGGAACAAATCAAATGCGAGACCCGGCTGTGGCCCTTCTGCCGAGATTGGCTCTTTGGCCCGGGCCACACGCCCAGCTCCGTCTCCTCCTGCACACCGTTCGTTATTAGAGTAGCAGGCCCCGCGTGCATTCCTCATACAAAGCAGATACTGCGGTATCACGCCACGCCGACAAGGTCCATCTCGATGACGAACGCCGACACGGGCCCGACTCGGTCCAATGGTGGACTTCCCGGCTCAGTTCCACCCTGAAGCCACATCCGAATCCCCGTGCGTGCCGGCGAAATGAAAGACGCCGATCGGGGCATCCTGGGCGGCAGGACACGGCTCATGGTCCTGCTCTGGGCTGCATGAGGCACTCCTTCAGGGAACATCAGAGCTAGCCAGCGCCCAGTGGCGTCCGGCACGTACCTGAGGCCATATACATTACGCTACGGCCAGACTAATCCCATTACAGTCCTCTTTGCAACGGCGTGAAGTGATACTCGCGAATATATGGCTGACTGGAAGTCAGTATCTTGGTCGAGCACCTTCAGCCATCACCATTGAAGAGATGGCAGCAGTCAGTCCGGACAGATGACAGCTGTGCCCTCAGTGATCATCCGATTGGTTACGGCAACATCCCGTCTGCTAACAGACGCATGTAGACGCACATATCAGCACCATACATGCAACACGGGCCAGGCAGGGAGCGTGGCTCAAAAAGGAATCTTTTCGGGCTACGAACCGTGGGTCTAGGAGGCTGGGGGCCGAAGGCTTCGGAGCCTACACCGACCAGGGACCGACCGGGGACATCGCAACACGGTGAAATATGCGCCGGCCGCCGAGTAACACCGGTTTTGTCAGGGGCACCCGCCATTCGAAAAGGAGCACCTCTGATGACGTTTTTGCCATCGGTAGCAATTCGGGTGATATTTTGCTAATTGTCAGGCAACAAACAATACCTACAGCTGCTGAGGTGAGATGCCATCCCCGATTGGAATATGCGAGCCCTGTCTTCTCACCTTCGCTGTTCCCTCTTCTGTTCACTTCTGAACAGGCGAGGGACGAGTGAGGTATGTAGTCCGTCTGACTGGCTCTAGCTCGTCAAGCTGACAGAAGATCCGCCCACGTACTAGAGATTTATCAAAACTAGCCTCAAAATGCTTGAGGGGATCACGTCGTCCATGATGGGAGGCCCGTCAGAGACAACAAAGAGGCCTTCAATACGAAGAGGCGAAAGGCGAAAGGTGAACAAGGTCCTTTGGTGAACCAGCCAGAATCGGTTGTTTACGGCCCCCTAAACCCCTTTTCTGGACGTTCGGATCCGTTATGGACAACCCAGAACCAGCCAACCGCGAACTGGCTATTTTTGGGCAGAGTCCAGTGCACCGGAGGACGCAGTGCAGCTTCCGATCAGAGATTCAGGAGCGCCTGGAGCCACCCAAGCCACCAAGGAAGAAGTCTGGAAATGGCCCGTATTTGAGACACCCGAAGCCGGGGGCTGCCGGCAGGGATCTCGGATTATCCTCACGACCCCAATTTTTTTAATCACTTTCTTGCCCGTGCTGCGCCTCTGCCGCCAGCCACTGGTGCCTCCATGGTGCCACGGCGTGCGTGCCTTTTCAGGCAGGCAAAAGAAGCAAAATGAAGGGCACAGAAACGAGGGACGAAAACAAACAAACAAACAAACAAACAAACGAACGAACGAACTGATTGCAGTAAGCATGTGGCACGACGAGACTGGAGTTCGGCTCGTATCTGCGACTTTTGGATTTTTGGCGCATCCAACGCATTCAGCCATGGGCCGCACGTGCCAAGCACCATGACGGATCTGGTCTGGGTTCTGCCGCCTGCGCTGTCTGATCTCTCGACCTTAACTCAAAGTGCTTAATTAATGGCGCAGTCGAACAAAGCCCTTTTCAGAAAAGGGGATGCACAGCCTAAGCTTTGGTTCGCAGTGTGACCGTCTGCAAGTCTTTCTAAGGATGAGACGATTTTTTTCTTCTGTAAGCATGACCATATTTACGGTGCCATCCCATTGCGCGAATCTGTATTCACATCTGATGTTGTATTGCTTGGACGACAAAGAACGAGATCTCTGGTTTCCATGGCAGGCGGTATGCAAGTGCGAGACACTGTGCGCATTCAGCCCCACCGCATCCCGGATGCCGGTGTGGGTGGGCTAGAACTTGGCGTTTCCCGCCAACCCCTCCACCGCCCACCGTGTCAGTGATTCGGGCAAAGCGAGGAGGGCGCTAAGTCGATCGACAGACGTGCAACTGCTGGATTCGCACAGGCCAAAAACGGTCTGTGAAACTCAGGCTGGCCCTCTCGCCGTTGTCAACCGTCGGTATAAACGGGGAGATTTTGAAGCGAGGATGGATGCGTGGGGGATGAGGGACGAGGACCAGAAAAAGGCGGGTGGCCAAACAACGGGTCTCCAGCCTCGTATGCACGCCCCACTGCCTCAGGGGGAGGGGAGGCAGCCGGGCGGGTGCCAGGGCCGGAGGAGCGTCTGGCTGATGATCGTGACGTATGCCGTCAAACCGGTCTTTGGACACTGGGCTTCAGGGAACGGCTTGCCCTGATTCGGCAAGGATGTGAATGCTGTGCGAGCAAACGCCAACCGCCCATCGTGTTTCCAAACCCGCTCCGCTCATCTCTGGTCAGCATTTCCATCCTCGCAGTCCCCAGCCTCAGCGGAACCCTCATCCCATCCCAGTTGGCCCCTGGCTCAGCCACTCGCGTCCACCGCTGCTCCCGACAGTTGGGTGCCGATCTAGTTGGATTTCTCATTGCTTGTTTTTTTCTTTTTCTTTTTACCTTTTGCTGTCAGCGCTTTTTGCTTTGGGCTCCCCTGATCCCATCCGCCATCGGGATTTGTTCTCATCTACTTTCGTCCCTCTCTATTCAACCACCAAACCGTCCATCACTCGCGGGGTGCCTTTCCAGGGTTCATTCACTGTGCTTGCTCGTCGGCGGACAGACCGGCTAGACCCACCAAACCCTGCACGGGCGCTGTGTCTTCAACGCTGTCTGCGCTAATCGAAATATTTGACGGCGCAGAATAATCCTGGCTGGCACCGCCTCAGCTGGGAAGCCTCCTTTGTTCCCGGCCCAGCCCGACACTTTTTACTCCATTTTTTTTTCTTCTCCCCACGGTCGCTTCCTCTGCGTTTTCTTTCCTTTGATCTCCCATCATCGGCAGGCACCAGCGAAGCATCTTCCCCAAAGGCTCCTGTTTGCTCCTCTACCCTCGCTTGCTGCTGCTGCTTGCTGCCTTGACTGGGCATCACCTGCTACAACCTCCTCCGCCTCCGCTTTTCTACCGGTGACCGCCCACCCGCAGCCGTTTGCGGTGCCAAACACGCACAAGTTGTCTGCCCACGATGGCATACCGAGGGCCTGGAGGTCCAGGAGGACCTGGCAACAACAACGAATATGAAGGCGGCCACAACATGCAGGATCTGAATCCTCACAACCAGGTGAGCTCGCCCAGGGCAGCTCGCACCGCCACCCGACGGGCACGATTTAGCTGACGTTTGCCCCGTTTGATTCAACAGTACTCCAACGTACACTTGCCTCCTGGCCAGGAGCAGGAGGACGACGTTCAGCGATCGCTGCTGAGAGAGGGCCCAGCGGCCTACGACCACGACCGTCTAGCAACCCAGACCCCTCCCGTCCGGCCCGTCTCCGCCTACAGCTTGACCGAGTCATATGCCCCCAACGCCCCTACAACCAGGCCCGGTGCCGGCATCGGGCAGGCGCCCTCGCCCTTCCAAAATGAATACGGCACTTCGTCCGGATACGCCGGTGCTACAGACCAGCCCGGTGGGGGCTTTGGCATGGGAGCCGGCGGTGGCGGTCCAGCCCCGTACGACGACGAGGACAGCTGGATCCAGCGCCAGCAGCCCAATGCCGCCCCTGCCGGCGGTCTGAAGCGCTACGCCACCAGGAAAGTCAAGCTGGTGCAGGGCTCCGTTCTCAGCATCGACTACAACGTTCCCAGCGCCATCAGGAACGCCGTTCAGCCCAAATACCGTGATCTCGAGGGCACGAACGAGGAGTTCGTCAAGATGCGCTACACGGCCGCTACTTGCGATCCCAACGACTTCACGCTCAAGAACGGCTACGACCTGCGTCCTCGCATGTACAACCGCCACACCGAGCTGCTCATCGCCATCACCTACTACAACGAGGACAAGGTGCTCACCTCGCGTACCCTCCACGGTGTCATGCAGAACATCCGGGACATTGTCAATCTCAAAAAGTCAACTTTCTGGAACAAGGGCGGCCCTGCCTGGCAGAAGATCGTTGTCTGCCTGATTTTCGATGGTCTCGAGAAGACCGACAAGAACGTCCTGGACGTCCTGGCCACCATCGGCGTCTACCAGGATGGGGTCATCAAGAAGGACGTCGATGGCCACGAGACTGTTGCTCACATCTTCGAGTACACCACACAGCTGTCCGTTACGCCCAACCAGCAGCTGATCCGTCCTACTGACGATGGCCCCAACACGTTCCCTCCCGTTCAGTTCATCTTCTGCCTCAAGGCCAAGAACAGCAAGAAGATCAACTCGCACCGCTGGCTTTTCAACGCTTTTGGCCGCATTCTCAATCCCGAGATTTGCATTCTGCTGGATGCCGGTACCAAGCCCAGCGCGAGGTCGCTGCTCGGACTGTGGGAGGGCTTCTACAACGACAAGGACCTGGGAGGTGCCTGCGGCGAGATCCATGCAATGTTGGGTGCGTGCCCCCTGTTGCCCTGAGCGTTGGCGCTCCTTATGCGCCGCTCTGCAGAATCGCAAGTCTTATTCTTTGATTCCATGCTAACCTTCTCAAATATAGGCAAGGGCGGCAAGAAGCTGCTGAACCCCCTCGTGGCCGTGCAGAACTTCGAGTACAAGATTTCCAACATTCTGGACAAACCCCTGGAGAGTTCGTTTGGCTATGTTAGCGTCTTGCCTGGTGCCTTCTCCGCGTACCGATTCCGGGCTATTATGGGCCGCCCGCTGGAGCAGTACTTCCACGGTGACCACACGCTGTCCAAGATCCTCGGCAAGAAGGGTATCGAGGGCATGAACATCTTCAAGAAGAACATGTTCTTGGCCGAGGATCGTATTCTCTGCTTCGAGCTCGTCGCCAAGGCCGGACAGAAGTGGCATCTGAGCTACATCAAGGCCGCCAAGGGGGAGACGGATGTGCCCGAGGGAGCCGCTGAGTTCATCAGCCAGCGTCGTCGTTGGCTCAACGGATCGTTCGCCGCCACCATCTACTCGCTGATGCACTTCGGCCGCATGTACAAGAGTGGCCACAACCTGGTCCGCATGTTCTTCTTCCACGTCCAGCTCATCTACAACATCCTCAACGTCATCTTTACCTGGTTCTCTCTGGCTTCCTACTGGCTCACCACCAAGGTCATCATGGACCTCGTCGGCAACCCGCAGCCCGGGACCGCCGAGAGGGGTCCCAAGCCCGGCTGGCCCTTTGGCGATACGGCAACGCCGCTCTTCAACAACATCCTGCAGTACATCTACCTCGGCTTCGTCGTCCTCCAGTTCATCCTGGCTCTCGGAAACAGACCGAAAGGCTCAAAGTACACCTACGTGACCTCGTTTGCAGTCTTTGGCTTCATCCAGACCTACATCCTCATCCTCTCGGCCTACCTCGTTGTGCGTGCGTTTGAGCAGCCGATCGGGGATCAGATCAAGACGGACAACGCGAAGGCCTTCATGGACAGCATCTTTGGTAACTCGGGAGCTGCTGGCGTGATCATCCTTGCGCTCATCACCATCTACGGCATTTACTTCATCGCGTCCTTCCTGTACCTCGACCCGTGGCACATGTTCCACTCGTTCCCCTACTACATGGTTCTGATGTCGACCTACATCAACATCCTCATGGTGTACGCCTTCAACAACTGGCACGACGTCTCGTGGGGCACCAAGGGCTCGGACAAGGCCGAGTCGCTTCCTTCGGCGCAGATCACCAAGGGCGACAAGGACGAGGCCGTGGTTGAGGAGGTCGACAAGCCGCAGGAGGATATCGACAGCCAGTTCGAGGCTACCGTCCGCCGTGCTCTCACCCCTTACGTCGAGGTTCCCGAGGTGGAGACCAAGGACCTGGAGGATTCCTACAAGTCCTTCCGTACGATGCTGGTCTCCTTCTGGCTGTTCTCCAACTGTCTTCTCGCGGTCGTTATCACAAGTAATAGCTTCGACAAGCAGTTCTCGGTATGTTTCCTGCTTGTTCCAAGTTCGTTCCCCAAATCTGGCTGCCACACGTGCTAACCATGAGCTCTTTCCCACCATTTTAGGACAAAAACGATGCCACCTACCGAACAGCACAGTTCTTCCGCTTCTTGCTGTTCGCCACGGCGTTCCTGTCGCTGATCCGTTTCATCGGATTCCTGTGGTTCCTGGGCAAGACTGGTATCATGTGCTGCATCGCGCGCCGTTAAGCACGTATTCACGATGAGAAGGAGCACGACGGAGCGCGGTACCCTTCTCAATGGAGGCGCAAGTCGAGCGCCCGCTCGAACCGAAATACGCGCGTCTACGCAGAGATTGTCGGGCCGGAGCCCATTAGATCTTGCGACGAGCTCTGAGAGAAAACAAGGCAAGATTTGAACGAAAATATACCTGAGAAGGAATCTGCTATCACCAGGAAGCAGGGCAGGTAATGGATATGATTCTTGAATGTTTGCAAGGGTTCATTTTGCGCGGTCTTTTCTGATCTTTTTGGGTTCATGGCGCGGTATCATACTGAATCTCTTGCCGCAACTGAACTTCCATGGCAACAACACAAGCAAAATAATGAATCAACGGCAAGAGGGATTTGCGGCATTTGTTCTGGTCTAGGCTGTCTATTTCATCGCAGTCGTTCGCCTAGGGATATTTAGGCTTCTTTGATTGAACACGATATAATCTGCAAGTCCGTGGGCTGCGAGTAACGGAGCAAGTGCCTAATGCCCATGGTACTGTTGCGTCGCTCCATGTGGGTCTCCGAGGTGTCAGTCTTTGACGGGAAGAACGTTGATCGTTGGGTGGCCGCTTGCCTGCCTATGTAGGTGCCTATGTTTTTCTGTTTCTTGTATCTTCTTGTTAAAACCCCCGTGCTGTTGGTCGCTTGCCGGGGGCTTGGGGGTACCCCTGAGTCGTCCTTGGACAGAATCGACTGCCTTTCCACTCGGCCTGAAGCTGCGGGGAGTCCTCGCAGCCAGAACCGGCACCGAGGCATCTCTGGCCTTGGTCAAGCTTCCAGGTTGAGCAAGAGCTCGGTGTGCATTCGAATCTGTCCCTGAAGTCCTTGGTGATTACGCCGTGCAACGGAGCTCCTCGAATACCGAGCTCCTATCGATTCGATGCTTGCCATGCCGACGGAAAACGCGTGTCACGACCAACATCATCGAAACAGTGATATTGGGTAAAAGCTCGCCAGTTTGCGGGCCCTTCTCGATCGACCCCTCGATTGGCAGCGGTGGCCTGGGCCCGAAGGCTCGGATCTGTTGCGGAGGCATTCTTGGGTGTAAATTGCCTGGAGCAGTGCCGACATCCCGCAAGCGTCTGTTTATTCGGTTAAAGCGCCTGTGATTACGTTGGAAAATATGCCCCGGTCGGCCAAGAAGCTCGAATAACACTCCGATGCCGCCAGTATCCTGTGATGTTAAACGATATTCTTAATACTTGGCTGGAGGTGTGTATATACTACAAGCTTTTGGACAGTCAAGAAGTTGTACGCTCGCATCTACTAGATTCTCGAGGTCCAGGCCAAGCCGTGTTACCATGATGCGAAACGGCCCTCGTAGGAAGCTTGACAAATCTAGCCGTGGTGACGGCCCGGCAGATCAAACAAAGCGTCTTTTCTTATGCGGAACTGGTGACGTCGGACTGCACATCTCCTGGTTGGCTGCTGTGGGCACATGCCGTTTAACTTCTTCCGTTTTTTTTTTTTTTTTTTTTTGGTCAGGGCGGCAGGAGTTTCCTGGTGAATATCCTCGGGCTTCGTTCTTGGAGAGTGGTTAAGCCCACCCTGATCGGACGGATTCGACGCATCGTGAATGAAGAAAAAAAAGGGGGGGATATTCTCGTCGTATCTCTTCAAATTGCTGGCGAGGTAGGCAGCAGCCCCTCAGTCTCGACTGGTTATGTGGGTTTCGTAGTGGATGACTTGGCTCTTTGTGCCACCATCCCGTCGGTTCAACTGCGGCGTCTCGCCATCGAGTTCGAATGGCATCCGGGCGAGGCACCAAAGCTTCACGGAGTTCTCCAAGCCTTGGAGCCTCCCATGCACTACCTTATCCATGTTGATAACCCCTAGATATACTACTTCAGGATATGAGACTGGAAAGTATTAAAAAGATTGTTATAAACAAAGAAAGGATGATAGGAAACGTGAAGTTGTAAGAACCACAAAAAGGATACGAAACACAGGGGAGATACGGGAAGCGGGAAAATGATGTTCCAAGTTCGGATAATAGGTGTCCGTTGAGGAACTGGCGAGCCTCCAGCTACCATGGGCATGTCTCAAGTGCGCAATGTCAACGGCATATATCTCAACCTTTTCATCAACTCTATCTTACGTATCTGAACAGTTGCCAGAGCTAGATCGGCGAAGCTGCGCTCGTAGGCTGGGGATCTCCAACACGGTTCCAGGTTCCCACAGCCACCGTCAGTGGGGCGCGAGGGCCCCACTATTTTGGGTGGATGCCTGGATCGCTTCCGCCTTGGGCTGGGGCGTGGTCGGGCTACAGCCCCGCGACGGCGGCCGCCGCATCCTGCGACTTTGCGCTGAACGGTTTTGATCTCGACCCTCGTGGCAATATCGGGCACGCTTTTCACCTGCCGTCTTGCATCCCAACCGCCCGCGCACTCTCGCGCAGCCTCTCGAGAGCCTGCTTTTCGTCCTCCGCCCCTCAAACAGTCCTTCCTTAGGCCATCGCCCTCGATCGCGCTGCCAATCCTCGGTCCTTCACCTCACATTCGCTTCCCCTCGCTAGGACAGGCAACGCCCGCCAAAATGTTGAAGATCTGGTCCATGGTTAGTACCGCTGGCGTAGTCCACGTGCTCTTTTCTTGTTTCTTCGTATGTGTGCGCATCCCAAGCGGAGATGTAGCGCCATGATGCGGCGCGAAGCCTTGCTGATCACCGGTTTTGATCTTGCAGAAAAAAGAGCAGCAGAAGGCTGAAATCGCAGAAGGGGCCGCAGGTGGGAAGAAGAAGAAGGTCACAGCCGCGCAGCTTCGGGTACAGAAAGGTGTGTAGGACCCGCACAGACTGTTCCGCACCCTTCACCAAATGCACCTCTCGCAGACTTTGGCCATGTCGCGCCGGACCATCCAGCTCACGTTGACCCTCCGCCCCCAGATCTTTCGGAGCTCTCACTCGGCGCGACCATGAAGACGGAATTCCCAGACCCCGACGATATTCTCAACTTCACCCTGACGGTCGACCCTGACGAGGGCATGTACCGCGGCGGGCGCTTCGACTTCGACTTCAAAATCAACCAGAACTTCCCACACGAACCGCCAAAGGTGCAATGCAGGCAGAAGGTCTACCACCCGAACATCGACCTGGAAGGCAAGGTCTGCCTCAATATCCTGCGCGAGGACTGGAAACCTGTCCTGAACCTGAACGCCGTCATCGTCGGGATACAGGTGAGTGAGGCCCCGGCCCCGCCCGGCGGCTAGTTAGGTAGCCGTCGATTGGAAGTCTGGAGCGCTAACGAGCACCACCCTCGCTTCCCGTCGCAGTTTCTCTTCCTCGAACCCAACGCGTCGGACCCTTTGAACAAGGATGCGGCAGAGGACCTACGAAATAACCGCGAGGGCTTCAAGCGCAACGTCCGAACCTCTATGGGAGGCGGTGTCATCAAAGGCGTCCCGTTCGACCGTGTCCTGCTGAAGTGAGAGGTCTATGGGACAAGCGTATGGGGAGACCTCCTGTTTCGCCACGACAGGTCAACGAAAACGGCAGTGGGTGTACAAAACGAGAACTAGAACAACACATAGAGCGGCTTCCCGAGGGTCATTGGTGTTTCGCCCGCCTACCTTGTCGATTTGCTGGCTTTTCCCACGCGAGGGGGTGGGTGGGGAGCAAAGCATACTCATTTTAGAGGAGTATATGCCGCAGCACAGCGTTCCCGGTGGCGTTTCCTGTCGATTTTGTTTGCTGGGTTATTTGTTTTATTTCTTGGCCGTCTGTTATCTATCCATTCCCTCTTCCTAATGACTTCATCTTTCGACCCTCTTCACATGGCATCGGCGATGGCTGGCGTTGATGCGGTTGTTCCATGGCGTCCCCAGGGTGATGCTGTCGGCGGCTTTCGGTGATTTCCATGCAGTAGCAAAGGAAGACAGACGATGCTTGTGTAGGCGCGTTGGTCTAAGAACCTCGCCAACCTGCCAGACAGCCTCTTCAGTCGCCGTTGTGACTGAGCAGATGGTGCAAGACGAGGCTTGGCGGCTCCAAACCCTCCAGCTTCCCCAAACTGGCGGGGCGGTGACTGCAGCAGCTTCAAGGCCCACACCGCGCGCCCTATGGACGACCCCTGGCGGAAGCTCCGATGTCGCAGCCCGCTTGGAAAATTCTGTCCCCACCATCCACCCGTAGCAGGAAGCTTAGGTTCACGGCGAACTCTCGCAAAGCCCAACTTGGACCTCCTTTCATTCCACAGCCTGCCTCGTGTCCCCTCGATCTTTCCCTTAGTCTGCTTCCATCCTCTCAATCATGTCCGCTCGCAGCTTCTCCAAGGCCCTGCGGCCAATGGCCCGCCAATTGGCCTCGCCGGCCGTGCAGAGGCGGACCTTTGTGGCCGCGGCCAACATGGTTCGGGCCACCGCCGTTGCCAGGAAAGCTGCTCCCGCCCAGCAGCAGGTTCGTGGTGTTAAGACCATTGACTTTGCGGGCTCTCCGGAGCAGGTCTGGGGTATGTGTCTCTGGCTCAGCCCAGGAGTCGTTTGAGATGTTGCTCGCTTTTGGCGGGGCCCCCTTTGCTAAATCGTCATCCGATAACTTCAGAGCGTGCCGACTGGCCCAAGGAGAAGCTGCTGGTGAGTCACGCCCTTCCTTGACCGAGGATCAGCAGATGCACAGCGCAATTGTGAAGGCGAAGAGTCTCTGACACAGCCAACCTACCGCAGGAGTACTTCAAGGACGACACCCTCGCTCTCATTGGCTACGGCTCCCAGGGCCACGGCCAGGGTCTCAACCTTCGCGACAACGGCCTGAACGTCATCATCGGCGTGCGGAAGGATGGCAAGTCTTGGAAGGATGCCGTCCAAGACGGCTGGGTTCCGGGCAAAAACCTCTTCGAGGTCGACGAGGCCATCTCGCGCGGTTCCATCGTCATGAACCTGCTCAGCGACGCCGCCCAGAGCGAGACCTGGCCCCATATCAAGCCTCAGATCACCAAGGGCAAGGTACGTGACCCTCCTTTGATATTATTCCCTTTCCCCGGTCACTTCTGGGGGATCCAACTGAGAGCTGAGCTGACATGCGCCTCCCGCTCCTGCTTCCACCAAAGACGCTGTACTTCTCGCACGGTTTCTCCCCGGTGTTCAAAGACCTCACCAAGGTCGAGGTGCCCTCGGACGTCGACGTCATCCTGTGCGCCCCCAAGGGCTCCGGCCGCACCGTCCGCTCGCTGTTCCGCGAGGGCCGCGGCATCAACTCGTCCTTCGCCGTGTACCAGGATGTCACCGGCAAGGCTGAGGAGAAGGCCATCGCGCTGGGCGTTGCCATCGGCAGCGGCTACCTGTACAAGACCACCTTTGAGAAGGAGGTCTACTCGGACCTGTACGGCGAGCGCGGCTGCCTGATGGGCGGCATCCACGGCATGTTCCTGGCCCAGTACGAGGTCCTGCGCGAGCGTGGCCACAGCCCCTCGGAGGCCTTCAACGAGACGGTTGAGGAGGCTACCCAGTCGCTGTACCCGCTCATCGGCGCCAACGGCATGGACTGGATGTACGAGGCCTGCTCCACCACCGCCCGCCGTGGCGCCATTGACTGGTCGCCCCGCTTCAAGGACGCCCTGAAGCCCGTCTTCAACCAGCTGTACGACTCCGTCAAGGACGGCTCCGAGACGAAGCGCTCGCTCGAGTACAACAGCCAAAAGGACTACCGCGAGAAGTACGAGGCCGAGATGGAGGAGATCCGCAACCTGGAGATCTGGAGGGCAGGCAAGGCTGTCCGGTATGTGCCCATCCTTTCTCCGTGAATCCAAACTCACCCCGTCTCATAGCGAGCCATTGGACCCTTTTGCTAACACCTCATCCCCTCAACAGCTCTCTCCGTCCCGAGAACCAGAAGTAAACCGGGGTGCTACTATATGCGACGAGGGACGAAGCGTGGAAAGCGGTCCACCGATGGCGCGCGATGTGGCGGGATCTGGGGCGTGCTGATACCCTGGGTTCTTACTCTGTCATTTTTTTGGGTCGGGATTTTGGGGGAAAAGCTTGGTCAAAAGTTCACATCTCTACGCGAGAAGGAAAAAGGGTTACTTCTTTTCGGTTCTATCCATCTCGGTCTGGCCTTGTACCTTTCTTTGATTTCAAGCATGCAAACGCGGGTTCGAAAATCCGTGCTCCGGTCGCTCCTGCCGTCTCTACGGCACAGGGCTTATATACGTGGTCGTACCTGCTGTAGTCATCGAATACGGACGCCAAGTTGGTGTAGCGGTTATGAGGATGGGTCGAGTCGACACCGGGACCCTACCTGTACTCCGCTGCGTTAGCCGCTTGGGTTGACGGTTCGAGCCCCCGTATGGGGGTTTATGTCGGGTTCAACCCCCGTCGCGAAGGAAACCAAGTTTCGTAGCTGTCCACCCGAGAGGCTGGGCAGTGAGCTTTTGATTTGTTTTACACCGACAATAAATAATCTCTCGACAGTATCCAAACATGGGCCATATGATTCGTATCATGTCGTCTTCCTGAATGTCCAGGTTTGCTGTTGCGCCAGGCTCCGTCGCCACTTGGCTTCAACCCCATATGTATATATATAAGTAGCAGGTAGGGCCGCCTGTAAATCTGAAGCATCAAGCAGCTCCCGCATCGCCCAGCCGCCGAGCGAGCTCGATGAAGCCTTCGCTACCCAGCGGTATCCAGACGTCCACCCACTTCCGGGCGTCCCTGTGACGGTCCTCGTCCTCGCCCCACACCTCCTCACCGGCCCTCTCGACATAGACGGTCCTGAGCCCGCACGCCCTCGCCCCCTCGAGGTCCCCCAGATGGGCAGCGACCATGGCGACCTGATCGGGCCGGACACCCAGCGCCCCGGCGGCTCCCAGGTAGGTGCTCGGGTGCGGCTTGTAGGCGCCAAAGTCCTCGGCCGAGATGATGCGGTCGAACCCCAGACCCGGGGCGAGCGAGTCGAGGTCGCGGAGCAGCGACCTGTTCCCGTTGGACAGCGTGGCGGTCGCGAAGCCGCGGGCGCGCAGCTGGCGTATACCGGGCGCCGAGTCGGGCCACGGCTCGAGCGCGTGCCAGGCCAGGCTCAGCTCGAGGACCTCGGCGTCGGTGAACAGGCCGCCGCCCAGCCCCCAGCGGTCCAGGAGCGAGGCGAGGCTGTCGCGGTGGTGTGTGTCGATGTCCTTCCACGGCGTGACGCCCGGCACGAAGGACCGCGTGAAGTGCATGTAGCCGGCTCGCCACTGCGCTGCGAACCCGGCGGGCCACGTCGCCGTCGACGTGCCCTTGGTCCCCGTGTCGTCGCCGCCGCCGCCGCCGCCGCTCGCCAGGAGCTCCCGGGCGCGCGCCTGCAGAGCCGCCGGCAGGGAGGCGAAGGCCGGCGATGCGGTCTTGGCCGCCAGGGCGCGGTCGAGGGCAGCCTCGATCGAGGTGCGCCAGTCTACTACGGTGCCGAAGACGTCAAAGGCCAGGGCCTTGATTTGCCCTCCTAGGGCGGTGGTGGCGGTCGTGACTGATGGCTGTCCGTCAGCACCCTTTGGCTGTGCCTGGCTTTCGTCCATGGCTGGAGATGTGATCGACGCTGAGCCGACGGCCTACGGACCGAGGTTGTCCAAAGGGGAAAATGGAATTGTTCTCCGGATTATGTTTCGTTGCTTTGTGCTGTTTTCGCTTCTCTTCTCCCATCCTCCTGCGTGTGTTGGTTTGTTGTCGTGTCAGCTTTCCAAAAGCCGCCTCCAAGGCTCGGCATGAGGACCGGCGTCGGTGAGGGGTTGCAACGGACGTTGCTTAGGTCCCCTCCACCCAATGTTGATCAGCCAAGTAACGTAATCCGACATACGCATTGGGATTTCCTCTGGTGGCTGTTCGGTAGAACAAGGCTATCCATTGATTTCATTTATCGGAAACTTGCACACCCTTCCAGGATCGTAAACGTTAACTCTCCCGCTTTTCAACCGAACACTTCCCGTGCGAGCACTTCCCGTGCTGGAATAAGCTCAAATGTCGGATTTTGAGTTCACCCGGATCCAACGTTTATGATCCTCAGAGGGGGTGTAAGTCGCGAAATACGGATCGATATTTCTTTTGTTTATAACCCTCATCCAGGCGGCAATTTACTGTGGTACTCAGCCACATGTTTGTGATAGATTATTATATCATCCCATGCAAGCAATTCGCGTACTCAAAACGCTGGTATAGCTTCCGCGTAGCATCGGTAGCGATAGCGTGTTATTCGGATCTTTTGTCTGTTGCCACGGGGCGGAGTCCAAGCCCACGATATTCGACATGTATTGCTGACAAGCCTCGGGACATAGCTCGCGAGACACATCACGGCGGCCCCGGCGCCTTCGGCATATCCATCTCGGAAAATACGCATGCCGCACAAGTGTTATTGCTTCCAGCTGTGTTGTGACACCAGTTCTGAGCAGTAACCGTAATTGGCTTGCTTCCCTACCCGAGACGAGGTGTGTTCCGGCTCGCGAAAAATGACACTATGGGCAGGGACTAGCCACCAGAGGAACGGCCTTGGAAACCAGAATGCCTGCCGTACAACGTTTGGCAACACAGCATCTTTGTTGCAGGCCTCCCCGCTTCTAGCAGCGGACACCCCGAGCTTCCGCTTTCCCGGGAATGGCAAAGAACACCAGGCATCAAGCGGCTGCCTGCTCCGGCGACTCTGTGCGAAACCAAGCCAGCACATAGGTGTATGAGACAGCTGGTCCTTCACCGAGCTGCTGCGTGTGCCATGAGGAAGTCGTTGCCGTCTTTGCATACCGGCATGTCACGTCACACCGGCATCCGCCTTGGCAACATATTCTCTTTGGCTTTGTTTACCCGATCCCTCCTCGCCTACGTAGATTACGGCACAAGGATGGGCCGGGTTCGAGCCGCGCCCCTTGGCATGCCTTGTTCGAAGAATACCTACCTGCCTTGTCGGCACTACTCAGATAGGTACCGGCCGCTTTATGAACTTGTGATTGATCATATATCGCGAATCTCGGATGAGATCAAACGCGGGTGGAGAAATAAGGGGAAATATGCCGGAGCCGGCATTGCGAGAAATCATCAGGCGCGGGGCTAGGAACAGGAGGAACGGCAGCGTCTGAATACGGGCACAGTAACCGCCACGCACGCACGCTTGGTATTGCATGGGCGAGCGGACATCATCCCATGTAGGAGGACCGTACACACACGCATGATGGAGGCATTTTTTTGACGTGCTGTCTGAGCCGCCTAGCCACGAGGCATGAGCGGCACGTGTTGGGCGCGATGGCATTGACCGACGCCCCCTTTATTTGTGTTTGCGTCTCAATTTTATCTCAAAGCTAAAAGATGACAGGCAAGGACGGGTGATCCTCTCAACCCATGATCAGCCCTGAAGAAAATAAACACCGCACAGCCCAGCACAAGCACAGGCTCCCGAGACTTTGGTGTGGGAACCAAGCCATTTCCTGTTTTCCCTTGCCCGTTTTGGACGCCACCAGACAGGCCACCCCTCGACGTTCAGCCAGTCGGAGATATGATCGGGTCCTTGGACGAAACCGAACGGCGGTAGACTCGGCTTTTTTTTTGCTCTAATTTCTGGGCCTGGGCGAGCCAAATGAAGCAGGGGCTTTCGTGGCTTCTGGGCCAACAACAAACCTGCCCAAAAGGAAGCGGCCTGGCTCCATCCCGGCCTGTTGGCGTGTGCCTGTCTGGGGTGCCTGGGCGGCTGCTAGTCAGGGGGGATCAGGATCGGTTGGCGCCTTTTTTTTTTTTTTTTTTTTTTTTTTTTTTTTTTTTTTTTTTTTTTTTTTTGNTTTTTTTTTTTTTTTAAATCGCGCAACGGGGGATCATGTCGCGTCGTCTTTTTGTGATGGACGACATGCAAGTTTTCGACGGCGCCGACGTCGCAGCTCTCTGAGAAGCTGGAGCTTTTGTGCACAGCACTGTGACGGATTTGTTATCCCTTCCCAATCCTGACAATATTTTGAACGCCTCTTTCCCACCCGGGCTAGGCCGAGGAGCTGGTGTGGCTTGCCCCACAAGGACCCCCACTTCCACTTTCCCTTTTGGCTCGAGACCGCCCGACCCGAGTGGGTTGTAACTTTGGGCTAATCCCGAGAAGCTCTTCCATGTCCATGTCCGCCCTTTTCATCAGCTATGTCCGGCACAAGAGAGGATGTAGCGGCAGAGCAGCAGGAATATCTGACAGCTCGCTGACGCCTGAATCGGGGAGTCGGGTCGCCCGTCCCGCAATATCGGCTCTAGAGCACGCCGCAAGCGAGGGGGTTGCCTTGGAGTCGGGTGCGAAGATGTGACGGTCTCGTCACGCTGCCATCCGAATTTCCCCCACTCTGCAACGCTGTTGGAGTTTTTTTTTTTTTTTTTTTTTTTTTTTTTTTTTTTTTTTTTTTTAAAAAAAAAAAAAAAAAAAACCANATACCAAGCTGGGCGTCGAGGTTGCGATGGCGTTGCTGTCGAGGCGGGGGAGCCGCTGGGAAATTCTGGCACGGCGGGCGATGCTACCCGATGTACCGCCAAGTGGAAAAGAAAGGAAAAGGGGGGCGAGAAGGCTGGATGCAACCATCGCCCACGCGCGGCCAACGGCGCAACAAGAGGCGGCCATCCTTTTTGCCGGCATGATCCCTTCCGTTCTCTCTTTTGCCCGTTTTTCATCCTTTTCTTTTTTCTTGTGCTGATCAGGGCAACCCTGTTAGGCGAGCTGCTGAAAGGGAAATTGGCAGCTCCAGCACCGAGCCGTTCAATTCGACAGCCGTTCGGCGTTTCAGGAACCCATCACACAGGGCGCTTTTACCTATGTGGCCTAGTGCGGGCCGGGCTGGCGTGGGTGGATAGAAGACCCTGGTCGGGAGAGTGTCCGGGTCAATCTCAATCTGCGCTCTTTCATCATCACATCTTTCATCACAGTCCGCGGGTTCTTTCCCGCTCGCTTCATATCCCCGTGCATGCATCCCGTATTTTGCACGGCAGCCGAATTTCCCACGGGCACGGCACGAGCGGCCGAGCCATCCAATATTTTGTGCGTCTGCCTTCTGCATGCATGCATGGGTAACCTGCACCTTAAATCTTCGGCCAGGTCGTAGCGCCTGCGTGAAAGAGATTGGGTCTCGAATAGACACTTTCGTGGCACATTGGATTCGCCTGTGAAGGATTTTCGTGTCGCACGCGGTGACCGTTGCACACCGTTTCTGACCACCACATCTGCCGACTGACACTCTGTGGGGTGCAGCGTGGAACATGTTCGTCCCTGCTTATGGAAACACGAGAAAAAACGGCGAAGAAGCCAATATGGACAGAAAAAAACAAACCCCTGTCTTATGTTTAATGGAGCCAAAAGGCGAGGCTGTCCTGTGCTGCAGCTAACCTTAATGGGTGGGCAGCGAAGGGTCTGAGCGGAGGCGGTTCAATGTGACCGGATTATGGACCAGGTATTGTGCTGTTATCGGGCCATCGCCCAGCTCGCTGCTTGGTCCCGTCTGCGGGCACGTTTGCTTTATGAACCCGTGGATATTCATCGAGAACACGTGGATACCTATTAGTCGAGAGACCGCATATATGCATATTATGTGTACATATGCCACATGGGATGCCTGGAGTTGAGCCTGGCGTCGTGAACCTGGTGCGTTGGCCGTCGGACAGGACTGAAAACCGTGGCGTATTTCTGCCGCTCTGATTTGCGAGAGGGAAAAGGAGCTGCCGCCGGGGGTTGTCATGTCCGGACAGCCAAGTTGCCAAGCGCGTTTTGTTGCAGGCCGAACTCGGGTGTAACCATTGCGCAGAGCTCGGACGCGAGAATAGGCATATTGGAGGTGATAAAGCACCTGAAATGGATGTCAAAATTTGTGATCTCGTCCCCGCACTGGAGGGCCCCACACGGATATCTTGGTCCAGTGTCTAGTATGCCGTCCATTATCACAAGGCAAGGGTATCATTTCGATTCTCGAATGTTCAATCAGGACGTGTCCCAACGCCCCTCTTTTTGTCGAGTCAAACAACGGACATCCGTCGAACATCCCAGCCTTACGTGGTTGAAACAAAGGTGCCAGGAAGAAGCAAGAAGAAACCGGGTCAGGAAAGGCACTAAAACGCATGTGCCGTGCCCAACTCACCGGTGGGGTTTCTTGGGTGCCGATCTAGCGATGAGAGATTGGTGATGCGTCTGTGGGGATGTCGAAGTTGTGCCGTCTCGTTGGAGCCTTTCACGGCAGACTTAGCCAGCCAAAACAAAGGGATGCATTATGGGCTTCGTTGCATCATATTATAACTGTGAATCAGACGGGGTCCGGGGCTTCATCAGAAAAAATCATGGAAAGGGAGAATTGTATTAGAAAATATCGCGGCCGAGATTAGAGACACAAAAAAACAACACAAAAGTAGGAAGAAGAGCAATCGACCCCCCGGCGGCGACCGAGGAACAAGCCGGGATGTCAGTCTGGTGCTACGCTCCGCCAGGCTTTGAGTTGCATCCTTGGCACCCTGCCTGGTGTGGGAACCCCCTTTCCCCTCAGGCCACGGAACCTCATGCAGACCAATCGTTGCCACCTGGGGCTTCCATCCGGCTGGAAGACGCCGCGGCCGGATGCACGACCTGCAGCTGAGCCATGTTGGGTGAAAGAAGGGATGAGTGGGTAGGACATGGGGGTGGCCGCCGACCCCTTGCACAAGCTAGTCCAGATACGTTGCTATGCAGCTTTGCCCCCCGATGCTGCTGCTGTCTGCAGGCCCTTCGGCTCGATCGCTTGGGTGGACTTGGAAGAGGTGGAGCGCAGAGCGTGCAGGGTATCCATCCCCAGACCATTCTCTTGGCCCGTTGACTGCTAGTTTTTGGGTACGGTACGGGGCGAGCAATGAAGGAAGGCTATTTGACTAGGTGCCTAGGTATCTTCTTCCGTTCTTATCCGCCTGTCGGCCATTTTCTTCCCTTTCCCTCTTTTTTTTTTTCAGTATTTTTTTTTTTTTACTGCGTCTTTGGTTCGACATACCTACGGTAGGTGAACGGTAGGTGTTGTGCGGCTCCTGCCTTTCTCGGAGCACTGCTCGACTCGACCGACTCGGGCAGCTGCCAGCCCATCTCAAAAACTCGAGTCCTCCATCCGAAACCACGCACTGCCCTGCGGGAAGCCGACGAACAGGCGCCGCGTCCCAACCAGCCACGTGCACAAATCGCCCGCCTCCCGACTGACATCCCGTTTCGAAGACAACACCAATCGAGAATACCCCGGAGGGCGACTCGTTGACGCTGCAAGCTGCAAACTTCAGACGGTGGTGGACGGGCCGAGCGACGTTGGCGTTTGACACGCTCTGCCGAGCTGAAAGTTGCGCCTGTTCGCCACGTCGGGAAAACACACCCGCCCTTCAACAAGGGTGTGACCACCAGCCTGCGTGTGTGTGCCGCGGTGTCGCAAGGAGCCCTCTGACGGCTGCGTTTCATGTGTGGTTGCCGCCGCCGCCGCCACACCAACCGGCGAGGGCACTGCTGGGACAAACCGACTGTTCGCCCGCGCGGGAACGGCACGCACCGTCACCATCTCGAGTCCCTCTGCGAGTCTGCGGCGCGTCGTCACCACCAGCTCGGCTCCCATCGAGCACTGAGGCGCGAGCTAAGGCCGGCGCCCAGTCCAAATTTCCTCCAGCCACGCCACGGGGGGCCATAGCGGGGAGCTTAGCTGATCGTCTGCCCTGTGCTCCCGGGTCCTCTCGCAATTGCGGAACCCTAGTCGCTTGTAAGTGGGAACGCTCTGCTGACTTCCGTGTCAATCGCTCTTGCTTTTCTTTGTATGCCCCTGTCTGCCATAGCATCAGCTATCAGGGGAATCCCCGCTTGTGCGGGATTGTCGGTTTTGGGCCTTTCTCCTCGTATTGGGAGCCGCTGTGTCGGCCGGGGGGCTCCTGGAGCTTTGGCGTTGGGTCGAGCGAGGGGCCTCCCCAAAAAAGGGGTTCAATGTCATTCATCATTCATCATTCAGTGGCCCAGTAGTGTGCTAATTCCTGAAGGCCACCATCACAGCGCCGCTCGCTCACGCAAACTGCCGAGCGAAATCACGCTTTGCCGTAAAGCCGTCTTTCTCCCGGCAAAGCGCTTGGCCCCGGCCGTTGACTTGCTCCTACTTTCTCTGCTTCTCGCCGTCAAGCGTCTTTCTTCTCCCCCACCATCTGGCGCCCGCTGAGCGGAGTGAATCCTTCGGTCCCAAACACACACACACACACACACACGTTCACGCTCGGGATTTCGCCTGGCCGACTTTGAAGGTCTGCTGACCTGACGAATCGCGTCTAAAGGTAAGGGAGAAGAAGCAACTACCTACGTGACCGGCCACCAGCCTGCTACGCACTGTCGCTGACCACACAAAGTTTCGGCCAGTATAGCTCCAAATATTAACTAGGTCCCACCGGGGAAAGGCCTGAGTGTTGCGTTCGCTCCTTTTCCAGGCTTGTGGTGCCGTCGCGGCTCTGTAGAGCTGTGGAGCGAAGGTCTCATTGCATATACCTCCCCTTCCGGCTCGTCAACCGGCGACAGGGATCATCGTGGATCCCGGACGCTCTGTCCGCCTCGACTCTGCTTTATTGACTCGAGTCGTATTAACCGCATCCCCCGCCCCCAGGATTCTCTCTTGGGACCACTTGCTTTTTGCTGCGCAAACTCAGTTATGCTATAAGACCTGTCTGACGACATCTGCCATACGTCCGGGCCAGCGGAGCGCGCCCGACTTTCTTGCCAAGTGCAGCTTTGTCAGAGCGAGGAGAAAAGAGAAGTAGGGAGTCACCATGGTGTTTTACGAGGACGCAGGGACGATGTCCACATGGGAGACCGAGGACGAGGCGACGGCTGTCGGCCGCGCCGCCGCCGCCGCCTCGCTGCCGACTCCACTCGACACCCCGTACCGGACGCCCTCCCGAGGGTCGAGAAAGTCCCGCCGATCCGTCACCCCGCCGGGCAAGAGGTCTTCCGGGACGCCGTCATTGACCGCAGACAAAGCAGACCGTGCTTCCAAGAGGTCGTCCAAGGACTTCGCCACCGACGAGACGATCAGCATCCTGGACCCTCGCCGTTTCACCCCGACCCTTCATGCGAACCTGGTTTCGGAGATTCTGGCCTTGAGAAGGGACCAGGAGGAGAAGCTCAAGGCGATCGAGAACCTCGAGGTTGCGCTGCATGCCAGCAAAGAGGATCAGGAGTCGCTGCAGGAGAGCCTCTCGGGCACCAACAAGGAGAACCGGTCGCTGAGGCGTCAGCTGGACCTTCTCGAGGGTGGTACCTCCTCGGCGATGAAGGAGCTGGCCCGAGAACGCGACGAGGCCGTTGATGCTGCTGCCGAGGCCAAAAAGAGGCTGGACGCGAGCCAGAAGCGGCTGCGTGTGCACGAGGACGACTCGCGTCGGGTGCACAGCCAGTGGGCTCAGGAGAAGGAGAGCTGGGAGGAGGAGAAGCGCAAGTACGAGCGCAAGGTTCACATCGCCGAGAGCAGGTTGAAGACGCTGCTCGAGGAGGTGGCGCAATTTCAGGCCGCGCAGGCCAACGGGCTCGCTGCCGGCAACGAGAGCGACACGGAAGACCAGGGCAGGGACAACAACGACGCGGCCAGCGTGCGTACCATGAGCATGACCAACAGCATCCGCTTCTCCATGATGAACGGTGGCAGTGTGGGCAAGGCCATCGGCCACTCCCTGGCCGACGAACTGAACTTTGATGGCGACGACGCTACCGACTACGAGACCGACAACGGCAATGGATATGGGCGCGAGAGCGTGCTCTCTAACCACATGCGCAACGCCAGCCGCGAGAGTGTCGTGGCTAAGCTGCACAGGCGCAACCAGAGCAACGACAGCGTCATGAGGCCCGGCAGCGTCGCTAGAGGCAGGTTCATGAACCAGCCTGCCCTGGAGCGTCTCGAGGATGTCATCAGGGAAGACGGAGAGGAAACGCCTGCTCCGCCGCCGCCCAAGGTTACCTACAAGGACTCGGCCGTGCAGTACTCGCCGCCGCCGTCGCCCAAGATCAAACCCGTCAAGGCCCCGATCGCCGAGGCGGTGCCAGCGATACCCGCCCGGGCCTCGATGAGGCGTGACGACGGATCAGAAAGCCCTGCCCGTGCCGACGGTGAGGTCGAGGCAAACCAGAGGCGCAAGCGTATTCACGTCGCGCGTCCGGTGCCCGTCGAACCCATCGCTCCCCAGATCCAGATGGTCTCGACGGGCTCGCAGACGGTCGCCGAAAAACCCAAACCCTCTATGGTCTCATCCGCAAGCCAGACGTCTAGCGCCGCGACGGTGTCTTCCTCGACCCAGACGGACGCACCTGCCCCCGCGCCTCCAGTCCTTCCGAAGCCCGAGATTGGACTCATGCAGATCCCAAGCATCAGCATCCACCCGCCAACAAGCCGCCCCTCGACGCCCAAGCAGCCGCGCCTCCCGCAGCTCTTCAAGGACTTCGGCTGCCAGGTGGCCATCCTGTCCGCGCCGGTCACCTCTGTCTCGTCTTCTGGCGTTCAAACGGACGAGATTCGTGTAGACAAGCGTCTCGACAAGCTACCCAGCCACCTTCATCCGTCGGCCGTTACCTCCCGGCCAAATTCGCCAGCCATTGAGGGCACCGAGCCTGACGACGCCGTCAAATTCACTCCCGTTCCTGGCCACCTGCCTCCGCGGAACCCCAGGCGGCTGGCTTCCCAACGTAGCCTGTCGGATATCCCCTCATCCCCAACGCAGACGGCGGGCGAGGCCGTGAACGCGGACGAGACCCACGACGCATACCCAGGAAACAACGACGACGGGCCGCTGTCAAGCCAGAAGGCCCCGCTCAGACGCCCTCACCGCATCAGCAGTCTGTTTGCTGGGTTCGACGGCAACAGCTCGGACGAGGCGGATGAGTTTGCCGACGGTGACTTTAGCGACCCCGAGTTCCGGACTGCTCTCTCGGCGCCCAAGCCGAACGGCAAGGGCAAGAGGACGTCTGGCACCCTGTCCGATTCCCAGCTGCCGTCGAAGCAGGGTGGCAGGCATGCTGTCAGGTCGATGGGTCCACCCTCTACAAAGATGTCGTTCCCGGATATCAAGGACAGGCGTGCCTCTGTCCAGGACGGCGTCGCGTCCAGGTCGCATGACAAGGCGCCTCCAGCTCTCAACTCCAGCCGCTTCTCCGTGATGCGCAAGGGGGGCACGTCATCTCAGCACGGGTCGAAGAGCCCGGATTTGAGCGACTCCAGAGACCCGCCGTACCCCATCCCTACGCGCGCGAGTTCGAGGCGGCCGCCAATTAGTGCCAGCGCGCCAAGCGACGGCCAGCAGAGCCCTACCCGCAGCGGCTTCCCCGGCCGTCCCTCGCGGAACAACAGTGTTCGCAAGGTTCGGTCGGCGGCGGCCTTGCCGCGGAGCCACAGGCACAGGAGGCGGAGCAGCCGCTCACCGCCGCCTCCGTTCTCTCCGACCACAGAAGACTCGGTCGAGAGCCCCGGCCTGCCTCCTCTGCCCCACAACGACATCACCACGCCGCGGAGCAACGGATACAGCAGCGCATCGACGAGGTATAGCCGATCGACGCACAGGCATCACCCGTCGAACAACACGGCCGATACGGACCACACGACCGGGGCCGGATCCGTGGCAACATCTGGCCCGCAGCAGGGCGCGACCGGCGTTGTGGAAGCCATCGCACAGACAATGGTGGGCGAGTGGATGTTCAAGTATGTCCGCAGGCGCAAGTCGTTCGGCCCTGTGGGCGAGAGCCAGGGCAGGGACGACAGCAGCAATGACCGACACCGACGATGGGTCTGGCTGGCCCCGTACGAGCGCGCCATCCTGTGGAGCAGCAAGCAGCCCAGCTCGGGCAGCGCGCTGATGGGCAAGGCCGGGCGCAAGCTCACGATCCAGTCCGTCCTGGACGTCAAGGACGACAACCCCCCGCCCAAGGGAGCCAACGGAGCAGTCTTCAGCCGCTCGATCCTGATCCTGACGCCGCAACGAGCCCTCAAGTTCACGGCGTGCAGCAGTGAGCGTCACTACCTGTGGCTGACGGCGCTTTCGTTCTTGGCGCATTCGCACCAGGCAGTGCCCGAGAACCTGGCACCGCCGCTGTTGGGGCCCAAGGCTATGCCCGACCTGGAGCTGTCGCAGCAGAAGCCGCGGCGCCCTGGCATCCGCGACTCCATCCGCCTCGCCAAAGGCAGGACGGCGATGACGCGCGGAGGGGCCGTGACGCCGATCGGGTCCATTATGAGCGCGGCGCCCTCGTCGGCTGCCCAAAACTCGGACTTTGGTGTGCCGAGCCTGCCTAGCATCCCGGACTTCCCAGGCCTCGAAGCCATGGGATCGCCCGCTACCAGCGCCGGCGGCAGCGGCGGCTACTACGCCCAGCACCGGCGTGAGCTGTCTCGCGACGCCGCGGAGCCCCCGTTCATCCCACGCTTCAACGACACAAGGGTCAGCGTGACGGACCGGGCGAACCACGCCATGGTCCACGGCCGCAAGCGCAGCAACACTGGCGGTCACATACCGCCTCCGATCTCCTTCCGCGGCTTCTCAGGCCCGATCGGCGGGGGTGGCAGCAGCAACGGCAGCTACCACCAGTCGACAAACAGCACGGCCGGGGCCAGCATCGACACGACCGGCTCGTCAGGAATATTGCCTTCGGGCAACGCGGGCTTTGGCGGCTCGCAACGCACTTCGGAAGCGTCGTCGCGTCCCAGCGGCGCGACCATGAACAACTTCTTCGACGCCATCGGGACTGTGCGGATGGAGGCCTTCATCAGCCCCCTCGCGCCCAACCCCTCCGTCGGTAACAGCTTCAACGACTACCCGGACGAGCACGAGGAGATGCGGTGGAGGGCGCGTCGTCGCAGCAAGGAGGCCCGCCGCAGGACCAGCCGAAGCCGTCGCCGTGACAGCTACACGTCTCGCATCCGGGATGACGACTTTTTCCGCAGCGAAGACCCCTTCAAGGGCTTTTAAGCGGCCTTGTCTGAGATGACGCAACTTTTGCCTGCTTTGATGCTTGCGCTTTTTTTTTTCATACTGCACCGCCGCTCTTTCACGGCCACGTCCACAACATTACATTTTACTTTTACGAACACCAGCTCACTATCCTCATTTCCCCTGCTGGGATATATCTCCTACACATCGCTTCGAATCACGGTTGAATAGGCCCAATTATTTATGCTGGTGGTTAAGCGCCTTGTACTCGAAGCAAGCCACCATTCGAGCGCACCCTCACGCTTGATCCCTACCCACCCTATTTACTCGCTACATCTACTCTCATACTTTGTTGGATTTCTGGGGCGTTTTATCTGCGTGCCGCTTGGAGTAGCCGCTCATGTTTTCTGTCAGGGAGGCTCCTTGTGGCTTTGTCCTTTTTTCTTCTCGGCGATCAGTTATCGAGACGACGGCCTCGGTTGGAAACAAAGTTTTGTTTTTTTTGGTGGTTAGTCGGCTGGCTTAGTGCCTCGGTCTTCGGTTCTTGCCCTCATTCGTTTGCCGTTGTTTTTTTTCGTCCCTTGTACCACTACTGATTGTTTTACTTTTCTGTCGGTTGCTTCTGGTTCTTCATTCTGGATTTTTTTTCTCATTTTCATATCGTTTTTTTTTTATTCTTAATGTTGTCTATAAGAAGAAGCACATGACGGAGTCATCGCCGCGAGGCTGACATGAGACGCCGAGCCGCTCACGAGTCTCGCTTTCTTTTGTCCAGACCCTCTTTCCCGACATAGACGCAGGGGAAGAGCCGTAAAATCGAAAAGAAAAAAAATGAGATTGGCAGGCACAGGCATCTGCCTGGTTCCTGGTACCGCGTTTGTGTACTGAAGCGGAGCAGCTGGAGAGCTTGGAGGATTTGACCAGCCATTGTATCGATAGTCCCGACAGAAAAAGCGCAATATGTAGGTATTTCAAGTATCCCGCGATCGATGTTGTTCGGCTCAGCTCTGGTGATGTCGTCTGATTGATATGGGCATGAGCCCCTTCTGTAGTTGCTGTTCATCCCCACTCTAGTGGATCTCTACAGTACCTGGTACCCCGCGACGCAACTAGCTCAACTTCATCACCCCGCCGAGGCATTGGACTTGACAGCTTTCGCAGCACGCGTGTAAAAAGAAAGAAAAAAGTCCAATTGTTATTTTCACCAAGCCCGCCCGGCAGCATCACCGTCCTGCGGCACGTCTCCCAGGCTACGCGCCCTGCTCTACGAAAACCTAGACTCGAAGACCTTTTCGATCCACGTCCGCCCACCTCCCTCGCGCAGACGCAGACACGCTCACGAACCGACCATCGGGCAAGGCCATGGAGTCGGAGTCGCTCGAGCAGGTGCAGGCACGGCACCGCAAGGAGCTGAAGGATCTGCAAGGGCGCATCACGAGCAAGAAGAAGAACGCAACCAAGAAGACGCGCAAGGGCGTCAACGACGAGTGCGCCGAGCTGGAGCGCCAGACCAAGGAACGGCACGAGGACGAGCTGAGGGCCCTGAGCGGGGATGCGGCCGAGGAGGAGGAGGAAGAGGAGCAGAAGACGGAGCCGATAGAAACACCTGCAGCACCCCCGGCGGAGGGGGAAGCAGAAGGGTCAGCGTCAAGTACACCGGAAGAGCCGCAGCAGCAACCTCAGCAGGCGGGCAAGAAGCGCAACCGGCAAAAGGAGCGGCTCGCGCGGCGTGCGGCAGAGCAGGAGGCGGCGGCCGAGGCGGCGGCGGCCGAGGCGTCCAACATGGTGGATCACCGGTCGGCCGAGGCGGCGCACATGGCGCGCGAGCTCGCGGCGCACGCACTGGTGGAGAAGCCCATCGCGCCCGACGGGCACTGCCTCTTCTCGGCCGTCGCGGATCAGCTGTCGTCGCTGTCCATCCCGCTGCGGCGGCCCGATCACGACAACAAGGACGACGACGACGACGGGAGGCCGCCGTACAGGGTGGTGCGGCAGGCGGCGGCGGCGTACATCGTCAGCCACGCCGACGACTTTGCGCCCTTCCTCGAGGAGCCGCTCGAAGACTACGTGCGCAAGATCGGCGACGGCGTCGAGTGGGGCGGCCACATGGAGCTGCTGGCGCTGGCGAGCACGTACGACGTCGAGGTGCGCGTCATCGCCGATGGCAGGACCGCCGTCGTGCAGCCTGCGCGGAGGGATAAGCAGCAGCAGAAGCAGCAGCCTCCGAAGCAGATCTGGCTCGCCTACTACAGGCACGGCTTCGGGCTCGGGGAGCACTACAACTCGCTCCGGAAGAAGGAGACGGCGGCTACATGAAGTGGCGCGTGGGGGAAACAGGAGATATCGTGCAGAGGGAAACGAGCGTCCCACTGCAGCGAGTCTTTGACGATAATGATAATTTAGCGAACCGCGCCACGCCACCGGCCGAGCTAGGTGGCGTGGCCGCGGAGCTGTTTTTACCTAAAAAAATAAAAAAAAAATAAAAACTTAACCCAATGCTAAGAAAGGGTTTTCATATTTGGGACAAATTTATACCCAGAAACGCTATCGACCAGAGTGCGCGTCGCCAAAGTAGGGCTGGAGCATGGGTGGTAAAGGGACTTGAAGCCGGACTTCTTTTTGGAAACGAGTTCTCTGAACGCATGGAGTCAAATGCTACCCGGCGCAGGAGGAGGCCCACGATTCTCGCCCACGGTCTCGGGGACCGTCCGCGCCTTACTGGGTAAAAATAAAGAGACCAAGGGGATCGTTGAGCCTTACCCAGACCCTACTCAGCCTGGGCTCACGCAAGCCATTGCACTAGCGGTCGACAACCACAGCGCCCCAACGCAGCTATCGGACACAGCCTCAGCCAAATTTATGTAGAGCCGCGTCCAACATCGATGTATAATTATCGAAACACAGTGGGCCTTGTTATTCGTTCCTCTTAAAATACCAGCCCAGACGCCCTCCTGCACTACATCTGATCCTTACTCTCTTCCTTTTTACAGCGCAACCACCGGGTATATCCATGGTATACTAACCACATTCCATTCCTTAGATGTTGCCATACTCTGCCCTGTCCCGAGCGTTTCCTCATGTCAGACGAGGAGCAAAGGCTTTACATCCTTGCCGAGTAGCCCTTTAGTAGCCATCCTTCACGCAACACCATCGCGAGGAACTTCTTCCTAAACTATTTCAGCTATCAAGGAAAAGGCCGGAACGCGACCTTCACCGGCTATTTGCGAACCATCCTGCTGTACGGAGGTGAGCAGGGACTGGTCTAAGACGAAGACTGTGGGCAATTCCTTTCACAAGTGAGTGCGTTCCAATCCAACCCGCGTGGACCAGTGGCGCCGACGCGTACAGGCGCTGGGCATTAGTGCCTGCAGGGCGACAACCTCCTTAGCTGGGTGGTATTCCTCTCAGACACGGAGCTCCCGGCACATTGCCCTTACAACTTCTGCCTCGTCGAGCAGGAGCACGCGCTCGATCTACTCGAGGCACACCCGCAGCCGGACTTCTGGTACCAGCCTACCGGGAGTATCCTGCGCCTGATCTCCAGCCGCCAGCTCGGCCCGGGTAGGCTCGCAGCTGAGGGACACGACTACCGCCCAGCCAACTTGGACTAGCCATACGCGGTTTCGACCCCGAACGTATCTAGCTCTAGCCGCCGCCCGTTGGCCAGTTCCGCTCAGCGGGGCACACGTTTTGCGGCTCGTCGGCAAAGAGGCTCGGGCTCGGGCTCCGACTCAGACTTTGTCCTTAATCGACGGCTCTCCGACGCCCACCATGGCTCGCAAGCATCAGCTCCCGGAATGGCCAGCCGCGCTCAGCTCGAAGTGTACCCGCAGCCAAGCCTAGCCACCCACCCCGTCAGGCTCTAAAACGCCGAGCACACTCGCCTCCAGCTACGGTCTCACTCCAGGCGCCAGGAAGGAGGTTTAGGATGTGGTCAATGGTCCGGCCGAGATGCTGAACCTGACCGGCAGCCAGCGTGCCTACCGAGAAAAGCCCTAGGCGCCGGCGCCGGCCACACCGCGAAGGCAGCAGCGACCCCCGAGCCAGTCGCCGGCAAGCTGACCTTCCAACGCCGGTGATCGGCCTGGACCCGCCCGATGTGCTCGGGGCCAGGAACCCGGTACGGACGGAGTACAAGCTCCCTTACGACCTGGCTATTCGAAGCCTGCGCCACGTCCTCGGCGTGGCGGTGATCTAGGACAAGCCGATCACGACCGGCGTGGACATGAGCCGTCCGATCCAGGACGCCGCCGGCCAGCCCAAGACCGAGACGGTGCGTGTATATGGCGTGGCATATGGCCCACAGTTCGCGCCGGTGCCGCAAGACGTTGCCAGGGGGTGTGACCGACGTCATCTCGTTCGCCGCGCATTCGCGAGGGGACACGGCAGGATTGATCCCCTGTCGATCCTCACGGTCTTCAGGACCAAGCCGCCGCATGCCCCATATCCTTGGGGTATACCGGCCAGATGAGGCCATTAAGGCCTTCCAGGACTCTCGTCTAGCCTCCGTCAGGCCTCCCTTAAGATGAAGCGCGCCGTCGCCGCGCACGCTGCGGCTATCGATAACGAGCCGGACATATCCACGTGGGGCACGAAGCGCCTGAGGATGGCCGGCATGGACTCGCGACTGGTTCGAAGGTGGCACCTCCTCGGCCCCTCTACCTATCTAATACGAACGGGGCTGTTGGGCGTCGCTTGCTCAGATGGAACGGAACGAGCAGCTATTCTCGCATCAGGACCAGGCACTGACTGCCACCCACCACCCACCAACCTGATCAGTGGCCAAACACGGCTATTCGGTCGCGGACGGTCCCGTCCTCTAGGATGCCGGCCTCGTGCGTCCGCCGCGGCGCGATCAGCTCCAGGCGCCTGAGCCCCGTCCCGGACCGGGGCGGCGCCGCCTCCTCTCCCTCGGCGAGGCGGCCCTCGTCGTCGTACCCGACGTCCTCTCCGGGGCGGGCCAGGTGTGCGACGTAGTGCTCGGGCCTCACGCCCCACGGCGGCCCGCCGGTGAACCACGGCTTCTCGGTGGGGAACTGCAGGCAGACCACGCGGCCACCGGGCGCGAGGAGCTGTACCAGGCGCTTGGCCCACATCGGCCTGGCCGAGATGGGGAGGGCGCAGAAGAACTTGTTGCGTGCTCGGGAAGTCAGCCAACCTTGGCTGTACCCCTCGTGTGTGTGCACTCGGAATTAAACTGCTCTGCTCACGGTGTAGTCGAATATGAGGTCGAACTGACCCGCACCCACGCCCGCCTCCTGGATCCAGTCGTCGGCGAAGAAGTCGCCAGTGAGCCTGTGAGGGCATTTGCGTGGCCGTGTAAGCACTCGACAACGCACGATGGCGTGATACGCCCGTGACTCACGTGGGGAGCGGCGCAGGAACACGGAGGAGAGACGGAGCGACGCACCATTTGACGCTTCCCCGGACCAGGCCATCCCTTGGCCTGTATCTCTCGTCGCCCTCGCCATAGACCTGGTCCTGATGCCGTGCGGCCTCCTCGGTGGCCCTGGCGGAACAGTCGACGCCGTGTGCGTCGTAGCCAAAGGCGGCGAGGAGGAGCACGTCGTAGCCCCGCCCGCAGCCGGGCACGAGCGCCTTCGGCCTGGTATGGCTGCCGCTGCCGCCGGCGGGCGGGATCAGGTCGGGCCTGTCGGCGAGCAGGTCGCGGAGGGCCATGCTCGGCCCGGCGCGGTCCCAGGGCGTGTAATGTTCGGTCCAAAGGCTGTCCCAACGCCGGCCGTGCTCGGCGAGGGGCTGGCCCTTGAAGAGGTTGAGGAGCTTATCGGGTTGCTGGACGGCCATTGTTGGTTTGCTTTGGTCTGGTTCCGGCAGCTGCTTGCGATCTCCGTTTGAGACAGGCCGGGAATGGGAAGTTGGCCTCGACGCCTGTCGGGTCTCAATGGCACGTATGTGATGCAGGCGTAGACCGGATGATTCATTTAATCTCCGAGCAGGAAACTATGTTGCTGCGATAGGGCTGAACGAAGGCAGCCCCCAGCCTATCGACCGGACCCACACACCACGTAGCTGAAGCTTTCTCAAGCCGGCGTGCCCACCCGGGGAATGGATAAAAAAAAAGACGGCAGGAAACAACAGGCACCGAATCTGCCAAGAACAACAAAAGCCCAAAGATGGAGGTCAGCAAGCTGTTCGACGTTTCCGGCAAGGTCGTTCTGGTGACGGGCGGAGGCAGGGGGATCGGGTACATGATCGCGCAGGGATACGTGGAGAACGGGGCAAAGGTCTACATTTCATCGAGGAACGGCGCGGCGTGCGACAAAGCAGCCAAGGAGCTGACAGCCAAGGGTAAGATTCCCTCTCACTCCACCACGCAAGACTAACCCGACACCACCATCCACACCCACACCCACACCCACCAGGCCCAGGCAGCGTCACCGCCCTCCCGGCGGACCTGCAGTCGCTGGACGAGTGCAGGCGGCTGGCGGCCGAGCTGTCGGCGCGCGAGCCGCGGCTGCACGTGCTGGTCAACAACTCGGCCGCCATGTGGGCGAGCAGCTACGACACGTACCCGGACGCGGCGTGGACGAAGCTGCTCACGCTCAACCTGCAGCGCGCGTTTACGCTGACGCAGCTCCTGACGCCGCTGCTCGAGGCCGCCGGGTCCGGGTCCGGCGCCGGAGACCCGGCGCGCGTCATCCACATCGGCTCCATCGACGCCCTGCGCGTGCCGTCCTTTGCCACCTTCGCCTACACGGCCTCCAAGGCCGGGCTGCACCACCTCGGCCGGACGCTCGCGCTCGAGCTGGGGCCCCGGGGAGTCACGAGCAACACGCTCGCGTGCGGCCCGTTCGACACCAAGATGTTGGCGCCCGCGCTCGAGTCCGCCGGTGACGTCATCCTCGAGGCGAACCCGCTCGGCCGCATCGGGAGGCCCGAGGACGTGGCTGGTGCTTGTCTGTGGCTGTCGAGCAAGGCTGGGTGCGTTTTCTTCTCTCTTTTTGTTTATTGTCCCATCAGCGGCACTCTCTTTTTGGCTTTTCTTTTTTTTTCCAGCTAACTAAACCCCTGCAAAACCACCAGTGCATACATCAATGGTGCTACCATCCCCATCGACGGCGGCTTCTCATTGGTGACCAAGTTGTAAAAGCATGTCGAGTGGGGGTGTCACGGTGAGAATTGTGCTCGGGCTGTTCGCTTTGTACATACATGTAATATTCAGATCGTGCAATCCATTTCATTTCTTTTGCTCGGCCACATGTGCTAGTTGCCGCCCGCATGAGGCAGTCGAGGAAGCGGAAAGCCGCATACGAGGAGGGGCGGGTGAGTCGTGGCCAGCTCAGCCTCCCAGATCATCTGCCCACCATCCCATCATGCCGCCATCCGTTCCGATCTTCTCTCGATGCCACCATGTCCGCGTGACTAGGTAGCGTCCACCTCGCAGCATCATGCTTAGGACGTCGGTCGGAAGCAGAGAGGGTGAGAAAAGGAAGAAAAAAAGGCGGCCAGTTTAAATTTGGGTCATGCTTTGTATCGCGTAAGCAAAGCCCAGAGGAGTAGAGTAAAGTATTCTAGATTATGACAATGGTCAGATGAAATGAGGCCGCCTCCCAAACGTAGCGCTAACTGTCGCCTGACGCCTTTGTTGTACCTCGGTCCCAGATCCGCCATGAAAAAAAAAAAATTCCCGACGGTTGGCGCCCCGCCCTGCTCGGCCCAGTGCGGTCGTGGGGTTTGATTAAAACTAACTTGGACAAGAAGAAGCGGATGACCAAAGATGAAATGAATAGACAAATAGCGGGTGGGTAATAAGCGGGTATAATGAGAAGAAAACGTGAAATGGCATCGATGGAAGGAAAAGATAAAGTCACGATTCGGGAACTGGAAATAGGTGTGTGTCACCTGCAGAGAAAACCAATGCCAAAGGCTCCGCGGCTGAGTCGTGTCGAGGGGTTGGGAAGGCGGGGAGGTCCGCGAACCACCGATGGGGGTCGTCTCCCTTTGATTGTCATCTGCGGGCGGTCGTGCCACCTGCACCGTACGGGCAGTCGCCGGGCCCTTTGTCAATCGTCCATGGTCGACGGTCGCCGACCCAAAAAGAAAACCCGGCGGTTGTCCAATCTGACAGACATGTCAAAGGGGAACGCAAGATAGCGGGGCCCCATTCCCCGTTCCCACCCGTCGGTGTTCCCAATGGGAATCGCAAAAAGCAAAAATGCTCAGGATGTTGCCGGCTGGCAAAATGCGTGGGTCGTGGGTCGTGGGTCGTGGATCGCTTCTTTGCTCGCTTGGGTTTGCTGCCTGCCATTCACCCGGTAATGCCCGCCGAGAAATATGTCCGGACCCCGCTGTCGTGACCGCCGCTTGTGCGCAGGGCATGAGCGAACGACGGTCGGGAACGGCGGTGAGGAGATGACGATGGTCTGAGAGCGAAAAAAAAAGACGGCATTTCTCGCGGCAGCAATAGCGGACAGAGCGGAGAGGTGTTTGTTTGCTGGCACAAGGCTGCTGGTGATGATGATGATGGTGGCGGTCGAGAGCCTCATTGTAGGAGGGGTATTTCTGGGTGTGGGGCCGAGGTTGTTTTCGGTTATTCTCTCTTTTTTTTTTGGGTTCTTTTTTTCTTCTTGTTTCTTGTCTTCTTCGATGCCTTCATCACAGGCCGACGCTCTCAAAGTCGCGCATCATCACGGCCATCTGCGCTCGCTTGGCCGCCTCGGCGAGCAGGGTGAAGTCCTTGAGGTAGGCGTCAGTCGACTGCGGCTTTGGGCCGGGATGCGGCGCCTGGGGCACGCCCAGCACGGTCGGCGAGGTCTGCGCCGTCGAGCCGGTCGACGTCTGCTGGGCGTGTGCCGGCGATGCTATGGGAGCGTCCATTTCGGGCGTTGGGTGGTGATGGTGACGTCGAGATGGTTTTGGAGAGAGGTGGTGATGGACCTTTGGTGCCGAGGATATGAAGAGAAGAAAAGACCGAGGGCAGCGAAAAGGACCTCGTTGTTTTTATGTGCGATTTTCTCGGCCTCGACGGAGAGGATACCCAGTGTAGGAGTGGGAACAGATCAGGCAGATGCAGGCGGTGCAAGCAGGCCGGAGTGGGCTGCGATAAGTCAGGGATGGATGGGGTCGGGTGTAATGGATTGTTGCTGTATGGATAGGATAGATGAAGGAAGACAGGCGAGAGCCCAAGCGAGCACGAAAGGGTTGGGTCAGACGCCTGGTGGTAGATTGCGTCAATGAAGGGGAGGCCGGGCGAGTCGTCGGAATAAATAAGACAGCGGATGGCGTCAGTCAGAACGAGGCGGCTAAAACAAGGGAGGGGATGGGTGGATGGCTAAGGCTCGCTTGCCACGGCCGGCGTGGAATGGATGATGTCGCTTCTAGACGCCCATCTTGCTTGGCCTTTTTTGGCTTTCCTCTGGATAAGACAACATGAATAAATTACCTTTGCCCGCCTCCTGGCCCGCTCCATGGACGGCGTCCGTCTGTGCAAAAAGCAGAAGCGTCATGATCCCGAGGCCCTCCACGAAAACCCCGGTTTCGGGGCCAACCCACTTTCTTTCGTGGGGGCACGGTGTACCTCGGCGCGACTTTTCCGAGCGTCGGTTGCCATACTGAAAAACACCTCGCTCGGCGCGCCTGAAAAGGTACCCATTTGTACCATCAGATGTGTGTGACCCCCGCCCTGCTTGCGTGTTATCTGGAGTCACACAGGTAATAAATAGATAGGTAGATACATTGTGGTGCCCGACACTGGAAGAAGCCAGCGGATAGGCAGGCGGGCGGGCAGATCGGTTTAATCGCCGCCGCACTACTGACTGCATTGCAGTCTCGGCCAGCTTCACGTGTGATTTGCGATGGACCTGCATGAGAATGGCAAGATGCTGGCTGTTTGCATCTCGACACAGCCTGACCGCCTTTTATCTCTCTCCAACCGCACTCACACTCCCCTCTTCCCGATCCACTCTTTAGATTTGCGTCGTCTGGGGTCTCGGTCCGAGAGTGTCCCTGGGCTACAGCCTGTATGTATCGAGCGAAGCGTCTTCACATCACGGCACTCGCTGCCTTCGCACCCACTCTGCGTGCAACTGGGCCGTATCGAGTTGCCTGTCACTGTCCAGTGGGGCGGGGCCCCATCTCTTCTCACGGAAAGTGCGTGCGTCCATTGCGGTATCCCGATTGATGGATCCAGCCTCCCGGCATGGAAGCTGGTGGGGTATCGCGGGCTGGGTGGGGCATTGGACGAGCATGGGTCCGGGATGTGGTCGATAGAAAGAAGAAGAAAAAAAAAAAAAAAACCGAGATCAACCAACCTAAAAGAAGAGACCCGACTGCGCCTACCAGCCCTCACAGAATGCGTCCGGATCCTTGACCGGTTCCTGCAGGTGGTCTGATTGCCCTGCCCCGGCCCGGCAGGGCCCTGCTCACCGATCCAATGGCTGCTCCCCCGCCTGCGCCGCCGCCGCCGCGAGCCGCGTTGCCGTCCAGGCCACCCCCCTCGTCGGGCTCGCCTCCCGCCGCCGGATACTCGCTCCTCTCTGGCCGCATCCCCGCGCCGCTGCAGCGCCTATTCGACCGCTTCCCCCTGGCCACTTACCCGCCCAACGACCTGCCGGCCCGGTGTCCGCTCCCCGCCGATAGGACTCTGCCCACCCTCCACGTCTTCATCTCGCACGAGGATGCCGCCAGGGGCCGCCCGAGCTTTAATCCAACATGCCTAAAGTGGCAGGTACGTGACGGGCGACCGGCCTATGTGCCTCGGGGCGGTTGGTTTGCCCGTTCGGCTGCTGACAAAAGCTCTCGCTGGTAGACCTTCCTGAAGATTGCCGGCGTCGACGTCCGCCTCGTCTCCTCTACGAATCACGCCTCACCAAGCGGCGCGCTCCCCTTCCTGTTGCCACCCATCACCACCCGCCCGTCCGCAACGGCGAATCCTAGTGCCGACACCGCGGCCTCTGGACCACCAGCTCCCCCATCCACATTCCCGAACCCCGCGCCCATCCCGGCCCACAAGCTGCAGGCATACGCGCGCGCGCACGGCACTACACCGCCACCGCCACCAACACAACTGCAACAAGCACAAACCCCGCCGTCGTCCCAGCCGGCCTACACGGCGCTGCTGGACCACACAATCCGCCGCGCCTGGCTGTACGCCCTCTACCTCAGCCCGGCCAACGCCCCGCTCGTGTCGCGCCTGTACCTCGACCCCGCGAGTCGCCACCCCCTCGTCCGCTCCACCCTGCGCGCCCAGCTGCGCACCGCCGCCACCGCCGAGCTCGCCTCGGCCCGCAACGGCGTCGATCCGCCGCCAGGTGGCGAGCTGTACGCCGACGCTCGCGATGCCCTCGCCAGCCTTGCGCAGCTGCTGTCGCAAACCGAAGAGTCGGAGTCGGAGTCGGGCGGCTGGTTCTTTGGCGCCGCCGGCCCCGGCATGTTCGACGCCGCAGTCTTTGCCTACACACACCTCCTGCTCCCCGGCTCCGGGCTCGAGTGGGCGGACCGTCGGCTGTCCGACGCCGTCGAGGCCTTCCCGGTCCTTGTCCGCCACCGAAACCGCCTGCTGGCCCGCCTCTGGGACGAGGACGGGGCTGCCGGCGAGTGGGAGGAGGTTTAGGATGGAGCCGAAATGTGCCTTGCCGTGTCCGTCTTTTCCGTGCCTAAAAGGAAAACGTGGGGGTAGGGATCTTGACTTTAGAGGCTTCTGGGGCAGTATGCGCAGAACTTGGTGGCTTCATCAATGTGTCCTGCCGATGAGGCCGTGTCTTCATTGTAATATATTGAAAAGAAAAAAAAACCGGCGTTTTTATCACCGCCTTTTTTACAACACACAGCAATATAGAGCAAACGGAGCCCACGGGTAGACGGTGTCACATCTCGACATCTTGGAACTGGGCAGGCGGTCGAGTCTATGTATACCCAGGCAGGAATATTCTACTTCATACAACTTTAAATGACAAATCGCGCCGGCACCGGAACTCGTCTCGCCGGTGGAACATTATGTCGTGGCCCGTCAGGGGCGACTTTCCCCATCCATCCATCCGTTGCGGTCCGATACGCGTTGTCTGTTGGTGAGCGGGATTGAAGGGAGAGGGCGAAACAAGGAGAAAGTCCGCGAATACGAAAAATCGTGCGGATCGGAAAGAAAACACGGCCGACAGAGAAAATAGGAAACCAGGCGACGAAAACCCACGAAGCGCCTCTTGTGATCGGGACTCCACCTGCGGCTCATCCTCACTCCACGGCTTTCCGACTCGGGCTCCCCATCGCTTCCTCCCGAATCCCTTGCCATCTCGCCCCAATTAAAGCGCACCGTGTCCATAGAGGTGAGAGGGTGTCGTATCGGCAACAACAACGCGAGACCCCAGGTACTGCTAGGTGGATAACAATCATGGTCGCCGTAGCGTTGTTTCTTGTTGTGGCTAGAAGGAAGCGGAAGAGCGGAATGTGAGAGCGCCGTCTTTCGCCGGCAAAAAGAAAGAAACTCTCTCGGTAACGTGATGGTGGGTGAACTGGATTGAAACGCCGGGGGACAAAAAGTGCGGTGCCGGAAGAGATGGATGAGCAGAGAAAGGAAGAAGAGCAGCAACCCAAACGCCCCTTTCCCCAAAACGCCGGCCTTGTGTAGTCGAGGGGTTTGAGAGTGAGTAGGAGAGGAATGCGACTCTTTGTAATGTAAAGAGAGGGAGAAAAAAAAAAGGCATGGTGTGGCAAGCATTGACAAACGCTGGGAACACGTATATCCCGAGCATCGACAGTAGAAAATCGGCCCCATAGCTCTGGTAACACTGCAGTCTAGGTTGATGGGTCCAGGCTCTCTCTTGAGTCGGCCCCCGGGGTGGATTAGATTTGGCGATTCGGGATCTGGTCGACGACTCCCTGGATGGTGACGAAGGCGCCGGGCCCGCCCTCTTGTCGAAGCTCCTCTAGAAGCACCGTGGTCTGCGCCCACAGATTCTCGAGCGCTGCGCGTTCCGACTTGCCCAACGATACTGTTTGCGAAGCAGATCCTTGTCAGCATGTTATCGACCGATGGCTAGAAAGTAGCGAGCAATTAAAGCACTCACGCAATATCGCCGAGTTCAGCTCTTCGGCGACGGCCGCTCTTCCTTTTCGGTCAAGCAGGTGCGCCACCTCCTTGGCCTTGAGCGGGTTGGTGTAAGCTACGAGGGCAAATATGTCCTCTAGCGCCTTCTTCACCTCTCGCCTCGGGTCGTCCTTGTACTCGGCTTGCAGGGTCTGGCCGTACACTATGGCCAGGTTCAGAAGATCCCTGCCGTCTGAAGTCGCAGAGGCGGCGTTGTAGCCGTCTTCGGTGTCCATATGGTCCCCCCACGCGGCGGCGCCCCCTTCGTCGAGATCCATGTCGTGTGCCTCGATCCCGTTGCTGGCGCCGATCCGTTTCTCTGCCAGGAGGTTCAGCTCGGCCTCTTTGCGGATCATCTCGATGAACTTGCGGCACTTGAGACGGAAGTAGACGGGCTCGTTGGCCTCCAGGACCTGCGGGTAGTGCTTGTTGGTGAACCACAGCGCGCGGTCGATGTCGCCCTCGAGGATAGCTCTCCTTATCCGTTGCCTGTTGTTCGCGTCCTCGTCATCGGTTACGCTGAGCCCCTCGGCTTGTTCTGCGGGATCCAGGCTGAGGGCCTGCTTCTGGGACTTTATCTCCTCGGCAAAAGCCCGCGCCGTGTCGACGTAGCCGTCGTGCTGTAGGAATTGAAGAACCAGCTGCTGAATGAGTCCCGTCTCGTCAAGTGTGGGTGCGAGACTCGTAGTGCTAAACGGATTTAGGGGGCGTCAGTGAGCTGAGCACATCAGGCAGGTAGACAGCGCAGCGGGCGCCGCCGAAACTTGGGCCTGGCTCACCTCGTCGCGTCAATTTCGCTTTGAACGCGTTTCCTCTCCTTCTGCGACGCGGGAATCTGGTCAATACGGAGCACTCAAGTCCTGCCATTTCTTGCGGGAACGTACCTCTACCATGGCATCAATGGCAAAGACGAACGGCGTCTGGCCAAAGTTGGCCCTGACGTGGTCGCCGCTCTTCTTAAGCCCTACCGAGGGGTAGAGCTTTCCTTTGATGTCGCGGAAGGCGACGGCTAATCCCCAGGGGTAAAAAAAAAAAGAGTCCGAAGATGTCAGCCATTACCGTTGGATGAGTGCAACTTACCATCGAGGAGGTAACAGTAGCGAGGCGGAATAGCTCGGACGGATTTCATGCCCTTACCTATGAATTGGCCGTTTTTGGTGAAGAAGGCGCTACCCGTCTTGAAGTTGACGCCGCACCCGATAACATCACCGACCGAGAACTTGGGGCCGTAATCTCTGCCGCCGTTCTGTGCAGCAAAGCTCCGCCCGTCGTCCCCGTGGTAGCCCCACGACTCTTGCTCCCAGCCGGGTGCCCTGGCCATCGACGTATGCTTGGTTGCAAAGCCGATGCCTATTGTGGTTCTACAGAATGCGTGGGAATTGTCAGCGCCTGTATTATCGCCGACTGCCTGCCGTCAGAGGAGGAACGGGAAAGCTGGCAGACTTACTCATCCCGTTTGGATGCCAATATTGTGACCTCGTAGTAGTAAATGCCACATTCATGTGGCATGTAGTGATCCGCCCGGATGGAGCAGGCCTCGTGGTCGCGGTCTCTGTCGCTTGAGCTCTTTGATCCTGCGAGTTTGACCTCGAGGCCGTCGGCCAGAACCTCCAGCCCACCGTACTTGTCGTCCTTGTTCCACTTTGTGGGCAGCGGCGTGACCGGGGCGTTTCCTACAAGAGTGCCTGGGAGCTTCTCGCTCACGTCGAAAGCGACGCCTCGATGCGATGCTGCGGCGAGCTTGGCCGCGCTGATGCCAGCCCCGCCGCTGCTCCCGCCCGAAACGCCGGCCATCCCATGCTGGGCGGCGTGGTGGTGGTGGTGGCTGTTGTGGTGGGGTCCGGCGCTAATGCCCCCTAGACTGCCGGGGCCGCCACTCGCGCCGGGGGTCTGGCTCTGCATAGCTCCGGCCGCCTCCTTGAGCGCGGCGAGCTTGGCCCGGTGCGACTCCTCTAGCCTCTGTGCGTATGTCGAGCCCTTGAGGTACGAGGGCGTAAAGTGGCGGGCGGCGGTCGCCTGCGCCTTGGGCCCGAAGCCGTCGTAGAGCGAGTGGCGGTAGAAGGGCTCAAAGGCTCTCGACTGGGCTTGCAGCTGCGGATTCCTCAGCTGCCAGTACCTGACCGCCGGGGTCCCTGTGCCGTTCTGCGACGAGCCGTGGTCCCCGCCAGCTCCGGCGCCCGGTCCTCCAGCGCCGTTCCTCGACGATGACGGCCCTTCCATGTCTGCCCTCGAGGTTGGCGGATAGTCTGGGGGGTCGTAGCTGTCGCTGGCGCCGACGGGGTTGAGGAGGTGGGCGAAGCCGCTGAGGCGGGGGATGGGGCCCGTGGTGGCCACGGTCGCGTACGAGGACCGACGCGAGCCGAGGTGTAGCGAGGGATCTGGGATGAAGGAGGCGGAGCCCGAGCCCGAGCCCGAGCCGCCGCGCTGGTACGGGTTGGTCATTGACACAGGTGTGCACAGGTGCCGGGCTTTTGCGTGCGCGGGGAAGGTCTGGCTGGTCGTGGAGAGCGAGGGGGGGTTTTGGGGGCTATCGGCTGGTCGAGCGAGGATCAGAGGCGTCGCTGCTTAGATGTGGTGGCGTTTGGAGGTGTATGTGTCGAGGTGAGGGTACGCACGTCGTCGAATAGTGGGTGCTCGGGCGAGGGCGGGATGGCCCAAAGAGGACTACGAGGTCGGGTGGATGCGTCCTCAGACGGCAGCAGCGGTCGATGACGACAACGAGGCAAAGGTAGGGAGAGAGCGTCACAGGCTATGGCGCAGCGTGAAGGAGAAGAAAAAGACACCAGATCCCTTCCTCTCCTTCGAATCCACGGCAGGTCCAAGGCTGTCCCAAGCTCAGATTCGCTAGAGGCGGAGGTGTCGGTGGCTGCTGGAGATAAAGTGGAGTGGAGCGCCCGCTGAGGGTCGTGTGTGCGCTGTGCGGAGGTTTCGGGTGCGCGAGCTCCCCCTGTCACGTTAGCCTGTGTCATGGACTCGGGCGGCCTGTCGGTCTTTGCTCAGCACCGTTGGCCACACCATCGCCAAACACAACCCAAAATTTGACCCTCGCCCAACATCACAGGACAGCGCAATCGCCCATCCAAGCCCAAAGCCCAGGGAGGAGAACCGAGGGGGGCGTGGGACCGCTGACGTGCTGCTGGCGGACGACAAATACCGACCCGGATGGCAGGTCCCGAGATGCGGGAGTGATAATAAAAGAGGAAGCAATTTTTGGCAGCCAAATGCCCTTGATGCTAAACAGCTTGATTTTCCTGTTTATATCCAGAGGCACCCAGCCCTGTCTGTCTTTTGTGATGTCGTCTCGGCGCTGTTTGGCGGCCCGCTGTCGGCTTCGCAATCCAGCAGGTTGCCGCCAACGACGCAAACGAAGCATGACGACAGCGCGGATGGCGGGCATGGCCCACCGCCACTCATGCATTCACGCATGCACTTCGACCGACCGCTGCCGCTTCCATCCCGCTGCCACCCACAAGAGCCAGCCACCGAATTTTTACAATTTTGCCCCCCTCACTGCGCAGAGACAGAGCACAGACGGCAGATCGTATCGGAACTCCTGTCACCTGTTCGATTAAGTGAGGGCGAAGGAGCCATGCATGCCCAATCGGTGCGAGAGTCATGCCAAAACCACGTCCGTTCCGTCGCCACCCTGGCCAGGAGACGGTGGCGTTCGCTGCATACATGCACTTTATTAGGAGCTACCTGTTATCGCCATGGGGTAATCTATAAACACCTGAGACAAAAGGGAACGGGATGTAAACACGGCTGAGATTACATTCTCACGAGATGCCAGACATCCAGAAAATCAAAGATAGTAACGAGTCTATTAGGCCAGCCAGGTGCCATTGCTCCCAAATGTTTTCCCATCAAACTTCCCGTTCCAGTCGGTGTTGTACAAGCCATAGCGCCCCTGCATCCCCCAAAGACAAAAAAAAAAAAAGAAACCCATCTCAAACGCCAGACCGTCCGCAGCGCTCAGCTGCATTTAACCAGAACCAACGCCGGATAGAAACCAGAAAACGAAGGGCGAGAGCTGCAGCTGTAAGCCAAAACAGCGAGGGAATATTGTCTCTCCCCACACAATGGGGCCAGTTCCCAGGCGCCGGTGTCTCGGATGATTATAGCGACACCCATGCCAGCGAGACAAGAGGAAGGAACTTGTGCCAAGGAGGTGCTCCGGCACACCGTGTCAAGTGGGTAATACCCAAAGGAAAGCAGTGGCAAGCAGAGTATAGAAGCTAGATAGAAGCACGATATGCAAACGAAAGCAAAAGCCGTCAAGCTCACGATGCTGCAGCGACAGGGACGGGAACAGGCGAGTCTGTGCCGACGCTAGGAGCGCTTTGCATCTCAACATCGACGGCTCCGCTGCTGCTATCGTCCTTGGACTTGTCGTTGTCGTTGCTGTTGCCGTTGGCGGCGTCAGCTCCAAGAGGGATGGCGACGACTCCATTCTCTTTGTTGCTCCCGCTGCCCTCGGCCGAAGTCGTGCCCGACTCCTGTGGAGGCGACGGCAGGGTGGTCTCTGCCCCAGGCTGTGGTCGTGCCGGAGCCGTCCACCGGGGCACCGTCCACACGACGCCCGTGAAGCTCTTGAGTGTGAAGCCACCCTTGCTCCACTTACGGCACGGCTTGCCCGAGCGGTCCAGAGCTCGCAGCCCGGCGTTGATAGCACCCTGGTTGGCCTTTGGTCCCAGCTTGTGTGCCCCAAGGCCGCTGGCACGTCCGGACTCGAGAGTGCCGTCGTCGCTGCAGAAGGTTCGGGTTAGCTAATGTCCCTGTATGCAGATCGCGGGGCGCTGTCGAGGGTACAGTCCGTTGTGAACCGCCCGTGTGTGGAAGCGAGGAGTTAAAAAAAAAAGGTCCACCTACAGTCTAGCCTTCTTCTTGGGGCCGGGTTTACCCCGTACTTTGGCCGTCGGACCGTCGCTCCCGTTACCGTTCGCCATGGCGGCGGTCCTCTTAACACCCTTCTTCTTGGGACCTTCGGTGGGAGGTCCCATGACAGAAGGGGGCGCCGGGGTTCCGTTGGGATTGGGCGTGTTCGGAGTCGAGTCTGACGGAGCGTCTGGGTTGGAAGGAGGCGCGGCAGCCAGCGTCGACGACGTCGTGGGCGAGTCCTTGTCTTTGGCCGGCGTCTCCTCCGTCGATGACGAGACGCTCGAAGGGTCGACGATGGCTCGCAGCCTCTGGGGCGGGACGACGAGCGTCACCAGGCCGGGCCTTGTCGGCTCGAGCCTTGGCTCGGGTGCTGCGGCAGCCTTGTCAGACTTGCGACGGTCCTTGGCGGACGACGCGTTTTTTGTCGCTGCCGGCGGCATGGTGCTTTCTGTGTGGGTGGGAAATGAAGCCGTCGGCGTGAGCACGCTGAGATTTGAGGGTGGCGCGGGAAGCGACGCGGTGGCAGAGGGACCAGCGCCCCGGGGCAGAGAGATGCAGCGAGGCTCTCGTGCTTTATAAGGTTTGATGGGTGGCCAGGTCGGGCGGTCGGCGTGGTGGTGGTGGACAATCAGGTTGGGAATTATTCAAGACTGGCGAGTGACAAGGCGGACCACGGACTCTTGGGTGATCAGCCCGGATGAGTTGCTGCGAAGTCGCCTTCCCAAAATTGGAGAGGATTATTGGTGCTGGGTATCGGCGATGGGCATGGGCCGGGACTTGAAAATGAAGTGAAGGTGGGAGGCGGTGATGGCGTTTTGGTGTTTTGGGTGAGGTTTGTGGAGAGGGTTGGGAGGGAGAAAGGGGATTGAGCAGACATTCGAGGGAAAAAGGTTGGGGCCATGGTCGGCACCTCCAGCGCCATGAGGGCGAGCTGGAGGATTGCTCGACTTGCTGCTGCGAAGAAATGAGAAGCTCGCGCAGTCGTGGGCCCGCCCCGGGTTCAAGCCAAGCGGGCGGGAGCCGGAAAAAAAGGGGACGTGCTTTCTGGCAGCGCCTCTTACCCGATTCGGCAGCATATTCCCTTTTATTCTTGCCTTTAAATTCCGCGCCACTCCAGGTCACACCTCTCTAGAGGCTGTCAACCCGCCGTTCGCCCTCACCAGGCTGCCCTTTTTCTTTATTATTTTTGCCTTCTGTCACGCCGAAAGTCCTGGCTGGGTTCAAGGCGCACGTCGGGGCCAAATTACTCGTTGTTGCTGAATACTCGATTGCGACAGACTGGGCCCGCCCTTGGTGTTCTCTGTAAAGCATCGTCTCCCAAGTAGCGCATTTCCCCATGGCCGAACCTGGTGGACGGCAGGGGAAGCTTTCTCTGATCCAGAATTGCTTGAGACGGGGCTTTTGCAACAAGCCAGCCTGACCAATCCACCATCCCTTGTGACCAGCCCCTGGATCTCGGCCGCCTCGACGCATTCGATCACTTCAATCGCCGCCCGCCTGCAACCAAAGCGGGCAGGCCAGGCAGACCCGTTATGATTCTCTACTTTGCATCTTTGGAGTTGGTCTGAATTGACCGCTCGCTCGAAGAGAGGTTGGCCAAAAATGCATCACCATGTCTCCCGACCGCCGAATCCCGAGGGCGCCAACAAAATTGCACCCAAGAAGGCGACTCGCTGGAGGTGCCAAATGGATCCACACAGAAGAAACCAGCGCCCGCGGACAATGCAAACAAATCTGATGGCTCTTTATTTTCGTTTTCGCTCCAGCATCGGTTACCGCCTCGCATCTGCGCAGCGACTCGCACCGCCCAGCCCCCATTTTCTTTCTTTTCCTTTTCCAGACCCGACAGGGTGCGACGGGCAAGGCGTCCCGGATTCCCCCTTTCCAAGCAATGGATTCCCCTCGATTTAATAATATCTGCAATGTTGCTCGCTTGCAAGGCTGCGAACAGCCTGGAGAATTGCGCCCCAGCCAGACGCCTCAGCCCACTGTGCCGTCAGACCGACTTAGTCAGCAACATCGACATGGTCAATCACGTGATATAGCCTCTTTTAGGTCGGGTGCCCAACCTTGGCCGTTGGGCGAGCGATTAAGACATGGTAACAGGATCCGACGACGCATTAGTGAAGTCCCGGTACGCATTCCAAGGCGATATTATTTGACGGTGGGAGGTCCCTCGTGTTTCCCTTTCTGCTCTCCGCCGTCATCTATTTCGCAATTCCTGTCCTCTGTTCCGACAGGGTGTCCTCGTCGAGCTGTCTCACCGTACCCTCGCCGTCACCTCCAGCTGACTGTCCGTCGTTGCGACGTTGCCTTGCTGCTTTGCCGCAAGACTGAACCCGTGTTCAAGTGCCTCGGCCGTTTTTCATGCAGCCTTTGGAGCGGGCCCGACCCTTGACATCGCCCTGATTGCTGCTGTGACGAGCTGTGGGAGACCAGTTCGGCTACTCTAGCGATGACCGTTGAGATTTCTTTTTTTCGTTCTCCTTCCATCTGTCCCTAGGCCTATTTTTCTTCGTGCTTCCCGTATCGCTACCTGTCCCTGTATCCTTTCCCATCAACATGCCTCATCCTTCCCTACCGCCTGTGTCCTAATAAAAATGAAACCTAACCTTGGAGGGACTAACTAAGGGTTTTTTTTTTTCGGGTGTTCTCTCTAACGTGATCGGCGACGACAATGGTTGGGCGATGGCGTTTAGCGTTTAGCCCACTTTCGGGTATTTGTGGGCACCTCATGGCAGCCCCAGTTTTCCGCGGGCATTCCTGGAGTTGCCGGGTCAACCACTCCCGTACACACATTATTCCCTCTGCATTTGAGATGCGCAGAGACAACTTCGACCCAGAAAACCGGCAACCACCACGGCAAGCGACTCAACCAAGTTTGGATCATCAGGATGGACAACCTTATTTGCCGCGCGTTTGACTACCTGGACTCCCATGACCCGTCAAAAGTCAGAAAAGGGCTGAGGCAGCTCGAGCTCCTCATGGCCAAGATCTGCCTGAAGACGGGCGAGCCTTCGGACCCCCCATACAACACATTAGAGGAGCTGGGATCCGACGTGTGCTTCCTGGAGTATGTGCGCCTCCAGGGAAGGTTCGAGTACAACATCGCATCACGGCTCATCGCCCTCCTCGAGAAGCTGCTGGGCTCAGGAAACGAGGAGAACGACCTGACCATCATCGCCACCTTGGATCTGCTCCACGGCAGCCTGCTGCTGCACCGGGAAAGCCGCGCCTTGTTCAGGAGGAAACCTACCATGGAGGTATGGTCGATATTCCCGGATTCCCGAAGTGCTGTTGAGAGTGACAACGGGGTTTTGCTGACCCTTGCCTAACGTACCTACAGCTCCTCCTCGACCTGCTCGAGCCCTGCAACTGCCCGGCGATACAACAGGCGGCGCTCCTCACGCTCGTGGCGGCACTCCTCGACGCGCCGGACAACCTGAGGACGCTGGAGTCGGTCGACGGCCTGCTGGCCATCACGAGCCTGTTCAAGGCGCGCTCGACCAGCCGCCAGCTGAAGTTGAAGCTTATGGAGTTCCTCTACTTCTACCTCATGCCCGAGACGGCGTCGATCCCGCGCGCCGAGCAGCGCGACTCGGTCCCTGGAATCCTGCAGCGCAGCCCCAGCAAGCTGGCCAAGGCCTTTGGTCCCGCCGGCGGCGACGCCGAAGGAACCCCTCGCCGCAGCCGCTCTGATAGCACCAGCGCGGTGGTGCTCTCGACCGAGGAGAAGCAGGCGCTGCTGTCCCGCTACCTCAGCAACGTCGACGACCTCGTCCGCGACCTGAGGGGCTGTACGCCGTTTGGAGTCGTCTGCTGAGGTGTGGGAGTCGCTCGCACTCAACCCTCGCGTCTTGATGCAGCCGACGTTGCGACAACCAAACCAACCACTCGACAGTTACCATCGGCGTCGGCATCACAGACGACGACAGCTGCCTCCTTGATCGGACGCACACCACATCCCCCAAGTTTTTGGTTTTCTGTGCTCTCCTATCTAAGCCCTGTGTTATTTGCGGGATTCGATTCATGCCGATGGGATCTTGGAGTTGGGAACGCGTATTGCTTCGGTTTTCTGGCTTGGTCCTTAGGGAAAGGAGTGGAAAGAAAAAATTCTCGTTATTTGTTATTTTTTTTTTCGCCTTCGATATCGTGGCAGGTCCGGCTGCGGAACGCGGCGAGGCTCCGTTCTCGAGGCTTGGTTTTCAGCGTGCGATTGGGTTGCACATCCAGTTGCAGAGGTCCAGGATGGATGGGTCGGCGTTATATGCTGCTAACATTGCCGTCACAGTTAGATAGATAGAATAATAATCATCGCCGCAGACAGAAGACGCCCCTTACTCCGGTCGGTCCCGGCTCACAACCCCTGCCTTAGACAAAGACTGGCAGTCTCCCTCCTTCCGTTTGGAGGCAAATACTGCGCCAAGAGTATTTGGCTGTCCGACGCAGCATTCGATGCATGCAGGGCAGGCAGGCTGTGGGTCTGGCAGCCATCAAAAGAGGGCGCCAACGAAGAGGGGCAAGGGTCTTTCTTGTCTCTGCTGCTGTGCCGCACGCAGGCCAAATTCTCCGTCTCGCCCTCCAGCCTCCGCCTGTGTTGGTTCCAGTGCCGGGCGTCCTGCTTGCTCACCCCATTTTTCCGCAGGAACAATGAAATGGATGGGCGAGTCCGCATTTTGCCGCCGCACAAGGCTGCCGCGCAGAAGACTAAACGAGACATGGCCGCTGTCGTGCTCTCATGGTATGTGACATGTGTGCAATCTCATTGATGGCACCAGGCAACAGCAAAAAACAGAAAATCAATATTGTCCCGCCCACCGGTCAGCTGTCAGCCCGGTCCCACGGCGGGCCCCAAAGACTCTGGCCAATGGATGGTGCGCTCTCTTTTTATTCTATATGAGGGTGGTGGTGGGATCGTCGCTGACTGCGTGGCCTTGCAGGAGGGATACATATTATTCCCGCCTGCCCGTTGGCTGAGGCCCGCCCCATCCCCTTTCCCCCTTGGGTTATTTCCCAGCCCGTCCTCCCCGCCCAATTGGGTCTTTCTCTTCTTTCTGCTCGGCTGTTCTCACCCGCCGCGTCCGTGACAGATCGACCTCGGATCGCTGCCGGATCCTGGGGCGAGGTTGGTCGTTTTTTGTGGCCTTTTTTGCCCTATTTATCGCTGCCATATTTTTTTGTCGCTGGTCGTTGTCGGCGGGTGATGTGCCCCCCTGGTCTCCTCGCCTCACTAATGATCTCTTCGGGGTTTGATCGTCGGTACCTGTCTTACCAACCAACCTACCTACCTACCTATCCTCGCCGCAAACATGCGGCCGCATGGCGCCGTCGAGACCGCGGCGTGGCTTTTGTGGTTGGCTTGCGTCGGCGCGGATGAGCAGCGGCGCTTTGCAGCCATGGACGCCGTCCCAGTGCTGGAGGCGCGATGGTACCCGCCTCTCGTCTTCGATGCTGTTCCTGCGAATCCTCTTGGGAGGCGACAGGACGTCTTGAGCTGCCCTCCGGGCTATCACAACTGTAAGTAATATGGTACCCTCTTTCCGAGTCTTGTCGGTGTAGGCGCCGGCAAGACGTCCGGGATGCCCAAGCGGCTTATACGACCCCCTGGCTTACCTGAATTTCCCTTGTCTGCCTGCACAGGCCTCGACGTTGGGTCAGGGGGTTCGTGCTGCACGAACGGCAGTTACTGCATCATCGACAGGCAGGGGATGCTGCGGTGCTGTAGCTTGGGCTCGACCTGCTCAAACCAGACCGATTGCGACTCCGGCAAGTACCAGTGCAATTCGACGAGGACGGTAACGACGACGGCATCGGGCGGCGCGACGTCGACCGGGACCGAAACGATAGCGGCGTGTTGCGGCCGCCAATGCCGAACCAGCTCCTTCCGCTGCCCGGTCCAGATGGGCGGCGGATGCTGCGGCTACGGCGGGACGTGCGCCAGCAACAGCGGCTGCATTGTGGCCCGCTCTCAGGACCCGACCGGGTTCGTCCCCCAGGTGCCCGAGGGTTGCACCACCAGCCAGATCACCTGCCCCTCCTCCATCGGCGGCGGCTGCTGTCCCGTCGGGCGCTCGTGCACGCAGGCGGGCAGCTCCGTCGGCTGTGCCACCGTCCCCGTCGCGCCACCCGACGGCGTCATCTCAGTTGGGCAGGACGGCGGCGGCGGCGGCATGTCGGCGGGCGCCAAGGCCGGCATCGCCGTCGGTGTCGTCCTCGGCTCGGCCATCATCATCGGCGTCGCCACGTGGCTATGCATCCGCAAGCGCCACAGCCCCACCGACGGCAGCCGCAGCCTCAGCCAGATCCAGGGCGCCAGCGGCGGCGGCAGCGGATACGGC